>JANSJX010001019.1:0-13042 GCA_026168455.1 Theocolax elegans | reverse complement strand
AAATACGTACTCACCGATACCGATAATATCTACATTCCTCGAAAATAAAACAAAAATTTTTTTTTTTTCTTCCTTAAGGTGGCCCGTCATGACGGGCCGTACCTACGGGCGTTGTACATAAGCCCCGTCCCTGCTCTGTTCCTGCTCCGTCCCTGCTCCGCTCCGTGGTTTTTTCATTTTCTTTTCTAAAGAGTTGACATCTACACTCTTAGAGCATATACTCCTAGAGGCAGCACGCTGTACACTGAAAGCGTGGTCAGTGTGAGAGAGAAAGATATCGATGTACATGGTGGGTGTTTTCCGTAATGAGAAAAGTTTGATACCTCCGTCAGATGGTAGGTTGGTACACGGAGAAAAGTGAGAACGCTCCCGCGCTGTGAATCGTTCAGGCATACGACTGTGCACCTCTTCACCATTAGGTGGCGCGACGTCCACGCGACTACGAGTGACCGTACACTTTCTATTGCTTGATACCTTTAAGTTCCATGCGACGGCTTGATCACCTCGTATGACAGTGACTTCATGCGCAAGTGATGTGACCGTTATATATGAGCATCGCTTTTTCAAACTGTTAGCGTCAAAAATTGCTTTCAAAATATTACGGTAAATGATGTAAAATAAAAAAAGGACATGGTCGTAATTATTGATATATCCGATAGCCTCGTATTTACAAGTTTATAATAATTAAAATAAATATATGGGCTCTGTAACTAAAGGGAAAAATAAATTGGTATAATTATGGATTAAAAAGCAAATTTTGAAAGAGGGTGCAAATTACGAATTTCGGAGAAATGGAAGAGAAACAGGTTTTTATTATATACCGCTAAAATGTTATAAATAATTCTTAAAAACTAATACAAAAATTAATTTAACTAAGAAGAAAGTTTTATTCTCTAAAAGTACAAAATATTAATGACATATAGGACTCTTGGCGATGACTTAAATAAATTAATTTTAGGAGGTAAAGTTCTATTTAGAGCCGTTTAAAATAATCTAAAATTTTAATAGGTTTTTACTAAATACTACAATTAAATATATGCACTTACTATTTTGGTAAGCTAATTGTTCATTAACACAATATATATAGATATATATATATATACGTAACGCTGCACTGGGGATCAGGGTGCAGGTAATAAGGGTCAGCAAATCTATTAATAAATAGTATTTATTAAAATAATAAAATGAATAGGGGGTGGGCGCCAGCCGCGTTCACTCGCGACGAATCTCGATAACACGCGGGTTATCGGTAAATACCTGGAGCCGTGCTCCACCGTGCGTATCCCGGTTCGCTGTAGGGGAGGGGAAGGGGAAGGATGGGACGGACGGGATGCTCGCACGCACTTCTTGGGGTACACGGCGGTACCGTCGGCCGAGAGAGGTAATAATACACCAACTTAACAGAGTGTCCGGAACACTTGGTCGGAGCTGCAAATCTCTATCTCTCTTCTCTCTTCCTATCGCTTCTCTCGCACACTATCGTCACACAATCGCTATCGCCTTGTCTTCGAGGCACCGGACAAGATATCGGGCTAGTCGGAAAGGTAGTCCGTTCAGGACGGCGGACCGTAGAGCTCGACTCTCGGCGTGCTCAAGAGTCCCGTGTTCGTACCGCGCGCCTGCGCAGTACGTACTCGTGCGCGGCACCTCGATCTCGCGTCGTGCGAGCGTGTCGAGTGCCGCAGTGTTCAGGCTGTATCGGTACGAATCGGCTGTATGGTGTTTGTTGACCTGGTGCAGTGTACCTCTCGGCGATGCTGTAGGACTTCCTCCTGGGTAATTATTACGTCGTTCCGTCTTGCTTATCTCAACTAATTGGTACGGCGTGAGTTTCAGGTACGAAGCTCACCCGCCGCTGCATTGCTGCCCGACGCCGCCTCGATCATCTCTCCACGACGACGACGTACCAGAACGACCGGTCCCAGGTCTCAACTACTCCAGGTAATTCCTTCAGTGTTGGGGTCACGCTAGTGTGCGTGTTCGGTGTTTAGTATTTTACAAGGTCTGCTGTACACGTTGTTTGTGTACAGCAACCTAACCTCTTTGTCCTATAGTTCCTTGTACAGCTGTAGTAATTATATACAGCTGTACATATTCCCTTGTCTTGTGTCTTCTTGGCTATGGCAATTTATCCTCTTCCTTGCTCCTTACCCTATTGCTGTTTTGTTCTTATAAACATCTCTTTTACAGCTGTATCTTGCTTGGCGTTGGAGGTTCTTCGGCTTCCTGCCTGGGTACCATCTCATCGCCCTGACTGCTGCACTGTAGAGCTGAGGAGTGTCCTCTAGGCTCATTCCTCGACAGCCTCCCTTGATCCATCTATGCTGTTGAGTTAGACCCGAAGGAGCCCTCCTGATTTCTATGCTCGCTCAGGACTTCCTCGCCAGGATCACCTAGTGCTTCGGCTGCATGTGTGTGTTGCGCTTGGGGTGGGGTTATTAGGCTGTGAGGGTAGGTAGGACGTAGTTAATGTGCGGGTAGGTAATTAGGAAATAGTATATGGGTAGGTAGTATAGCTAGGGACTCGTTTAGCTTATCCGGGTAGGTAGGTGTTTGTCAGGGTTCAGTCGCTCGCTCTTGACATGTGCAAAGCACATTGTCACAACTCCCCCCACCAAACCGAAATTACGCGGAAGTCGTAATTTCAATGAAATGCTAACAGTAATGCTAAGCTAAAAAAAAATAATAACAAATGCTGCTAATTATTATTTTGCTTAAAATTTTCTATGCTTATGATGCTAAGTTGGTGGGGGTAATTACGCTTGCTTACTTAAAAATATGCAAATAGCCGGCGCTATTTGTACGGGGTATAAGTGTATAGTCTCCTTGACTAGCTGCTTGGCTGCACATCTGTGTATGTATACGCGCTGTATGGTGTATAACTTTTAGCTGCTTTTCCATAATTTAAAATTACTTAATATATAACGACGACTGGCCCCAATACATAAAATATACTAATATAGAATATTCGCATTTGTTTGAGAGCTCTATCCCTACTCGCGATACTCTCATACCTCATACTTACATGATGGCAGTCATACACATACTGTTATACAATTAATATATATATAAATTCAGGAATAATGAAAATTGCTAAAATTAAACATGAAATCATATAAAACAAAAGAAATTAATAAGGTGTGGTGATTATTACCTTCTGCTGCTTGTGAGTTCCTCATTTTGAACTCTTTCTTACCGATTCATTTAATATTACATATAATTTAAATTATTTGCTCTGCTTTCCTCACCACCCTTATTGTTTGGGAAAATTGCAAAAGTGGGTTCATAACACTTAAACTTTGACTTAACAATGTAACGGGGAAAAGGGAAAAAGAAAAAAAAAATTTATTTGATCTTTCTGGGTCTACCTCGTTTTCGAGGAGGGTTATTGCTACTCGGGTGTTTTGCTGTATATTTTGTGCTATTGGACGCTGCGAAGGGGGAGAATGCATTTTAGGTGGGATAACGTTTCTAGGAGGGATATAACGCTTAAGATCATTTACATAGACTTTGACCCTCCGCTTAGTATCTTCGTCTTCAACAATATAATAGTTTGCCGAAACTACTTCTACTACTCTTGCGGGGCCTATGTTTATTGGTGCCATTTTTGCTGTAAAATGATTATCTTTTGAGGACAATACCCTATTGCGTCGACATACTCGATCGCCAACATGGTATTGTACTAATCTGCGTCCTTTATTGTAGTGTCTAGCTTGTCTAGCCACTGCTGTGTCTATATGTCTTCTAACAAGATCATATATTGCTGGAAGTCTATGTAATCTTTCGATCCATGCTGCTGTATTTGGTGCTGGAGGGGGGTCTGAGGACTCTAGGTGCTTTCGTATAAGGGCTGTTGGGATAGGGTTTCTGCCGAAATTTAAAAATGCTGGGCTGTATTTAGTTGTAGAGTGGACGACTGTATTGAGAGCAAAGCAGAACTCTCCTAAATGTCGATCCCACTCCCGATGATCTTCCTCAATGAAGCTGTTTATCATCGGTTTCAGGTTTCTATTTACCCTTTCTACAGGGTTAGCTTGTGCGAAATAGGGCGGAATTAATGACTGTATAATTCCGTACTGCTGTAATTTCTCTGCAACTTGGCGATTTGCGAATTCTGTCCCATTGTCCGAAATTAGGTATTTGGGACAACCCCATCGGTTAATGACTAACTCATCGAACGCTTGGAGTACGCTTTTTGCGTCGGCTCGTCTCAACGCTTTCATTTCGACATAACGGGTAAATAAGTCCTCAAAGACTATTATGTACCTGAAACCTTGCTTTGATGGAGGTTTCGGTCCCATTATGTCGACTGCTACTACTGTCCAAGGTCCATCTATGTTCCTGCCTTCCATTATTCCTGCTGGAGCCTGCTGATTGCTCTTGTGAGCTTGACACTCTTGACAAGCTCTCACATAATTGCAGGTATCATAGTATATCCCTGGCCAGTAGTAGGTGGCTAACCTTGCATAGGTTTTGTCATTTCCCAAATGACCGGCTTGCGGGGTGTAGTGCGCTTCATAGAGAGCTTTCTCTCTATCAGCTGCTGGCAGTATTAACTTCCAAGCATCTAGGTCGGGGACTAATGGGTCTACAGGGGATTGGGACGGTGTGCGTATAAAAGGTTGTCTTTTATACATAAATCAGGGTATTTTTGGGGAGATTTTATTACTGCTTGGATCTTCATTTGGTACCAAGGATCGCTTGTATTAATTGTGGCTGTAGCTGCTAATGCTGTATCTTCATATGCTCTTGAAAGTGCGTCAGGTACCTTATGGTATGCTCCTTTCCTGTGCACAAATTTAAATTTATAATTTTGCAGGATTGTGTTCCATCGAGCCAATCTGCCTGTCGGATCCTTGATGTTGTGAAGCCAGAGAAGGCTGTGGTGGTCTGTTACCACGGTAAATTCTTCACCTTGAAGGTAACCTTTTAGTCTTTCAATCGACCACAATACTGCCAAACACTCCTTCTCTGTCACCGTATAATTACGTTCCGCTTTACTCAGTGTACGGCTAACGTAATATATAGGGTGTTCTTCACCATCTATTTCCTGGGTAAGCACACCGGCTATAGCGTAGTCGCTAGCATCGGTTTGGAGGGTAAAGGGGAGGGAAAAATCGGGGCGGGCTAAAACAGGGGCTTGGGTAGGGCTAGCTTCATTTTCTCGAATGCATCCTGCTGTTCCTGATGCCATTGCCATCTGACATCCTTTCGCGTTAAATAGTTTAACGGTGCTCTGTATTCAGCTAATTTCCCAATAAACCTTGAATACCAACCAATTAAGCCAGTAAAGCGTCTGAGTTGCTTTAAATTGGTTGGGGCTGGATACTCTAGTATCGGTCGTATCTTATCTACATTTGTTTTGAGGCCATCCTCATTAACAATGTATCCTAGATAAGTTACTTCCGCGCAGCAGAATTCGGACTTGTCTCTGTTTATTTGTAAGTTTACCTTTTTGAGGGCGGTTAGCACTATTCTTAACCATTTTAGGTGCTCCTCAAAGGTTTTGGCTGTAATTATAATATCGTCCAGATATGCGAATACGTTTGGTTCCCATTCTGGCTTTATAAGCTTGTCCATCATTTTCTGGAAAATCGCAGGTGCATTCGATAGGCCGTAGGGGACTCGGGTAAACTGAAATAATCCTTTACCGGGAAGTGAAAAGGCTGTAATTTCGCGGCTTTCTGGTGCTAGAGGGACTTGGTGGTAAGCTTGTGACAAATCAAGCTTACTTATGTAACGACTTTCTCTCTGATCGAGAATGTCGTCCATATTCCGCATAGGGTATGCTATTTTCTTGGTTACAGCATTAACCTGCCGAAAATCTATGCAGAAGCGGTATTTTCCGTTTGCTTTCGGGACTATAATTGGGCAGCTGCACCACGGGCTTTCTGAAGGTTCTATTATGCCTTCTTTTAGCATTCTGTCAATTTCCTCGTATCCAGCCTGCAGCATCCTTGGCGAATAACGACGGTTTCGTTGACGAATAGGTTCGGCACCCTGCACATCAATTTTGTGGGAATCTAGGTTAGTTACACCTAGCGTTTTTGGTGTTGGGGGAATCATCTCATTTAATAGCTGCTGTAATCTCCTTTCTTGTTCTGCTGTAGCTCGTTTCAATCCTCCTATGCTTGCTAAGGCAGGTAAGCAACTCGGATCTTTGCCATGGATAAAAATGATGAATGATACCTTTATCAGTCCACCACGTATCGTTTTCATAGCATATATTCATGTTCGCTTTACGTTTAAAGTCGATACCTAATATGCAGTCGTAATGCAAGCCGTCTGCTACCTGAAACGGCATTATAATAGTTCACCATCTATTTCCATGGTTACATCTATTATACCTTGTATTGGTACTGCTGTACCATCTGCTACTTTAACGGCTGAATTGCTGGATTGTCTCAATTTATGCTGTAACATTCTACTCATTCCTCGCCCAATGAATGAGTGTACCGACCCATCGTCAAGTAAAGCTGTAAGTTTCTGTCCATTTAATTCTATGTTAAAGAAGTGACGGGGATCGATTCCGGGTATTTGCTGTATTAGGGAATTATTTGCTGCTACGTGGGAGGGTATTGACCCTTTTGGGTGTTTGGGTGAGGAAATACGGGTCTCTATTTCCTCTGGCTGTAGTTTCCCTGGTTTCTGTTTTATTACAGTTGCAATATTTGTAGCTGATTCCTTGTTTTCCGCAACTTCCGCAGCTTAAAGGGACTGGGCATTCTGCTACCCAATGTCCAAGTTTTCCGCATCTAAAACAAGGCTCTTTAAATTTCCTTGGATTTATAGGCTTTGTTCTTCGTTATTTGGCGTGCTGAATTTATTTGGCTTGAATTCCTGCTTTTTGGTGATTCAGCCTTTGTTTAGTTTCCTGCTCTCGTTGCCAATAGCTGCTATTTTTGTTATTCTTTACAGCTTCGCTGTACTGCTGCTTCGACTCTTGCTTGGGAGGTGCTGTATATTTTCTTGCTGCTTGGGGGCTGTTCTGCTTCAAAGGGTATTGGTGCTGTATTTTCTTTTGTGGGTGGGTGGCTATGGGCTATTGACTTTGGGGGTACTACAATATCTTCTGTTTGACCTGAGGAGACTGCTGCTAATTTACGGCTTTTTGTTTGCATAGGGTCGATGTATGCATATTTCGCTAAGCCGTAATTTTGGATTACTGGTGGAGGTCTGTACGTTTCGTCCATTAAACGTCTTGCTTCCTCCTTTTTACCTAGTCTCTGCAGCTGTGTAAAACTATCGAAATGATGTCTTTCGATTCTAGTTCTATAACTAGGGTGCAGGTTGCGGTATGCTCTATCCAGCTGCTCGGTTTGAGGCATTTGCGGCTTGATTTGATCCAACATACCTCGTAGCTTAGTGAGGTATGTGGAGATATCCTCATTCGGTCCCTGTGTCCGATTTTCAATAGCTTGTTTCAGCTGGCTCTGCGTTTCCTCAGTCCCATATTGTAGTCTCAGCGCATCTACAAAATCTAGATAATCTTTCCAGCTACTTTTCTCACGTCTAAACCACTCCCACGCGTCATCATCTAACACTGATGGCAACGCTTTAAATATATCCTGAGTTGAGAGACCATAACTTTCTCTACATTCCTCAAGATTCGATAAGAATGCCTCCGGGTCATTCTTTTTAGCTCCTTTGAATTGGATGGTGACGCGAGAATATCTGTGCTGTCCTTTTCTCCCGTATAAAGGTAGCATCTTCTAAGCAGGTTTCGTACGAACGGCTGTATCTGAATGCTGGGTTAAACGTACTTTGCTGTGGCTGTATGTGTGGGTTAGCTGGGATTGAGTACGTTTCGTTGCTTTCCTGGTGCACTGGCGATTGCTTTGCTGTCTAGTTTGCTGCTCGATATTTTGCTGATTGCTGTGTATTTCTATTAATTTGCTGTATAATTGCTGCATTTGCTGTATTTGCTGCTCCAATCGCCTGTATTGTTCATCGTATTTATTTTCGAGCTCTTTTTCATATATGTGTCTTTTCTTTTGGGACGTTGGGTTCTAACTCCATCGTCCTCCCAATGGACACTCTGTACATTCCTATGTACATTGCTCAGTGTGTGCTGCTTGTGGGGTTATGTTTTTTCGTGTGCGTGCTGACTCTTCTCCTGGGTCGCTATTCGGGTTCTATATTGCTGTGCAGTGGCGTATTTGCGGCTTACCGGTCTAGGTACGAGTGCAATAGGGGAAAAAGGGCTTGTGCTTACTGGACGAAAAGCTGAGGGTTGGATAGTTTGGGTCGATCTAGGACGGGTGTCTGTATAAATATCGTACTGTATGTGGTAACTGGAGCTGTATATTGGGTAAATGGGTTATCTATGAGGTCTGGGTTTGTGGGAGATGAAGGGGCTAATGTGTGGATGGGGTAATAGGAAGTCGAATTTATGCTCAACTGCGTCGTTGTTAAGCTTGGGACTGTATGCGTTAATTCCATCATCGAATTATCGCATACTGGTGACGGTAGACTCAATCTATATGCTGTAGATTGTGCCTGAGGACGTATTTCTGCGCTGCTTCTCCTTAAATTTTCAATATTTAACCGCTGCATATTTTCTCTCGCGTTGCTGTTCCCCTTACAGCCGATTGCATTTCCGTTCCATTTTCCATACTGGTAATGATAATAAATTCTCATTACTTATGGAAATTGGATCTCGATACTGTCCTCTCGATTGTCCGGTTGGCAATTGAATGTACAGCATCCGTCTTGAGTTACAACTTCTTGCTGGGGCTGTATCTATAGTGATAGTGGGGATATTTCCTCTTTCCGATTGCGTAAGGGATAAATCTGTATCAATAATCGGGTTAGCCTCGTCTACTGCTGCATTCCAGTCAGCAGACGATGGTCCGAAATTACGTCTAATTTCGTACCTAGCTAACCTATCTCTAATAATTTTACAGTCGTCTATTTTATTCCGACTTTGCTTGCGTATACCGAGATTCTACCATCACTGGTATTGTTAATGCTGCGTCTTATTACACCGGCACCTACTGCTGGTTGTAATACCGATAAATCTTCTCCCAAAATCAAATCCAGGTCATCACCGTTGTGAGACATTTTGATTAATTTATGCAGCTTATTTGTATTAAATACTTAAATAATTATTTTATTTATAGCTCTCTTAGCTCGATTGCCGTGAAATATCTTAGCTCTTGTTTAATTATCTTAACTTAAATTAAACATGCCAAGCAAAAGTCCAAAAAAAAAAAAAAAAATTACCAATAAAAGAAAGAAAAAAAAAATTTTCACGCTAAGCTAATTAAATTAAATTCACTTCCACTAAGCAATCACAACAGCAAAAAAGAAAAAAATATAACAAGCTGTGCTTTATTATCGGCTGGCAGTATAGCAAATAATACAGCGGGAAATATGTATATATATATGGTTCAATTATTATTTGTATCTTATACAGCGTATTATTCAGGGGAAATTAATATATACAGCTTTACTACACACCAAATATTCCTTAAATATTTATATTAATAATATACAAGCAATCAGTATTGGGGTAAATGTGCAAGGGACGTGCAAATTATGCTTATATAAATAGAATATACACTGGGTTAGGGCAGGCAGCAATTAACAATAACAAAAATTATGCAATATTATTTTTGTAACTATTATTATGGGGAGCAATGAGGGAGAAATTAATTTTTGTTGCAATGGTATAGGCAGGTCAAGCAAATTTAATTATTATTATTTATTCAGCTAACAATAAATAACTAGCAAAATGTGTGATTTAATTCACTAAGCATTAATTGTATATAAACAACAGAAAACCAATTTAATCAAACGTGATAATAGCAGTAGGGATATTAAATAGCATTAATATATTATATATATAGCCAATTGAAAATTAATATGCTTAAGAAAATATATTAATAATGCTCAAAGCAGCTTAAATTATTATTATAATTACAAAATGCAATTGTAATTTTAAAAGAAAATTAATAAAATATTATTTCCTTATTGAAGCACTTACAAAAAAAATGTCATGAATACTCGGTTAATATAGCTGTATGGGTAATATTGCTGTATGGGTTAAGAGGAGAGGGAAAATGAATTATTTATATTTTATTAACCAGCGTACCACAAAAACAACTATACATAACCAAATATGTAAAGCAGTGCAAATAATATATTCAAAAGAAAAAACTAAATTATATTTTTCGTGCACGTGCTCAATTAATATTATATTTATCAAAATGGCCGTCAAAATGGCCGACCGGCTTCTTCCGGTGTGTGTGCGAGCTTGCTTGAAGGAATGGAAGGGCAATATGGCCGCTTATTTGCGTCGCGCTTCGACGCTCACAATATTTTATACGCTCGATTAACTGCTAAGGAAACAATAAAACCAATAATGCTTTACGCCACTTTAATTATTTAATTAATAGATCCCTTAAAATAGCCCCACGTTGGGCGCCAATGTAACGCTGCACTGGGGATCAGGGTGCAGGTTAATAAGGGTCAGCAAATCTTATTAATAAAATAGTTATTTATTAAAATAATAAAATGAATAGGGGGTGGGCGCCAGCCGGCGTTCACTCGCGACGAATCTCGATAACACGCGGGTTATCGGTAAATACCTGGAGCCGTGCTCCACCGTGCGTATCCCGGTTCGCTGTATGGGAGGGGAAGGGGAAGGATGGGACGGACGGGATGCTCGCACGCACTTCCTGGGGTACACGGCGGTACCGTCGGCCGAGAGAGGTAATAATTACACCAACCTTAACAGAGTGTCCGGAACACTTGGTCGGGAGCTGCAAATCTCTATCTCTCTCTCTCTCTTTCCTATCGCTTCTCTCGCACACTATCGTCACACAATCGCTATCGCCTTGTCTTCGAGGCACCGGACACGATATCGGGCTAGTCGGAAAGGTAGTCCGTTCAGGACGGCGGACCGTAGAGCTCTGACTCTCGGCGTGCTCGAGAGTCCCGTGTTCGTACCGCGCGCCTGCGCAGTACGTACTCGTGCGCGGCACCTCGATCTCGCGTCGTGCGAGCGTGTCGAGTGCCGCAGTGTTCAGGCTGTATCGGTACGATCGGCTGTATGGTGTTTGTTGACCTGGTGCAGTGTACCTCTCGGCGATGCTGTAGACTTCTCCTGGGTAATTATTACGTCGTTCCGTCTTGCTTATCTCAACTAATTGGTACGGCGTGAGTTTCAGGTACGAAGCTCACCCGCCGCTGCATTGCTGCCCGACGCCGCCTCGATCATCTCTCCACGACGACGACGTACCAGAACGACCGGTCCCAGGTCTTCAACTACTCCAGGTAATTCCTTCAGTGTTGGGGTCACGCTAGTGTGCGTGTTCCGGTGTGTAGTATGTTACAAGGTCTGCTGTACACGTTGTTTGTGTACAGCAACCTAACCTCTTTGTCCTATACTTTCCTTGTACAGCTGTATGATATATACACTGTACACGTATTCCCTTGTCTTTGTCTCTGCCAATTGCTGTTGATCCTCTTCCTTGCTCCTTACCCTCTATTGCGTCGTATTTGTTCTTATAAATACTGTTTTACAGCTGTATCTTGCTTGGCGTTGGAGGTTCTTCGGCTTCCTGCCTGGGTACCATCTCATCGCCCTGACTGCTGCACTGTAGAGCTGAGGAGTGTCCTCTAGGCTCATTCCTCGACAGCCTCCCTTGATCCATCTATGCTGTTGAGTTAGACCCGAAGGAGCCCTCCTGATTTCTATGCTCGCTCAGGACTTCCTCGCCAGGATCACCTAGTGCTTCGGCTGCATGTGTGTGTGTTGCGCTTGGGGTGGGGTATTAGGCTGTGAGGGTAGGTAGAACGTAGCTAATGTGCGGGTAGGTAATTAGGAAATAGTATATGGGTAGGTAGTATAGCTAGGGACTCGTTTAGCTTATCCGGTATGTAGGTGTTTGTCAGGGGTTCAGTCGCTCGCTCTTGACATGTGCAAAGCACATTGTCACAATATATACACCACCTTTGGTGTAAGTTATGTCCTAAAATACGTGAAAATTAGTGATTTTATGAGGTTTATGAGGCATAAGTTACACCAGCGGTCTTGGCCAATAATCTTACCCAAGCCATTCGAAAGCGCGAAAAATGTGAACTTTTGAGAGGTGTTAGATTAAAATCGATTATGGTGTCGTAGCCTTTTTTTTGATATTCAATATGTCCGGGTGTTCTATCTCTTCGAGATTTTAAAATTAAGAAATGTAACCAGGGTAGATAAGTTGTGAGGCGAGCCTCACTAGCCCACATACAAATACATGTTATCAGAGGGGAGATTGTCAGAGCGGGGCACACCTAAAACAAAAACATATATATTAGTAAGAAATAACAAAAACTTATGAATATAAATTAAAATAATAGATGGTAATAAAGATAAGAAAGAAGGGAATATAAATATGGTATTATTACCTTGATACGTACTGGAATCCTGGAGTCCAATAGTGGTCCAACGTTGACCACTCGTACTGTGGAGAACTCCTTGGGTAGCTCTCGCTGATGATCCTGGGTATTCGCTGGAGCTCGTAGTTGGTTCCTGGTCCTCCTGTAAATAAAATAATCATAAGTAAATATATTAATGAATGTAGGATAGGTTAGGATAAATAATAGATATATGGGATATAAGGAAATGTTTGTTTGTATAGGAAGTTTGAGGTTAGGAATAGGTAAACATTGGTTTAAGAATATAGGCCCGAGCCATTCTCGTCACCGACGTTCACCGAAGGATAGGATAGGAAATAATCTTATTTTATAGGTATGTTTGAGGAAAATGTAAGAGAATAAAGGAGATGGAGAGAAATGGAAGGCAACGCAAGAAACGATACCACCTACCGTACAAGCGAAGAATACCTATGTCCATCGATGCCGTCTGCACTGTCCTCGTCCACGGGAGCCAACGTTGCGGTGATCCTGTCCAGGTACGGAGTTCCCCCGGCGAAGAGGTTGATCCCGTAGAACACCGATGAAATTCACGATTAAGAAACTGCATACGGGTATACGCGCACGTAAACAAACAACGTGTCTATCTCTCCGTCGAGCGTGAGAGTGGGGGAAG
>JANSJX010001018.1:0-13046 GCA_026168455.1 Theocolax elegans | reverse complement strand
AATTAATCTCAAGAGAGCCTACCACATATTATGTCATATGGACTTACTTTAAGGTTGGACCATGCACCTATCTAGAAACTCTTGAAATTAGTTATTTCATCTACTGCTTGATGATCCATCTATGTTTACACCTTACGTATCTGTAAGCGTTTTGGCGATTCAGATATATACACACCAGGTCAGTAAAGTTCAAAGTATGATTTATACTAGATTTTGAAATACTGTTGTCGTATTTTATTTTTCATGTTTTACAGATACTTTTCTGTGTCCAGAGATCAGCGTAGATGTATATTTAGTGTTCAACCACAGATAAAATTTCCATAATGTCAAAATTAATGTGAAGAGGATTTACCACATATTATATGCATATGGACTTAATTGGACCTATATATACATAGAAGAATTCAGAAATATCGGGTCCCAGATGGTCTAAACAGGTGCATAGTGGAAAGCAAAAATTAAGAGTCAAATGGTCTATCCACTGAATAGTGAAATGCAGAAGTTATGCGTACTAATTGATACTATTCACAGCCTGTGTTCTAAGGTTGAAGCCAAACGAATACCACGAGTACTTGCATAACGAAATGCAAGGAATGTATTCAACAAAGGTAAAAAAGGTTGAAGCAAAACGAATACGAGTACTTACATAGCGAAATGTAAGGAATGAATTCAGTAAAGATAACAGGTTGAAGCAAAATGAATACGACGAGTACTTGCATAGCGAAATGTAAGGAATGTATTTAGTAAAGGTAAAAGGCTCTACTTGCGTTTTAGATGGTATAGTCCGCTGCATAGAGAAATGCAGAAATAAGTGTATTTACAGTATTATCACTGCAGTAATAAATGAAAGTAAACGGTACAAATCACTACATTACATAAAAAAGTAATATTTTAAATGTAACGCAATCTGTTGTAAGTCTTTTTGATTAAACCTGCTAGTGTGGTAACGTTTCCGAAAATCAATAATGTCAGTTGCAATTGTTATGATAACAGCAAGTCAGTCAAAGTCCAGACTTTTGCTTCTTGCCGTCATACGAAATATCACACATAGACGGGTATCTTATAGTTGTCTCCAATCTATGAGGTAGCTAAAATGAGCTTAAGTTTCCTTAATTCAGCTCATTCTAGCCGGAGATAGCTTGGAGACACTGTTCTTATTGCAGTGGTGCTAACTTTCAGCTTAAGGTAGCTAAAATGAGCTTAAGTTTCCTTGTTTCAGCTCATTTCAAGCCGCAGACAGCTTGGAGACACTGTTCTTATTGCAGTGGAGCTAACTTTCAGCTTAAGGCAGCTAAAATGAGCTTAAGTTACCTGCTAGTGTGGTAACGTTTCCGAAAATCAATAATGTCAGTTGCAATTGTTATGATAACAGCAAGTCAGTCAAAGTCCAGACTTTTGCTTCTTGCCGTCATACGAAATATCAACACATAGACGGGTATCTTATAGTTGTCTCAATCTATGAGGTAGCTAAAATGAGTTTAAGTTTCCTTAATTCAGCTCATTTCTAGCCGGAGATAGCTTGAGACACTGTTCTTTTGCAGTGGTGCTAACTTTCAGCTTGAGGTAGCTAAAATGAGCTTAAGTTTCCTTGTTTCAGCTCATTTCAAGCCGCAGACAGCTTGGAGACACTGATCTTATTGCGTGCAGCTAGCTTTCAGCGTAAGGTAGCTAAAATGAGCTAAGTTTCCTAGTTTCAGCTCATTTCAAGCCGCAGACAGCTTGGAGACACTGTTCTATTGCAGTGGAGCTAACTTTCAGCTTAAGGTAGCTAAATGAGCTTAAGTTTCCTTGTTTCAGCTCATTTCAAGCCGCAGACAGCTTGAGGACACTGTTCTTATTGCAGTGGAGCTAACTTTCAGCTTGAGTAGATAAAATGAGCTTAAGTTTCCCTTGTTTCAGCTCATTTCAAGAGCCGCAGCAGCTTGGAGACACTGTTCTTATTGCAGTGGAGCTAACTTTCAGCATTGAGGTAGCTAAAATGAGCTTAAGTTTCCTTGTGTCAGCTCATTTCAAGCCGCAGATAGCTTGGAGACACTGTTCTTATTGCAGTGGAGCTAACTTTCAGCTTGAAGGTAGCTAAAATGAGCTTAAGTTTCCTTGTTTCAGCTCATTTCAAGCCGCAGACAGCTTGGAGACACTGTTCTTATTGCAGTGGAGCTAACTTTCAGCTTGAGGTAGCTAAAATGAGCTTAAGTTACCTGCTAGTGTGGTAACGTTTCCGAAAATCAATAATGTCAGTTGCAAGTGTTATGATAACAGCAAGTCAGTCAAAGTCCAGACTTTTGCTTCTTGCCGTCATACGAAATATCAACACATAGACGGGTATCTTATAGTGTCTCCAATCTATGAGGTAGCTAAAATGAGCTTAAGTTTCCTTAATTCAGCTCATTTCTAGCCGGAGATAGCTTGGAGACACTGTTCTTATTGCAGTGGTGCTAACTTTCAGCTTAAGGTAGCTAAATGAGCTTAAGTTCCTTGTTTCAGCTCATTTCAGCCGCAGACAGCTTGGAGACACTGTTCTTATTGCAGTGGAGCTAACTTTCAGCTTAAGGCAGCTAAAATGAGCTTAAGTTACCTGCTAGTGTGGTAACGTTTCCGAAAATCAATAATGTCAGTTGCAATTGTTATAAACAGCAAGTCAGTCAAAGTCCAGACTTTTGCTTCTTGCCGTCATACGAAATATCAACACATAGACGGGTATCTTATAGTTGTCTCCAATCTATGAGGTAGCTAAAATGAGCTTAAGTTTCCTTGTTTCAGCTCATTTCAAGCCGCAGATAGCTTGGAGACACTGTTCTTATTGCAGTGGAGCTAACTTTCAGCTTGAGGTAGCTAAAATGAGCTTAAGTTTCCTTGTTTCAGCTCATTTCAAGCCGCAGACAGCTTGGAGACACTGTTCTTATTGCAGTGGAGCTAACTTTCAGCTTGAGGTAGCTAAAATGAACTTAAGTTACCTGCTAGTGTGGTAACGTTTCCGAAAATCAATAATGTCAGTTGCAATTGTTATGATAACAGCAAGTCAGTCAAAGTCCAGGCTTTTGCTTCTTGCCGTCATACGAAATATCAACACATAGCGGGTATCTTATAGTTGTCTCCAATCTATGAGGTAGCTAAAATGAGCTTAAGTTCCTTAATTCCGCTCATTTCTAGCCGGAGATAGCTTGGAGACACTGTTCTATTGCAGTGGTGCTAACTTTCAGCTTAAGGTAGCTAAATGAGCTTAAGTTTCCTTGTTTCAGCTCATTTCAAGCCGCAGACAGCTTGGAGACACTGTTCTTATTGCAGTGGAGCTAACTTTCAGCTTAAGGCAGCTAAAAGAGCGTAAGTTACTGCTAGTGTGGTAACGTTTCCGAAAATCAAGAATGTCAGTTGCAATTGTTATGATAACAGCAAGTCAGTCAAAGTCCAGACTTTTGCTTCTTGCCGTCATACGAAATATCAACACATAGACGGTATCTTATAGTTGTCTCCAATCTATGAGGTAGCTAAAATGAGCTTAAGTTTCCTTAATTCAGCTCCTTCTAGCCGGAGATAGCTTGGAGACACTGTTCTTATTGCAGTGGTGCTAACTTTCAGCTTAAGGTAGCTAAAATGAGCTTAAGTTTCCTTGTTCAGCTCATTTCAAGCCGCAGACAGCTTGGAGACACTGTTCTTATTGCAGTGGAGCTAACTTTCAGCTTAAGGCAGCTAAAATGAGCTTAAGTACCTGCTAGTGTGGTAACGTTTCCGAAAATCAATAATGTCAGTTGCAATTGTTATGATAACAGCAAGTCAGTCAAAGTCCAGACTTTTGCTTCTTGCCGTCATACGAAATATCAACACATAGACGGGTAATCTTATAGTTGTCTCCAATCTATGAGGTAGCTAAAATGAGCTTAAGTTTCTTGTTTCAGCTCATTTCAAGCCGCAGATAGCTTGGAGACACTGTTCTTATTGCAGTGGAGCTAACTTTCAGCTTGAGGTAGCTAAAATGAGCTTAAGTTTCCTTGTTTCAGCTCATTTCAAGCCGCAGACAGCTTGGAGACACTGTTCTTATTGCAGTGGAGCTAACTTTCAGCTTGAGGTAGCTAAAATGAACTTAAGTTACCTGCTAGTGTGGTAACGTTTCCGAAAATCAATAATGTCAGTTGCAATTGTTATGATAACAGCAAGTCAGTCAAAGTCCAGGCTTTTGCTTCTTGCCGTCATACGAAATATCAACACATAGACGGGTAATCTTATAGTTGTCTCCAATCTATGAGGTAGCTAAAATGAGCTTAAGTTCCTTGTTTCAGCTCATTTCAAGCCGCAGACAGCTTGGAGACACTGTTTTTATTGCAGTGGAGCTAACTTTCAGCTTAAGGTAGCTAAAATGAGCTTAAGTTACCTGCTAGTGTGGTAACGTTTCCGAAAATCAATAATGTCAGTTGCAATTGTTATGATAACAGCAAGTCAGTCAAAGTCCAGACTTTGCTTCTTGCCGTCATCCGAAATATCAACACATAGACGGGTATCTTATGTGTCTCCAATCTATGGTATTTAATAACCTGATTGCTGTCAAAAAATCTTACGTGCTTAGAACCCTAACTTCCACTGCTAGACAAATGGGAAAATATTTCTAGCCTTATTCAGTTGTCTCCAATCTATGAGGTAGCTAAAATGAGCTTAAGTTTCCTTAATTCAGCTCATTTCTAGCCGGAGATAGCTTGGAGACACTGTTCTTATTGCAGTGGTGCTAACTTTCAGCTTGAAGGTAGCTAAAATGAGCTTAAGTTTCCTTGTTTCAGCTCATTTCAAGCCGCAGACAGCTTGGAGACACTGTTCTTATTGCAGTGGAGGCTAACTTTCAGCTTGAGGTAGCTAAAATGAGCTTAAGTTACCTGCTAGTGTGGTAACGTTTCCGATAATCAATAATGTCAGTTGCAATTGTTATGATAACAGCAAGTCAGTCAAAGTCCAGACTTTTGCTTCTTGCCGTCATACGAAATATCAACACATAGACGGGTATCTTATAGTTGTCTCCAATCTATGAGGTAGCTAAAATGAGCTTAAGTTTCCTTATTCAGCTCATTTCTAGCCGGAGATAGCTTGGAGACACTGTTCTTATTGCAGTGGTGCTAACTTTCAGCTTAAGGTAGCTAAAATTGAGCTTAAGTTTCCTTGTTTCAGCTCATTTCAAGCCGCAGACAGCTTGGAGACACTGTTCTTATTGCAGTGGAGCTAACTTTCAGCTTAAGGCAGCTAAAATGAGCTTAAGTTACCTGCTAGTGTGGTAACGTTTCCGAAAATCAATAATGTCAGTTGCAATTGTTATGATAACAGCAAGTCAGTCAAAGTCCAGACTTTTGCTTCTTGCCGTCATACGAAATATCAACACATAGACGGGTATCTTATAGTTGTCTCCAATCTATGAGGTAGCTAAAATGAGTTAAGTTTCCTTGTTCAGCTCATTTCAAGCCGGCAGATAGCTTGGAGACACTGTTCTTATTGCAGTGGAGCTAACTTTCAGCTTAAGGTAGCTAAAATGAGCTTAAGTTTCCTTGTTTCAGCTCATTTCAAGCCGCAGACAGCTTGGAGACACTGTTCTTATTGCAGTGGAGCTAACTTTCAGCTTGAGGTAGCTAAAATGAGCTTAAGTTTCCTTGTTCAGCTCATTTCAAGCCGCAGATAGCTTGGAGACACTGTTCTTATTGCAGTGGAGCTAACTTTCAGCTTGAGGTAGCTAAAATGAGCTTAAGTTTCCTTGTTTCAGCTCATTTCAAGCCGCAGACAGCTTGGAGACACTGTTCTTATTGCAGTGGAGCTAACTTTCAGCTTGAGGTAGCTAAAATGAGCTTAAGTTTCCTTGTTTCAGCTCATTTCAAGCCGCAGATAGCTTGGGACACTGTTTCTTATTGCAGTGGAGCTAACTTTCAGCTTGAGGTAGCTAAATGAGCTTAAGTTTCCTTGTTTCAGCTCATTTCAAGCCGCAGACAGCTTGGAGACACTGTTCTTATTGCAGTGGAGCTAACTTTCAGCTTGAGGTAGCTAAAATGAGCTTAAGTTACCTGCTAGTGTGGTAACGTTTCCGAAAATCAATAATGTCAGTTGCAATTGTTATGATAACAGCAAGTCAGTCAAAGTCCAGACTTTTGCTTCTTGCCGTCATACGAAATATCAACACATAGACGGGTATCTTATAGTTGTCTCCAATCTATGAGGTAGATAAATGAGCTTAAGTTTCCTTAATTCAGCTCATTTCTAGCCGGAGATAGCTTGGAGACACTGTTCTTATTGCAGTGGTGCTAACTTTCAGCTTAAGGTAGCTAAAATGAGCTTAAGTTTCCTTGTTTCAGCTCATTTCAAGCCGCAGACAGCTTGGAGACACTGTTCTTATTGCAGTGGAGCTAACTTTCAGCTTAAGGCAGCTAAAATGAGCTTAAGTTACCTGCTAGTGTGGTAACGTTTCCGAAAATCAATAATGTCAGTTGCAATTGTTATGATAACAGCAAGTCAGTCAAAGTCCAGACTTTTGCTTCTTGCCGTCATACGAAATATCAACACATAGACGGGTATCTTATAGTTGTCTCCAATCTATGAGGTAGCTAAAATGAGCTTAAGTTTCCTTAATTCAGCTCATTTCTAGCCGGAGATAGCTTGGAGACACTGTTCTTATTGCAGTGGTGCTAACTTTCAGCTTAAGGTAGCTAAAATGAGCTTAAGTTTCCTTGTTTCAGCTCATTTCAAGCCGCAGACAGCTTGGAGACACTGTTCTTATTGCAGTGGAGCTAACTTTCAGCTTGAGGTAGCTAAAATGAACTTAAGTTACCTGCTAGTGTGGTAACGTTTCCGAAAATCAATAATGTCAGTTGCAATGTTCATGATAACAGCAAGTCAGTCAAAGTCCAGACTTTTGCTTCTTGCCGTCATACGAAATATCAACACATAGACGGGTATCTTATAGTTGTCTCCAATCTATGAGGTAGCTAAAATGAGCTTAAGTTTCCTTATTCAGCTCATTTCAAGCCGCGAGATAGCTTGGAGACACTGTTCTTATTGCAGTGGAGCTAACTTCAGCTTAAGGTAGCTAAAATGAGCTTAAGTTACCTGCTAGTGTGGTAACGTTTCCGAAAATCAATAATGTCAGTTGCAATGTATGATAACAGCAAGTCAGTCAAAGTCCAGACTTTTGCTTCTTGCCGTCATCCGAAATATCAACACTAGACGGGTATCTTATAGTTTCTCCAATCTATGGTATTTTAATAACCTGATTGCTGTCAAAAAATCTTACGTGCTTAGAACCTAACTTCCACTGCTAGACAAATGGGAAAATATTTCTAGCCTTATTCAGTTGTCTCCAATCTATGAGGTAGCAAAATTAGCTTAAGTTTCCTTAATTCAGCTAATTTCTAGCCGGAGATAGCTTGGAGACACTGTTCTTATTGCAGTGGTGCTAACTTCAGCTTAAGGTAGCTAAAATGAGCTTAAGTTTCTTGTTTCAGCTCATTTCAAGCCGCAGTCAGCTTGGAGACACTGTCTTATTGCAGTGGAGCTAACTTTCAGCTTAAGGTAGCTAAAATGAGCTTAAGTTTCCTTGTTTCAGCTCATTTCAAGCCGCAGACAGCTTGGAGACACTGTTCTTATTGCAGTGGAGCTAACTTTCAGCTTAAGGCAGCTAAAATGAGCTTAAGTTACCTGCTAGTGTGGTAACGTTTCCGAAAATCAATAATGTCAGTTGCAATTGTTATGATAACAGCAAGTCAGTCAAAGTCCAGACTTTTGCTTCTTGCCGTCATACGAAATATCAACACATAGACGGGTATCTTATAGTTGTCTCCAATCTATGAGGTAGCTAAAATGAGCTTAAGTTTCCTTAGTTCAGCTCATTTCTAAGCCGCAGATAGCTTGGAGACACTGTTCTTATTGCAGTGGAGCTAACTTTCAGCTTAAGGTAGCTAAAATGAGCTTAAGTTTCCTTGTTTCAGCTCATTTCAAGCCGCAGACAGCTTGGAGACACTGTTCTTATTGCAGTGGAGCTAACTTTCAGCTTGAGGTAGCTAAAATGAACTTAAGTACCTGCTAGTGTGGTAACGTTTCCGAAAATCAATAATGTCAGTTGCAATTGTTATGATAACAGCAAGTCAGTCAAAGTCCAGGCTTTTGCTTCTTGCCGTCATACGAAATATCAACACATAGACGGGTATCTTATAGTTGTCTCCAATCTATGAGGTAGCTAAAATGAGCTTAAGTTTCCTTGTTTCAGCTCATTTCAAGCCGCAGACAGCTTGGAGACACTGTTTTTTATGCAGTGGAGCTAACTTTCAGCTTAAGGTAGCTAAAATGAGCTTAAGTTACTGCTAGTTGGTTAACGTTTCCGGAAAATCAATAATGTCAGTTGCAATTGTTATGATAACAGCAAGTCAGTCAAAGTCCAGACTTTTGCTTCTTGCCGTCATCCGAATATCAAACACATGACGGGTATCTTATAGTTGTCTCCAATCTATGGTATTTTAATAACCTGATGCTGTCAAAAAATCTTACGTGCTTAGAACCCTAACTTCCACTGCTAGACAATGGGAAATATTTCTCAGCTTATTCAGTTGTCTTCCAATCTATGAGCGTAGCTAAAATAGCTTAAGTTCCTTAATTCCGCTAATTTCTAGCCGGAGACTTAGCTTGGAGACACTGTTCTTATTGCAGTTGGTGCTAACTTTCAGCTAAGGTAGCTAAATGAGCTTAAGGTTCATTGTTTCAGCTCATTCAAGCCGCCAGTCAGCTTGAGACCACTGTTTTATTGCAAGTGGAGCTAACTTTCAAGCTAAGGTAGCTAAAATGAGCTTACGTTCCTTGTTTCAGCTCATTTCAAGCCGCGAGACAGCTTGGAGACACTGTATTTATTGCGCGTGGAGCTAACTTTCAGCTTAAGGTAGCTAAAATGAGCTTAAGTTACCTGCTAGGTGTGGTAACGTTTTCCGATAATCAATTATGTCAGTTGCAATTCGTTATGATAACAGCAAGTCAGTCAAAGTCCAGGACTTTTGCTTCTTGCCGTCATACGAAATCTAACACATAGACGGGTATCTTATAGTTGTCTCCAATCTATGAGGTAGCTAAAATGAGCTTAAGTTTCCTTAATTCAGCTCATTTCTAGCCGGAGATAGCTTGGAGACACTGTTCTTATTGCAGTGGTGCTAACTTTTAGCTTAAGGTAGCTAAAATGAGCTTAAGTTTCCTTGTTTCAGCTCATTTCAAGCCGCAGGACAGCTTGGAGACACTGTTCTTATTGCAGTGGAGCTAACTTTCAGCTGAGGCAGCTAAAATGAGCTTAAGTTACCTGCTAGTGTGGTAACGTTTCCGAAAATCATAATGTCAGTGCAATTGTTATGATAACAGCAAGTCAGTCAAAGTCCAGACTTTTGCTTCTTGCCGTCATACGAAATATCCAACACATAGACGGGTATCTTATAGTTGTCTCCATCTATGAGGTAGCTAAAATGAGCTTAAGTTTCCTTATTCAGCTCATTTCAAGCCGGAGATAGCTTGGAGACACTGTTCTTATTGCAGTGGAGCTAACTTTCAGCTTAAGGTAGCTAAAATGAGCTTAAGTTTCCTTGTTTCAGCTCATTTCAAGCCGCAGACAGCTTGGAGACACTGTTCTTATTGCAGTGGAGCTAACTTTCAGCTTGAGGTAGCTAAAATGAGCTTAAGTTTCCTTGTTTCAGCTCATTTCAAGCCGCAGATAGCTTGGAGGACACTGTTCTTATTGCAGTGGAGCTAACTTTCAGCTTGAGGTAAGCTTAAAATGAGCTTAAGTTTCCTTGTTTCAGCTCATTTCAAGCCGCAGCAGCTTGGAGACACTGTTCTTATTGCAGTGGAGCTAACTTTCAGCTTGAGGTAGCTAAAATGAGCTTAAGTTTCCTTGTTTCAGCTCATTTCAAGCCGCAGATAGCTTGGAGACACTGTTCTTATTGCAGTGGAGCTAACTTTCAGCTTGAGGTAGCTAAAATGAGCTTAAGTTTCCTTGTTTCAGCTCATTTCAAGCCGCAGACAGCTTGGAGACACTGTTCTTATTGCAGTGGAGCTAACTTTCAGCTTGAGGTAGCTAAAATGAGCTTAAGTTACCTGCTAGTGTGGTAACGTTTCCGAAAATCAATAATGTCAGTTGCAATTGATATGATAACAGCAAGTCAGTCAAAGTCCAGACTTTTGCTTCTTGCCGTCATACGAAATATCAACACATAGACGGGTATCTTATAGTTGTCTCCAATCTATGAGGTAGCTAAAATGAGCTTAAGTTTCCTTAATTCAGCTCATTTCTAGCCGGAGATAGCTTGGAGACACTGTTCTTATTGCAGTGGTGCTAACTTTCAGCTTAAGGTAGCTAAAATGAGCTTAAGTTTCCTTGTTTCAGCTCATTTCAAGCCGCAGACAGCTTGGAGACACTGTTCTTATTGCAGTGGAGCTAACTTTCAGCTTAAGGCAGCTAAAATGAGCTTAAGTTACCTGCTAGTGTGGTAACGTTTCCGAAAATCAATAATGTCAGTTGCAATTGTTATGATAACAGCAAGTCAGTCAAAGTCCAGACTTTTGCTTCTTGCCGTCATACGAAATATCAACACATAGACGGGTATCTTATAGTTGTCTCCAATCTATGAGGTAGCTAAAATGAGCTTAAGTTTCCTTGTTTCAGCTCATTTCAAGCCGCAGATAGCTTGGAGACACTGTTCTTATTGCAGTGGAGCTAACTTTCAGCTTGAGGTAGCAAAATGAACTTAAGTTTCCTTGTTTCAGCTCATTTCAAGCCGCAGACAGCTTGGAGACACTGTTCTTATTGCAGTGGAGCTAACTTTCAGCTTGAGGTAGCTAAAATGAACTTAAGTTACTGCTAGTGTGGTAACGTTCCGAAAATCAATAATGTCAGTTGCAATGTTATGATAACAGCAAGTCAGTCAAAGTCCAGGCTTTTGCTTCTTGCCGTCATACGAAATATCAACACATAGACGGGTATCTTATAGTTGTCTCCAATCTATGAGGTAGCTAAAATGAGCTTAAGTTTCCTTGTTTCAGCTCATTTTCAAGCCGCAGACAGCTTGGAGACACTGTTTTTTATTGCAGTGGAGCTAACTTTCAGCTTAAGGTAGCTAAAATGAGCTTAAGTTACCTGCTAGTGTGGTAACGTTTCCGAAAATCAATAATGTCAGTGCAATTGTTATGATAACCAGCAAGTCAGTCAAAGTCCAGACTTTTGCTTCTTGCCGTCCATCCGAAATATCAACCACATAGAAGGGTCTCTTATAGTTTTATCCACCCAATGGTATTTTATAAAACCTTGTTGCTGTCAAAAATCTACGTGCTTAGCACCCTAATTCCACTGCTAGGAAAATGGGAAAATATTTATAGCCTTATTCAGTTGTCTCCAATTATGAGGTAGCTAAAATTAGCTAAGTTTCCTTAATTTCAGCTAATTTTAGCCGCGAGATAGCTTGGAGACACTGTTCTTATTGCAGTGGTGCTAACTTCAGCTAAGGTACTAAAATGAGCTAAGTTCTTGTTCAGCTTCATTTCAAGCCGCAGTCGCTTGGAGACACTGTTCTTATTGCAGTGGAGCTAACTTTCAGCTTAAGGTAGCTAAATGAGCTTAAGTTTCCTTGTTTCAGCTCATTTCAAGCCGCAGACAGCTTGGAGACACTGTTCTTATTGCAGTGGAGCTAACTTTCAGCTTGAGGTAGCTAAAATGAGCTTAAGTTACCTGCTAGTGTGGTAACGTTTCCGAAATCAATAATGTCAGTGCAATTGTTATGATAACAGCAAGTCAGTCAAAGTCCAGACTTTTGCTTCTTGCCGTCATACGAAATATCAACACATAGACGGGTATCTTATAGTTGTCTCCAATCTTGAGGTAGCTAAAATGAGCTTAAGTTTCCTTAATTTCAGCTCATTTCTAGCCGGAGATAGTTGGAGAAATGTTCGTATTGCAGTGGTGCTAACTTCAGCTTAAGGTAGCTAAAATGAGCTTAAGTTTCCTTGTTCAGCCATTCAAGCCGCAGACAGCTTGGAGACCCTGTTCTTATTGCAGTGGAGAACTTCAGTGAGGTAGCTAAAATGAACTTAAAGTTACCTGCTAGTGTGGTAACGTTTCCGAAAATCAATAATGTCAGTTGCAATGTTATGATAACAGCAAGTCAGTCAAAGTCCAGGCTTTTGCTTCTTGCCGTCATACGAAATATCAACAACATAGACGGGTATCTTATAGTTGTCTCCAATCTAATGAGGTAGCAAAATGAGCGTAAGTTTCCTTGTTTCAGCTCATTTAAAGCCGCAGATAGATTGGAGACACTGTTCTTATTGCAGCAGTGGAGCAAACTTTCAGCTTAAGGTAGCTAAATGAGCTTAAGTTCCTTGTTTCAGCCATTCAAGCCGCAGACAGCTGGAGGACACTGTTCTTATTGCAGTGGAGCTAACTTTAGCTTGAGGTAGCTAAAATGAGCTTAAGTTCCTTGTTTCAGCTCATTTCAAGCCGCAGATAGCTTGGGACACTGTTCTTATTGCAGTGGAGCTAACTTTCAGCTTGAGGTAGCTAAAAGAGCTTAAGTTTCCTTGTTTCAGCTCATTTCAAGACGCAGAAGAAGCTTGGAGACACTGTTCTTATTGCATGTGGAGCTAACTTCAGCTGAGGTAGCTAAAATGAGCTTAAGTCTTGTTGGTTCAGCTCATTTCAAGCCGCAGATAGCTTGGAGGACACTGTCTTATTGCAGTGGAGCTAACTTTCAGCTTGAGGTAGCTAAAATGAGCTTAAGTTTCCTTGTTTCAGCATTTCAAGCCGCGCAGACTTGGAGACACTGTTCTATTGCAGTGGAGCAACTTTCAGCTTCCTTGAGGTAGCAAAATGAGCTTAAGTTACTGCTAGTGTGGTAACGTTTCCGAAAATCAATTGTCAGTGCAATTGATATGATAACAGCAAGTCAGTCAAAGTCCAGACTTTTGCTTCTTGCCGTCATACGAATATCAACACAGAGACGGGTATTTATAGTTGTCTCCAATCTAGGAGGTAGCTAAAATGAGCTTAAGTTTCCTTAATTCAGCTCATT
>JANSJX010001017.1:0-13047 GCA_026168455.1 Theocolax elegans | reverse complement strand
TACAAATCGTCGACTTTTCTCTTTTTATTTTGTACTTCACTGTGCTCAATGCTGCAATCAAGTAAACCTTCGTCAATTTCTTCTACACTGTCTTCAAAATTCAACTCTACTTCTTCTGTTTCGTCAATTATTTCGGGCTCGATCTTTTTTGCATTTGTACAAAATTGACCATGACAATTGAAGCACAAATCGGAACAGGGAAGTCCATGTTTCCTGCAACCACAATTCATAGCTTTGCACCCCTTTTCACATTTGCAAGTAACAATATCTATCAAATCCGGTGGTATAAGCGGATTTTTGGATAATGTAGGTTTCAAGCCGGTCTTAGTTTTCATCCATCCCCATTGTGTAACATCTAATTCGTTACACATAAAAATAAAATGTTCATATACCGTGATTATCACGTGAATATCTACGTGATAATCACGTGAAAAATGGTCGAAAATCCACGTGATGATCACGTGATAATTTTTAGTAGGGCGGATTTCGCTGCACTGTGTCCTGCTCCTCACACACACACTCGATACTCTCGAAATTAACTATCGGTCGGTTTTCCGGTGTATCTCGACGACGTCCGATGAGCTCTCTCGAGCTCGGGTCCGTTCGCCGCTTCGCTGCTCGGGCCAGACGTGCGCGCGCAGCTTCTCGCGTCGAGTCGCCCGTCGGCCGCCGTCGTCTCGCGCGCCTCGTGTAGTGATGCTCGCGGCCATGTTGATTAAGGCGGACGACGTTGCCGGGGCTGCTGCTTCCCACGGAGAGGTCGGTGTTTCTGGTGAGCTGTAACCCAGGTAAGCCTTTATGATCGTTCCGTGATGTCCTAACGTATCGGCTAATGAGTCTACTCTGTTACAGTGCAGACGGGACGCCGTCTTCGAGTCTTCTCTCACCGCTCTCACGGTGGCTGCTCAGCTGGTGCGCGTCAGGTCGATGACTGCTGCTCTTCGTCGGTGTCGCGTTGCTGCGGGAATTCTGGCTGCTTCTTAGGTGAATATCTATCTCCCGAGGGAGTGCTGCGTATATTTACTAATTATTATTTAGAGTTATGGTAATGTTATGATTACCATAACCTCACTTCCAATCCTCTCCTAGCATGCAGCTGTCAGTTACTATGTGCAACTACATGCGTCCTTCATTCCTTCTAATTCGGATTATTATTAATTATTTAAATGTTTCACAGCTTCCTGGATATCTTGTGTTGCTCGTGCTGCTTTTCTGCACCTTGGGCCATCGCAGGCTGCTCCATGGTCCTGGTGCGAAGCCTCCTGGAAGTGGTATCGCCTCTCCTGACATGCTGCTTCCATGTGCTAGGGGGAAGGCACCAAGACAAGTATTGGGGATTTGGGGAGCTTCGGGTAGGCTAGGTAGGCTTAGAGATGTGAGGGTAGGTAGGCTAGTTTGTATTGGGACTCACTCGCTTATTACTTTGACAGGTATTACCATACCTTTGTCACAATATATTGTTATATATATATGTTATATATATTGTCATATTATGTTATATATATATTTATATATATATGTCATATATATATGTGTTGTGTGTGCATGTGGTGTGTGGTGTTTGTGTGGTGTGTGTTGTGTGTGTGTGTGTTTGTGTGTGTGTGATGTGTGTGCTTGCGTTGTGCGTGGCGTGTGCGTGTGTGTGTGTGTGTGTGTGTGTGTGAGTGTGTGTGTGTGAGTGTATGTGTTGAAAATACACTTTTCCAAAAATCCATATGTGATATATACATGGGTTAAAAATTAAATACATTAATTATGCATTTTAGATAATTCCATAACTTTTTACAGAACTGAAGGCCATAAAAATGCTACAGACTATTGAAAGGTATTGCTCCAAGCTTTCTTTCAACTTTTGGATAAAAATCATTGTAGCGCACTTACACTTTTTTTAAGTTGAATATTGACATGTATTTTGTAACATTGACCTTGATATTAGAAATCTAACCCAGAAGATAATTCTACACATAATTAGCAACGAATGTTACATATAATGTTGTATAGTAAAAGTTGATAGATTTTGAGTTAAATAGCGATAAACCCAGCTGGTGTTGAAAAAACTGGATAAAGTTCACTTTTTGAGGTTATAATAACTTTTGAGCTAATAAATTCCAGTACCTAAAAATTTTTTTCTGTATTCTGCAAAAAAATTGGCAAAGTGTACTCAAAATTTGGAGCATTTTAAAATTTTGATCGGACCACTTCACGTAGAATACCCCATATATATATTATATATATATTACACCTTTGGTGTAAGTTATGTCCTAAAATACGTGAAAATTAGTGATTTTATGAGGTTTATGAGGCATAATTTACAACAGCGGTCTTGGCCAATAAGCTAACCCAAGCCATTCGAAAGCTCGCGAAAAATGTGAACTTTTGAGAGGTGTTAGATTAAAAGATTATGGTGTGGTAGCCTTTTTTTGATATTCAATATTTCCGGGTGTTCTATCTCTTCGAGATTTTAAAATTAAGTATTGTAACCAGGGTAGATATGTTCTAAAGATTATTTTAAACAAAAGTTTTTGTAATGTTTTTTTCAAAAAAATCAATTTTGAGATAAATGGCTTTAAAAATAGAAATTTTTCTAAAAAATTGAAAATTTCCACTTTTCATGGTCGAATAACTCTTAAGCAAATTATTTTTAACACTTAAATTTTTTTTGTATGTTCTGGAAGATGTTTCCAGCCAGTTCTCAAATTTTGAAGCGATTTAAAATTTTCATCGTACCACTTGACGTGAAATAGCCCATAATAGATATATAATACTAGGGGGCTTCGCCCCCCTGCGCGCTTCGCGCGCCAACCCCCTATTTTTAATTTCGAAAAAGGTTTTTCGTAATTAATTTATTTAAAATAATGTTTTAAATTGTATTATTTTTTCACTACCATGGACACCTTAAAAATTAAACAGATTCATACAACACCTTGGAGGTATTGCTATAGTTATTATAATTTATAAATAAAAGTTTACCAAAATTTAGTGTAATGAAATCAGAATAAAAATAATAAAAAAAATAGACATATTAAATGTTAACTGTAAATTTTAAACTATATGAATTCTTATAAAGCTTAAATTTATATTTTAATAATTATAAATGTTAATGAAAAATTAACTTACCAAAAATAGTAAAGTACATATACCTACTAAATTGTAGTATTTTAGTTAACAACTTATTAACATTTTGGATTATTTTAAACCGTTATAAATAGAAATTCACCTTCTAAAATTAATTTATTTAATGACGAACGATCATCGCCAAAAGTTCTATGTCATTAATATTTTGTACTTTAATAGTAATAAAACTTTCTTCTTAATTAAATTAATTTTTGTATTATTTTTAAAGAATTATTTATAAAATTTTAGCGCTATATAAATAAAAACCTGTTTCTTCTTTCTCCTTTCTCCGTGATTCGTAATTTGCACTCTATTTCAAAATTTGCGTTTTAATCCATAATTATATCCAATTTATTTTTACTATGCAGAGCCCAAATATTTATTTTGATTATTATAAACAAATTCATTTCTTAAATATCCTTCTATTTCTAATAAATACATACTTGTTTATTTAAAATATTGTGTTATATAAATATAAATTATCTAACACTTATATATCCATACAATTTTGAAATATTAATTTAAAAAATATTTAAATTAAATGCTCCTAAATTAATAGTTTTTGAAAATCTATTCAAATGTAATTCGTATTTTATATTGCCACTGTTAAAATTTGAATTTTCTTTTGCCTATACTGTTTATAATAGAATTATCTTAAAAATGCAATAATTAATATATTTAATTTTTAACTTATTGTATATTTCACATATAGATATTTGGAAAAGTGTATGTTATACTTGATTAATATTTATTTAATCTTCAAACAATTTTGCATCTGTATTTAAAGCATTACATTGCATTTTAGATCCGTTATTATTATTGGGTATACGTTTAAAAATTTTATGAGTTTTATGAAGAATGAGTAGACAAATACACATTCTTTCAAGTTATGTTCACAACTTTTTTTTGCGCACGGAAAAAATACGTATATTATGTATTCTTGAAAAAACAATTTTAAATATATATATATATAAATATTACGCCGCACGCACACACACCCACATACATACATACATATGTATACATATATATGGTCTATCTCACGTCAAGTGGTACGATGAAAATTTTAAATCACTCCAAAATTTGAGAACAGGCTGGAAACATCTTCCAGAACATACAAAAAAATTTAAGTGTTAAAAATAATTTGCTTAAGAGTTATTCGACCATGAAAAGTGGAAATTTTTCAATTTATTAGAAAAATTTCTATTTTTAAAGCCATTTATCTCAAAATCTGTTGATTTTTTTGAAAAAACATTACAAACAACTTTTGTTTAAATTAATCTTTAGAACTTATCTACCCTGGTTACATTTCTTAATTTTAAAATCTCGAAGAGATAGAACACCCGGACATATTGAATATCCAAAAACGGCTACCACACCATAATCGATTTTAATCTAACACCTCTCAAAAGTTCACATTTTTCGCGAGCTTTCGAATGGCTTGGGTTAGCTTATTGGCCAAGACCGCTGTTGTAAGTTATGCCTCATAAACCTCATAAAATCACTAATTTTCACGTATTTTAGGACATAACTTACACCAAAGGTGTAATATATATATATATATATGGGGTATTCCACGTGAAGTGGTCCGATCAAAATTTTAAAATGCACCAAATTTTGAGTACACTTTGCCAATTTTTTTGCAGAATACAGAAAAAAATTTTTAGGTACTGGAATTTATTAGCTCAAAAGTTATTATAACCTCAAAAAGTGAACTTTATCCAGTTTTTTTCAACACCAGCTGGGTTTATCGCTATTTAACTCAAAATCTATCAACTTTTACTATACAAATATTCGTTGCTAATTATGTGTAGAATTTATCCTTCTGGGTTAGAATTTCTAATCTTAAGGTCAATGTTACATAAACTACATGTCAATATTCAACTTAAAAAAGTGTAAGTTCGCCGCAATTGATTTTTTTATCCAAAAGTCTAAAAGAAAGCTTGGAGCAATACCTTTCAAATAGTCTGTAGCTTTTTATGACCTTCAATTCCGTAAAAAGTTATGATAATTTAAAGAAAGACAAAAAATTCACAAAAATTAACATGGTATTTCCCATTTAAATTTTTAAAAAAATTTGGTGTTTGTGTGTTCGAAAAATGTGATCTTTTAAGTGGTGTTAGATCAAAATCGATTGTGGCGTGTCGCTTTTTTTGATATTCAATATTTCTGGCGTTTTATCCTCTTCGAGATTTTAAAATTATGATTGTAACCAGGATAGATAGTTCTAAAGATAATTTAAACAAAGTTGTTGTAATGTTTTTTCAAAAAAATCAAGAGATTTTGAGATAAATGTCTTTAAAAGTAGCAATTTTTCTAAAAATTGAATAATTTCCACTTTTCATGATCGAATAACTCTTAGGCAAATTATTTTTAAATCCTAAAATTTTTTTTGTATTGCTGGAAGATGTTTCCAGCCTGTTCTCAATTTTTGTTGCGATTTAAAATTTTCATCGTACCACTTGACGTGAAATAGCCCCTATATATATAATATATATATAATATTATATATGTGTGTGTGGTAACGGTAAGGTACTGTTTACCTTACCGTTTTGACGAATTCGAGCACACGAGCGAACAGTATCATTATGTTTCGCATCGGTTCGAGCCGGCGAGATTCGGCTCGGCTCGGTTCGTCGTGGCTACCACGGGCGGGATTAACTTCGCGCGCGAAAAGATTCGCGCACGCACCTCTAGAGAGGTAAGGGGGAGATTCGCGCGCACTGGATAGAGTGATAACCACCTTCTTACGCGTCAGGTGTGATCCCCCCGCGTCCAGTGTTCAGCTTCGCCGTGCTGTGGATTTACCGTGCGTTTTTGTGTGTGTGTTTCGGCTGCAGGCCGATCCTGCATTTGCAGTGAGTGGTGCTACACCGTGCATCTGCCTGCAGCCACACAACCCCGGTGCACGGCGAGCGGACAATCCGTCCGACACCGCAGTGAGAGTGAGAGAGAGAGAAGCAACCGATCGGCTGGTCGTTGTTTACGAACGACTACAGCAGCGTACAAAGTAAGTGGTACCACTTCACGCGATCGGGTTTTTTTTTATTCGCACTTAATCGTGTTGCTATATACCAGTCCCGTTGACTGGATATATTATTTTTAGTTCGCGATATTTCTTCCCCTCTCTCACAAGTCGGCCGTTTACCGACTTGTATAAAAGCGTAGACCTCGCGACAATTAAATATTTTATTTTTATTTATCTTTATCTTTATTTCAATAAATTCATATCATTTTAGGATTCAATCCGGTGTTCATTAATTGAATTACCACGTACTATTCTTCCGTAATCCTAAAAGCTCGTATTTCTGGTTGACAAGTGCTCGACGCGATATCCCTGTTTCGGGCCGGGATTTCAGATTTTGATTTTACCTGGTTGTTATCTGAAACAGTAACTCGGTTTCAGACTAAATTAACAGATTTGGTAGAGCGGACAGGTAACCGTCGCCACATCGCGGGGAAAAAAATGTTTATTTAAATACGGTAAGTTTAACCGTATACCGCTGAGCAGCCGCGATATTAAATAAACATCCGTGCGGCAACCAAACTGTTACAGTGTGTGGTATGTGTGTGTGTGGTTTTTTTTTTTTTTTTTTTTTTTTTTTTTATTTTTTTTTTTTTTCCGAAGAGGTGGAGAAATGCTTAATGCACCATGACCTGGAGCCATGCGAGATTCCCCGTGTGTGGGACTCTCCTATCGAAGGATGTCGATAGGCATACCCACTAAAACTCCACCTCTTTCTTACCTTTATTCCCCCGCGGAAACCGCCGCAAGGCATTACTTCGCGGGGGGAGGCAACGGCTAGGTTAGACCCACTAATGTTGCTATCGCAACTCTTCTCTCCTCTTCTCTTCTGATGAGACCCAGCCTGTCACTACGGACGTACAGAGGGTTACCAACCGCGTTCAATGCCTCCTGGGAGTCAGCAGGCACGCCCCGATGCCCTCAGGGGGTGAGGGGACCGCTCCAGTGATTTGAAATTGGTCCCGTTCCTCCCTGAAACGAGGACACCGTAGGAGGACGTGTTCCCACGTCTTCGTCCACCCCTGGACAAGCCGGGCACTCTGCGCTGCCGTAGACCCCTATACGAAATAGGTAAACTACGGAAGCATCCGTGCCCGGTCAACACCTGGGTAAGCTGGAACTGACGAAGCCGTGTTTCCTGCTCGCCCACTCCCGGATCCGCGGATGATGCGGTGGGTCCAGCGGCCGTCCCTGGCTGAGTCCCATCTCCGGCTGCCTACTCCTCTACGGTCCGCAATGACCATCGGTTGTGGCAGCGGTTCTCTTCTAGGCGTCGCCCACCCTCACGGTGTCTTTCAGCTCTCTCGGCTGCCAGGAGGTCGAAGGGGGCGGTCCCCGCGACCACCGAGAGCGCAATGTCAGATACGGTTCGGTACGCCCGGGCCACCCTTAGCGCAGCTATCCTGCAGGCTCTCTGGCACGGAGCACCAAAGCTCTTGTGCCTGTTCAGGGCATCAGCCCAGATAGGAGCTCCGTATAAAATTACGGAGCTTCACCACCGAGGCAAGGAGAGACCTTCGCGGTTGCTGGGGTCCCCCGATGTTGGGCATGATGCCCGCCAGCGCACGGCCACCTTTGTCCGCCTTTGAGCCTGCGTTCGCGAGATGGTGTTTGAACGACAGCCGCGCGTCTAGTGTGACCCCTAAATACTTCAACGTTTTCACCGACCGTATCCGTTCTTTACCTACCGTGAAGGTGGCGGTCCTCTCCTTTTTTGTGCGAGAGATGAGCACCGCCTCCGTTTTTTCCGCCGCCAGACTAAGTCCGTGGTCTCTCAACCAAGTGGCGACCACTTCTATAGAGACGTCTCCGAGATATTCGATCTCTTCGACACTCTTTGCGACCACCACTAGCGCCACGTCGTCCGCGAAAGCCACCATCGAGACACCCTCCGGAAGTTGCTGCCTAAGCAGGCCGTCATAGACAGCGTTCCAGAGTAGGGGCCCAATGACCGAACCCTGCGGCACGCCTCCCGTGATGTTGTGGGAGTGCACACCGTCGTCGGTGTCGTAGAGCAGAGTACGGTCAGTCAGGTAACTCGAGGTGACCTCCCTGAGATAGAGTGGCACTTGGAAGTGCTGCAGGGACAGCATGATGTCGTCCCATCTGGCAGAGTTGAAGGCATTCCGGATGTCCAAGGTTGATGATGGCACACATCCGCCTTGCACTCCGACCAGCATTGATGGCGTTTGTGGCTATACCAACAACTCTGCCTACAGCGTCCATGGTCGATCGACCCTTTCGGAAGCCGAACTGGTTGTCGGAGAGGTCTCCGGCCCGACCGATGGCCGCTGCGAGCCTGGCGCAGATCACCCGCTCCAGGAGCTTCCCGACTATATCCAGTAGACAGAGCGGGCGGTAAGATGATGGCTCCTCCGGGGGTTTGTTTCCCTTCGGTAGGAGTACCAGCCTCTGCGTCTTCCACTGGGCCGGGAAGCAACCTTCTCTTATGCATGCGTTGAATGCGTCCAGGAACAAGCCCGGAGCACTCATCGCCGCTGTCTTGACGGCCAGGCCAGGTATTCCGTCCGGCCCTGGGGCTTTACGTACGGAAATACCTTTAGCGGCCATCCTCAGCTCGGCTTCACTAATGTCTGGCGGACTCGGCTGCACCAATGGTGGCCATCAGGCCCGTCTCTGCTGCCCTTTTCCGATGTTCTGGAAACAGGTGGCGGACGACTTCGTCCAGAAAAAACTGGGTCGGTGGGTGCAACAGCGCCCCCGGGGTTGATCTTATTCATAACCGTTTTATACGGTCTGCCCCAGGGGTCGTGGTCCACCTCCTCACAGAGCTCCCGCCAACACCTTCTCTTGGCAGCCTTGATGGCCACCTTGAGATCCCTCCGCTTTTGTTCGTATTCTGCGGAACGATCTTGGAACCGCGGTGTTCCCCTCGCTCTTTGGTGCAGCCTTCTGGCACGCAGGCACTCAAGTCTCTTTTCTGCGATGTCCTCACTCCACCAGATTATCGGTGGGCGGCCGCGAGGGTTAAACTTCACGGCCATAGAGGCATCGCAAGCCGCTGTTAGGGCATTCGTGAGGCCTCGTGCTTTTTCTTCGGCGGTTCCTCCACTTTTGCCCCCTCAAGGGAGCAGAGGAACGTCTCACGATCAAACGTGGCTGGTGCCCATCTCTCTCTTGCTCCTCTTCCTGCTCTCCTTTGTCCCTCCCGCTGGTCAGCTGGAGCTGGTACACGAGTGCTTGGTGGTCACTACCCGTGTAACGATCGCTAACTTTCCAGCCGAGTCCCCCTCCCCCCATCAATCTAGGATCGACGAAGGTGAGGTCGACTATGGACGACTTGCCGGCTTTGGTGAAAGTCGGGTTGTCCCTGTGTTAGCGATCTCCAGCCCCAGTAGAGCGAACGCCCTCGAGAAGTGCGCGACCACGCGCGTTGGTCTTTGGCGCTGCCCCAGTCCGTCGCCCAAGCATTAAAGTCCCCACCGATTGCGACCGGTAGCCGTGAGGACCGAGCACTGGTGACGACTGCATCCAGAGATCTCGCAAAGTCCTCGGTGGAATCGCTGGGCGGGAAGTAGCAGCTGTACATGCGTACCCCCGCCACCTCCACCCAGGTGAAGCTGGGAAGGGGGGCGACCATCTTTCTGGAGATGTGTATATTTCCACATACCCAGATGGCCGCCTTGCCCGTGGCATCCCTTACCCAGTTCGACTTCTCGAGATCCCGGAACTCCTCGCTGATGATCGCTACGTCCGCTCTCTCCTCTCTGACCAGCTGGGACAGCAGGTCCTGGGCCACAGCGCAGTGGTTGAGGTTTATTTGGAGCACCTTAATCATTTTTGATGTGTGCTCCTTCCTCATGCGAGGTCTTGGCTTTGGCCTCGCAGTCCACTGCTTTGTGGCCCTCTTGGCCGCACCGATAGCATTGCGCTGACCGGTCGACTGCGCTCTTGCACTCCCTCGCGATGTGTCCCGATTCGTGGCATCGGTAGCAGCGCGAGGATACCTCTCGCAGTCGAACTCTGCAATTGACCCATCCGATCCGGAGCTTCCCGTCTTGCAGCAGTTTTTTGGCTGCTACTGCCGGAAGCTGGATGGTCGCAGCTAGGGTGCCACTGTAGGATCCCCTGGTTTTAATATTATCCGGGGATACCACATTTGGCCCGATCTTTGCCGCAATCGCTGCGGCCACCTCCGTTGTTGTCGTGGACTCGTCCATGTCCTGATGGTGATGGACACTTTGTGAGTCAGCAGCTGGACCTCTGCTGACCCACTCAGGGTGGACGAGACCACTGTCCTCAGCTCCGCCGTTTCCGTTCCGGGTCGCCCCAGTTCGAGGAGGAGCTCTCCAGCCCTGGTGCGCCTGATACGCGTACCCGTTCTCCTAGTGCCTTTAGCTCCGGTGCAGCCTTGACCTTCCGGAGAATGTCAGCGTAGGAAGAGCTCCCGCTAGGTGTCTTGATCTTGATGGCATCTGGGCGGGGGGTCTTACTCCGGCCTTAGGCTCTGCCGTGCCTTTGGCCGGTTTGCTGGCACGTTTCTGCTGTTCATGCTGCTTCGGCTGGCTGTTCATCATCTTCTTCTTCTTCTTGCCCTTCTTCACTACTGTGACCCAGTCAGGGACTTTGACTGGTTCCCACTCGTCTTAGGAACGGATGGCGAAGCATCTGCTGGCCCATTTTGTTAGTGGCTGCTTCGACCCCTTCTTCCTTTTCTCCGGGGGTTGCTGAGGTGGTGAGGGCTTTTCCCTTTCCACCGGCCTCCTTTGACGCTCTTCAGCGCGGAAGATGGGCGACGTGTTTGGGCAACGTTCCATCCCTACGCGCATCCGCCATTTTAATTTTCGCGGCGCTGTCGAACACACAGCACTGTTCACCCGCGCGTATTCATTGAGAGCTCTGCTGGTTGCTCTCGCCATACTCTTCAGCTCTTGTGGATGTTGTTCTTGTTAAAGAACAAACTCCACCAGGTGGCCTATTTTCCCTCACACGCAGACGGAGAAAAGCTCTGTCAGCGTCACTCGACTCCAGTCGAGGGCAGGTCACACGTAGCATTAGATGCTTCAGAGGCCGAGTGACCAACCTCCGCAGCACTTACCATTTTCAACGGTGTGAGTTTGGTCCCCCCCAAAATCCGTGGGACCAGCACTGACCACCGGGGCTTTCACCGATCGGAATCAGTGGCGGGATTTGACAGGATTGCCATGCCCGCTTAGGGGTAGTGTTGTTTTCAGCTCACTATCCATACTTGGTTAAATTTCGGGGTGCCTTCCCCTATCTGGTTTTGGTTCGCCCGAATATTTGATTTTTTCGGTACCATCCATATCTGGAAAGCATTCCCCTATCCACCACCTGGGGAGCGCCACGATGCGGGACCAGCAAACCGGCACGGGTGTGTGTGTGTGTGGTGGGTGAGTGTAGTGTGGTGCTGTGTGTGTGCGTGCGTGCGTGCGCGTGTGTGGTATGCGGCGGAATATTTATATAATATATATATATATATATATATATATTATTAAAATTGTTTTTCAAGAAACATAATATATGTATTTTTTTTTCGTGCGCAAAAAAGGATGTTGTGAACATAACTTGAAAGAATGTGTATTAGTTTACTCATACTTGATAAAACTCATAAAATTTTTAAATGTATACTCAATAATAATAACGGATCTAAAATTCAATGTAATGCTTTAAATCAGATGCAAAATTGTTTGAAGACTAAATAAATAATCAAGGTATAACATATATTTTTCCAAATATTCATGATATATATAAGGGTTAAAAATTAAATACATTATATTGTATTTTTAAGATAATTCTATTATAAACAAAAAAACGGCAAAAGAAATTCAAATTTTAACAGTGGTAATATAAAATACGAGTTACATTAAAAAGATTTTCAAAATTATTAATTTAGGAGCCTTTAATTTAAATATTTTTTAATTTAAATCTTCAAACATTGAATGGATATACAATGTGTGTAGATAATTGTATTTTCTATAACACAATATTTTAAAAAACAAGTATGTATTTTTAGAACAAAACGTTATTTAAGGAAGGCCTTTGTTTATAATAATTAAAATAATATGGGGCTCTGTAACTAAAGGGAAAAATAAATTGGATATAATTATGGATTTATTAACGCAAATTTTGAAAGAGGTGAAAATTACGAATTACGGGAGAAATGGAAGAAACGTGTTTTATTTATATGAACGCTAAAATGTATAAATAGTTCTTTAAAATTAATACAAAAATTATTTAAGAGAAAGCTTTATTACTCTAAAAGTACATATTATGACATAGAACTTTTGCGATGATCGTTCGTCATTAAATAATTTAATTTTAGGAGGTGAAATTCTATTTATAAAACCGTTAAAATAATGCAAAATTTTAATAAGTTGTTAAACTAAATACTACAATTTAGTAGAGATGTACCTTTACTATTTTTGGTAAGTAATTTTTCATGAACATTTATAATTATTAAATATAAATTTAAGCTTTATAAGAATTCATATAGTTTAAAATTACTGTTAACATTAATATGTCTCTATTTTTTTTTATATTTTATTCTGATTTCATACACTAAATTTTGGTAAAACTTTTATTTATTATTATAATCGTATTTAAAAAAAAATTAAATTTTTGGTATAAAACCCTATTCACTATAACAGTACCCAAGGTGTTGTGTGAATCTGTTTAATTTTTAAGGTGTCCATAGTAACAAAAAATAATACAATTTAATACATTATTTTAAATAAATTAATTACGAAAAACCTTTTTCAAAATCAAAAATAGGGGTTGGCGCCGCAAGCGTGCAGGGGGCGGAGCCCCCATAGAATATATTATATATATATTATATATCCTCATTAAAAATCTCACTGGAGATCTCAGATCAAATCCAGGTAAGATCTTATACCAAAACTCATTCAGCAATTTTTCGTTTATTACAC
>JANSJX010000108.1:0-79219 GCA_026168455.1 Theocolax elegans | reverse complement strand
TGAATGTCTACTACACTTTTTAAGTATTGTTTCTTAATCAATCGCATAGCAACCGATGGTGCTAGATTAAATTGATGTTTTACAAATATCATGCTTTTGAATGTAAAATTTGATGAATCAAGTAACATTTTCATAATGCCATTACTGCAATTATATCTGGTTATACCGGAAATAAAAATTATTTCCGCCTCATGCAAAACAGAGCTGAAATTACAAGCTTTATACAATGCAAAGAAAGATTCTGAATCAAGGTATTTAACAATTCCATTTAATGCATACTTATTTATTATTATTCTCAGAAAATTTTGGTCTGCTTTTAATTCTTTCTCTTTTTTGCATTTAACATTTAATTTTTGGTATGCTGCAGATTCGTTTTGGTTAGGTTTAATTTTGATATGAATTGCTGGATTATTTTGAAATACAAATAATAATTGATTGAAATATGATTTTGATTGAAATAAAAATGAGGTGTGCAGATTCTTACATAAAATAACGCATGCTGTTTTGGTGTTTTTACAAAATCTTTACGGATATATACAGAAATGTACGAAATTGTATAAAAATATGTAACAATGTACTGAATTATGCTTTAATGTACAAAAATATACAAATATAACTTTATGCATGAATAATATGAATTTTATTATTTTTGCTCTTTAGGTAATATTATTAATCAATATTTGAAATAATTTGGAATAACGATATGAATCCTTTTCGATTCAAAAATGCTCTAAAAGAGACTGTACTTAAGACGTTTTTTTTATTTTACTTGCAAAATAAACCATTTTTATTTTATTATAATTTTAATTAATTCTCTATAACTATCTCAAAAGTAGTTGTGTATACTAGTATTGGGTCTCGAGTTTTTGAGTTCGTTGAAAGCTTTGAAAACAAGCTTCAGAATATTTTTAATTTAGACGACACAATTTTAATCAGCAATGGCAAAGACTATATTTTTACTGAAGAAGAACAACGATTTGGCTTTGGAGAAACTTGTTCAAGATATAAAAAAATTATTCATAAAAAGAGAAGATATTGTACATATTCTTATGCTCGTTCATTAAAAATTAATGACTAGATCGTGAAACTACATTCTGGAAAATTTGATATAATTGAACATATCCCTACTAGCACACAACGTTGTAGCAACGTTGTGACAACGTTGTTTTGACAACGCTACAACGTTGTTATAAAAGTTGTTGAAACGTTGGAGCAACGTTGCTACAACGTGGGATATGTCCGCTAAGATTTATGTAAGTTGCCGCGATAGGTGGAAATAACGTTGTGACAACGTTTGAGCAGCGTTTAAAATGCCTTTGAAAAATGTATTTTTCATATAAAAATAAGAAAAAAAAAAAAAAAAATTTGCAACCCCTTGCTCTCTACCAACTGAGCTATTAACTTTAGCCCAAGTAGAAATTTTTTTGTGGGAAACTGGAGAAATCTTACATATGACGACGACGAGGGTCCGCACTCGTCGCCAGTGCCGGATTCTTACCGGCTAAAACTCCAAACCCAACTCTTTCACCTGCCCAGCCCGGAACTGTTTTTCACATTACTTCAAGCTTGGAGACGTGTCTGTGACATGCGTCATTCGTTCCTTATTCTATCCTCCCACGTTGAGACTGCCACTTATCGTGAAACGGCCTTCCTTGCGGTTTCAAGCACGCGCCGAAACATGGCACAGGCTCCGGACCCCGCCATGTGAGATACTCCCTGAGCACCCTTTGAAGGACAAAGGAAATATTGGGGAGCACTCTTACAATTCTTAAGGTTGTGTCCAGGCTCGCCGCACTTGTAGCATGACGAGGACCTGTCCACTCCCTTACAATTCCGTTTCGTGTGGCCGAAGTCTAGGCACCGACAGCACCTCTCGATCAAAACTCGATCCCGAACGCGACAGCTTGCAAAGCCGACGCAAAGATGTCGCATCGACTTTAGCTTGTCAGCGGTCTCGTGATCTAGCTCACGATGGCTGTCTTTTGTTGATTGCGGTTAGGACCCAAAAGCTTCACCTCTCGGCTTTCAGGCGGAAACGCGAGAATTTTATCTAGGGCCGCCACCACTTTGTCCCTCGTTGTGAGAGCGTCCAGGTCTCTGATCTCCAGGGTCACCCTTCGATCTCGGATCCTAACTTCTCCCATACCTTTAGTAGCCGTGCGGACTTTCTCCGCGAATGTCCCTCGCGACAGTGACCACCAGGGTGGATACCTGCGCCATCTGGCGCTTTCTACTATCTAGAGACGCCTGTCCCGACTTGACTGTCGGCTTTTTTCCCGACACTGACGCGGACTTGGATTGCTCCTTGTCCATGCCACGTGGTGGTACCTCCTTTCGAGGCTTCTTCTTCTTGCAGCTCTTAGAGACCTCGGGGGGGGGGGCCTCTCTACTGCTCTTTTGAGCCTGCATTCTACCTGTAGCCGTAAAGACGGCTTTAGCAATTATGCCTCTTCTCTTAGGCCGCCGACGATTCTCGTGACCAACTCGATAATCCTCGACTTGGCACTTGTAATCGTCGACTGCCGAAAACATCTTCTTGGTTTTCCCGTAGAACTCTTGTACAAGAGTATCTACGGTCTTCAGCCCTGTCTTCACGACCATGGAGATGTTAGGCTGCTTTGCACAACATAGCCTGCAGTTCGGTTTGGATATATTGGTTACAACTTTAATAAATGTTATAATAATAAATGATAATAGTAATTATAATGATAATGATGATGATGATGATGATAATAATAATAATAATAATAATAATAATAATAATAATAATAATAATAATAATAATAATAATAATAATAATAATAATCCGCGCGGGGTGTCCTGTTCCCGTATGCGGTGCGTCCCCCGGGTGGCGGATGGGGGAAAGCTCGTCACGCTTGCGTGAAGGGTGGAGGAGAAATAAAATAGCCTCCGTGGACCAAACAGTTGAAGAAGGATGATGAGCAAGCGAATGGAATACCTACTACCCCAAGCGGGCAGCTCCAAACTAGGAGTCAACTCCGCCGTCAGTTCCGATCGGGTGAAAGCCCCGGCGCTGGCCTCACGGATTTTGGGAGAGGCCACCAACCGCTTCGTTCTACGAACACGTCAGAGGTGGGGCCCTCGAAAGAAAACCCCCAACAGCAGCCGTCGTTACAGATGTTGAGTGTTGCATCCGCAAACAGGTTACGAAGCGGCAGCGTTACCTGCCTTGTTAGTGAAGCCTCGAAAGAAGGTACCACTACGTGGCATGGAAAAAAGCCGACAGTCAAGTCGGGTCAGGCTCCTCTTGATAGGAGAAAGCGCCAGATGGCGCCGGTATCCACCCTGGTGATCACTATTGCGAGGGACCGTACGTTGGCTGAAGTCTTGGGGAAGCTCCGAAAGGAAGTCAACCCGGACGACAGCGGCGCCCAGGTTCTGAGCGTACGGCCGACAGGGCGGGGAGATGTCCTGCTCCGGCTGGGCAAGAAGACGGACGCAACAGCATTCGCGGAGAAAGTCTGCACGGCTACTAAAGGTATGGGAGCAGTTAAGATCCGAGATCAAAGGGTGACCCTGGATATCAGAGACCTGAACGCTCTCACAACGAGGGACGAAGTGGTGGTGGCCCTAGATAAAATTCTCGCGTTTCCGCCTGAAAGCCGAGAGGTGAAGCTTTTGGGTCCTGACCGCAATCAACAAAAGACAGTCATCGTGAAGCTAGATCACGAGACCGCTGACGAGCTAAAGTCGATGCGACATCTTTGCGTCGGCTTTGTAAGCTGTCGCGTTCGGGATCGAGTTTTGGTCGAGAGGTGCCGTCGGTGCCTAGACTTCGGCCACACGAAACGGAATTGTAAGGGAGTGGACAGGTCCTCGTCATGCTACAAGTGCGGCGAGCCTGGACACAACCTTAAGAATTGTAAGAGTGCTCCCCAATGTTTCCTTTGTCCTTCAAAGGGTGCTCAGGGAGTATCTATAGTATAGTATATAATCCTTTCATTTTCAAAATTAAGTTGATACGAAGAATTATAATATAGTCATAAAATTTTTATTTTATTCTTATTTAATGAAATGTATATGAAGCCGTACGTCTTAGAACAAAATTCATTATTATCGCGATATTACCGTAAGATATAGGCGTATATCGGCAAACTTAAAACTTTGCTGTGAAAAATATTGTTTAATATTCAAACGCGTTTAAAAAGTTTTTTCTTTAGTTTGGAAATTCATAAAAAAAGAAATTTAAACTTTATTCATCAATGCATATACAACGTTGCTCAAATTTGTTCTAACGATTATCTATTGTTAAAGCAATTTTTTTTATTTTGAAGAAATCATATATTATAAATTATAAACTTAAAATTTCTAGAGGCACGCTTCTATATACTTCGTTATGTATAAAACTAGTAATTAAGTACTTTAAAAGCATTTAATAATTCGAAAATTATAATTTCGTAGACATTATGCTTGCGTAAAGGATCGATACGGTTGCTGTGGATCAGCGCGAACAGTGTTTGATGCGGAATCGTATTCTTATGTATTGCAAAAAATAAATGAGCACAAGGAGCAGATTTGCAAACCAGATCCGCACATTCAAAAAATAGAAGCATTTAAAAAAGAATTTTATTTAATTGCATGTACTCCTGGAATCGAAAGTTTATATAAAGTCTACGTCGAATTATGCAAGAAGTAAGTATTATTAAACTTATGTTTCAATAAAAAATCCGCTGTTAAATTTACTGTTAATAATATAAATTTTATTAATTTATTATTTTATTAATATTATTTAAATATGAAATTTAATCAATTCTGAAATCTTCTTATAACGTTTATAAAAATTGTTTGTGCATCCATCACTTAACATATTTTATTGTAATTAACAAAGTAACTGTTACTAATTTAATTAAATACACGAGTTTGAAAAGTGTTGATTCTAAGTAAATGTTAAATTCTTGCATACATTTTGATCAATCAGCTACCTACAATATAGATATTCGGAATGATATCAGTTACAAATTGAAAAAATACATTCATTTTGCTGTTTCTTAAATGAAATATATAGATTATTAAACCCCACATTACAATAAAATTTTTCTAAAAAATTGCATTTTAAATTTTTACATTTCTCCCAAAAAGTAACACTAATTTTTAAAATGTTTAAAAAATTTTACAGCTTGCAGTCATTATTAGGTTCTAAAAATTAATTAGTTCAACACATTAAACCTATAACCGCCCGAGAAATTCTACAAAACAACAAAAATATGATGTTTCCGCATAGTTTAAGTGATGTTCAATTTTTACTTCCTCATAGAGAAACCTTTCTAATAGTAAAATTTTTCGAATCACTAGTTATTTTATTTCCATACAGCTAGACAATTGCTTACCGCAGAAAAAAAGCTTTGAAAGAGGAGGGCTTGTACATTGCAAATTTAAAAAATATTTATTGTTTAAAAGATTTGGGCGAGAAACTGATGGAGGATGACGGGTCATTGACATGCACCTGGAACGGTAGAACTTGTAAAATGTCGTGTGCTTTAGTCCCCATTGCAAATGCAGCTGATGGTGCCAAAGTATGTAGTTTAATATTGTATGACAAGGACCTAGTAAATAATTTTCAAAATTCTCATTTATTTATGGATGGGACTTTTAAAGCTTGCCCTTCTATAAGTTTAAAAAGATCCGCCCAATTACTAACTATAATTGTTGTATAATTTGAGTAAGTAATATTACATTAAGAGACAAATACTTTGGTCTTATAGTTATAGATACAAACTAGGTGGGCCGAGCCCCCCTGCGCGCTTCGCGCGCAAGTTTCTATTCTCAGACTGCGCCTGAGAACAGAAATTTATAAGGCACGACCGAATATAGCTCGCTTATTATTATATAAAATAATAATAATAATATCATATTCATATATATGTTCTAATAATACATTTCAGATGTATTTATAGATGTTAAATTTTAGATATAATTCTAATATTCTGAATATCAATGTATTGAAGAGAAAAGTGTTGTTCCTTAAATATCTCAAAAATTTAAAAAAAAAATATTTGGCAAGAAAGAAGTAATAGGAAACACATTTTTGAAAGAAGAGGTAACGTATGATTAAAAAAAATACATATGTACATAATTTACATATGTTTATATAAAACCGTATAGTTTATTTTTTTTACATTAATGTTCCTTCTAAAGAATATTTGGTAAAACAATATTAATGGGACGTATATTTTGGACAGTAAAGGTAAGTAAATGTGATAAAATATTGTGCAATTTAAATTAGTCTATATAAAACAATATAATTAATAATTTATAACAGCAGCATTCATGTATATTGTTTAAATTTGTTAATTTTTTAAGAAATTCATTTGTATGAAGCTTTGTTTTTTTTTATTATGCAGCTGGTGGAATGGTTACTGGAGCATTATATAAATTTAATTTATGTCCCAAAGATGTGTTATCGGGTGCCTTCTTTGGTAGTATATTTAGAGTAGTGTATGGTACTTATATGTACTTTATGTTTAAATTGATGAATTTGTCAAGTGAAAAACTAAAACTCAGTGAACAAAGTCATACATTGAAATATGTACATGAAGAGTGAATTATTAACTTCTATTTTAAATTACAATGTTATTAATAACATGTAAACGTTAATCATTTCTTTTTTTTTATTAATTAAATAAATTAAGAAGAAAGTAATTATAATATATTTGAAAAGACAAATATATTTAAGTAATATAAAATCAATATATTCTTAGAATTCGCGGACACAATAAATTCGTTATGTTTATTTAACGTTCAAGTCCAAATTTTTCAAGTTTAAGAACAAAGTTTTTTGTTCAATTTTATTTAAAAATTTTAATTAAATTTTAATTTAAAATTTTAGAATAATATGGACGTATTGAAAACATGCTTTACAGAGTTTGACGTTTCGATTATTTTCAAAATTTTATTTTTGTGTGTGGTAAATATTTTTTACTGTTTTTAATTTTTTTATATCAAATTTTGTTATAAAAATATTAGTTTTTTTTTAATAAATGAAATTTTTTATTATAATTCCTTTTTTTATTCGATTTTTTGTATTAAAAAATAAATAAAAAAGAGAATTGTTATAAATAAATATTTTGTAAAAAAATAAAAAAAATTTGAAATTCAAATTTGGATATGGGACGCGGGTTACATAAAATGCGATATACATTATTCTTATATGTGTATGATGGCGCTGATGGCACTATTTAAACGGACAATAAATATAAGGGATTGTTCCTAGTTAGTTTATTTATTTTATTGTGTATATAAAATTATGTATATACATTATGTACACATAGTTTTTATATGATTTTCATGTAGTTTTACTGTATGATATTAGTTATTCTAATATAAAGTTAAGTGAGCATTACAAAATAGCAGAAGCTCTTGTCCAGTATTTGTCCAATGTTGGCATTGTTTGAAAATAATAGAATAATAACTATTTTTGGATGGTAAATAATTTTTATTTATTATTTAGTTAATTTATTTATTGTATAAGATTTATATTTTATTTATTTTTGAAAATATTAAGTTGCCGTAAGTTGTCAATAACTAAGTAATATTTAATTTTTTTACATTTTATTTATGTTTTAAATTGTAGAATACTTTATAATTAAATTTAAAGATAATTTATATAAGATAATTATGAATTATAGGAGTAATTCACCTACTAGTCAGTTTTAATACAAGAGTAACAATGGTATAGACAGTCGAACAATAATGGTTCAATTCAACAATAACCACGAGCCTCTTGTTTTGTATTGGGATAGTTTTGACGATGTTTAATCTTTCTCAAGGTTGATCTGGTATACATTAACGGTTTGTGACATTTTTATTACATTATTATTACATTTTTTAATTTATTTTAAATTACATTAAGTTTGCATTTAATGTTGTATTTATTATTTTACTATTAAAGTTCTTATTATGTAATAATAAATACAATAATTTAAAAGAACGGCACTTATAATTATTAAGACCGAGAACATATTCAGGGTAAATATATAAATTACTTAGATATTAATTTTGAAATAAGCTTATAAAATTTATAATTTAAGCACAGTATAATTTTTAATTAATATATATAACAATTGTTAAATTATGTAATTATGCAATATTAATTAAAGTGTTTTGCGAACATCATTAAGATTTTCAATCCATTAACTGATGTTTAATGTGTTATCTTCTAACAACTTTTATTACTTAATGTGATATTTTTTACGTTTTTGAATATTTAGCTTTATTTTTTCTAATACAAGAATAATAGGATTTTCTTTTTATTTTATATTTACAGAAGTAGTGCTGATACAAGTTCAAACGAAGGTTTCTTAGGCAGTATAGTTACGGTGGTGCTCCGCAATCATTGCCAACGTTCCAACATCCTACACTGAGAGAAGTAATTCTTTAATTCAAATCCGGTGCATTTAATACAAATACACAGGGATTTGATTTTCAATTAAATGAATATTTCTTTATAGTTAAGTCATGGATTCTTTGTTTGTACGAAATATTTTTTTCAATACCGATACATGTGTTTATCCGACTGTGTCAGATTGTATACTTATATTTTCGAATAGATCTAGTAAATTAATTACTTAACAATAATAAATAAAAGATACTAAGAATTATTAAAGAAATATATAATATAGATACGTTTTCCTAAAAGATAATACATTAATATTATACGCATTGATCGTCCGTTCGCGGAACGACAACACTATATTTGTTTTTTTTTTAACGCACGAAAGCAATATAGAAAATACGAATTCGCGGAAAAAGTGAAGGATCGGCGAGTATTGTTTACAATCGTGCATGCATTTGACGAACTCCGCGTATCGGTATACTCTTTACTCTATCTTGCGTAAACTCCAAAAGTTCTCGTAACCTCTCTTTTTCTATAAAGCGCCTACGCGGATGTATCGACTGATCATTCAAATCATCATTTCTTAACTATTAAGAAATATGACTTTCGAGTAAAGAAATAGTTTTCTAATTTCCAAATACATACGTGTATTTGAGACAAAGAATTACTTCTCTCAGTGTAGTCATTCGTTTTTAAAAGTAAACGGTTTCACTCAACAAGTGTATCATAAATATCATTTACGTTGTTTAATAGGTAAGATATTAAAAAACCTTGAATTTACTTTTCGTAACTATAAGTTATAAATTCTTGATGTGATGATGACTATTATAATGTTTTCTTTTCTTAGCTAAAGAAATCATGTTGATATTAATCATGTTGTTATATTTATTATTTATAAAATGTAGATAAAGCCATTCACTTTAGAATTCATGGAATCTCTTTTTATTTCAGAGCGTAAACAACTTGGTATAGAGAAGTTATGAGGTGAACACACTCTTCCAATTTTGGTCATTTTTCTTAAAGGAGAATTTCAATTGCACTATGTACAAAGAGTTTAGGACAATAGCTTATGAAGATGTATGTGAAGGATATTGTAATGGGTAAGTGTCTGTTTTGATTTTATAATTACGGTATAGAACACAAATGCAGACCACAACTTTATAAAGATTTTCAAGTGGAAACAGTGAAAAATTATAAAAGAGGTACGTGCATTTATTTACATAAGATATCTATTCAGAATTTTTAGATAGAAATTGTATTTTACGGTACAAATAAAATTTATACTTTGAAATTGTTATATTAAAATATATTATTAACAAATCTTAAGATAGATTACAATGTAATTGTCTATTAACAGGTATATTATTTTATACATACATATATTATTTTTTTAGAAAGAAAAGTATGGCTTAAACATTTTTGGAGAAGGAGAAGGAGAGTATAAAACATTTGTTTAAATTGTCCTTTGTACATCAAAAGTATTGTAATACGTAAGTTTTTATTATAGCATAAAAGAAAATAATTTTTTACTTTTTGAAAAATAATTAACTTATTTTAAAGATGAGCATGAAAGTGTAGTGCATTTCAATGACGAAGTCATAGCAGTTGGGTACCTGAATTTCAAAAAAATACGCCTTCAAAACAAAAATATTAGATAGGAATCATTTTTAGTAACAATAATAATAATTTCAATATTTTATTTTTCATTTTTTACATAAATATAATTAATTTTAGAATGGTGTACAAAATTTGACACTTCAAGAAAGACTGAAAAATTGGCGGTTAAGGCGTCACTTGACTATATTTCTGAAATAGTTGGACCTGATTTACAAGATGGTAGCAATTTATCTGATGACGAAAATGATGAACCGGAGAAAGATATTAAAGACTTACATATAACAAATACTGATAGAAGAAAATGATGTTATATCAACAATAATTATACAATAGAAGTCGAATTTTTAACGTTTTTTCATATTTTTTTGATTACTTTAACCGTTTTTCTATGTTTATCTTCGAAAATATTGTTTTGAGCGTTAAGTGTACAATAGGAAAAAGTTTTGTTAATTTGGGACGAACATTTCGTTCATTGAAGTTTTTCAGTAAAAGCAATACGTTTCGTTTTATTGCAAAAATACGTGTTTTTTTGTGCTTTTTTCATTATTGTGACCGTTTTTTTATGTTTATCTTCGAAAATATTGTTTTGAGCGTTAAGTGTACAATAGGAAAAAGTTTTGTTGTTTTGGGACGAACATTTCGTTCATTAAAAGTTTTTCAGTAAAAACAATACATTTTGTTTTATTGCGAATAAACGTGTTTTTTTTTGTGCTTTTTTCGTTATTTTGACCGTTTTTCTATGTTTATCTTCGAAAATATTGTTTTGAGCGTTAAGTGTACAATAGGAAAAAGTTTTGTTATTTTGAGACGAACATTTCGTCCGTATAAAGTTTTTATGTAGAATTAATACATTTCAAGATAATGCTACAAAACCGTTTCTAAGGAATTAAAAATAATGCCATAACTTAAAGTGTTTCAGTGCTATATATCTGAAAATAGGACCATTATCTAATTACATTATGACGAAGTTACCCTGTGAATCTCAGCTAAATCGGTAAAAAATTGACTGAGTTATCTTTGATACATGATTACATACATACATACATCCATACATACATTTTAGGGAGGGCCTTAACTGAATTCTAATACATATAAATTTCTCTTATAAACTATTATATAGTATATTTTGATGCATCACACATTTTGCGATGATGAAAATATAAGGCTCTCCCGTGTAGCGGTCGTGCCTAAAAATGCAAAAAATACAAAAAGCAACAAAAAAATATAAAAATATATAAAAAAATTGGGCACACACCCTCACATATAATCACCCCCGTAGACTAGTAAGTATGACCTGAAAATAATCAAAATTATTAACATCCCTAATTAGTCTACGGGGGTGATTATAAGTTAGGACGTGTGCCCAATTTTTTTTTTATTTTTATATTTTTCTGTTGTTTTGTTGATTTTTGTATTTTTTTTATTTTTTTGTATTTATGACTGTGAGACCAAAGTAATTGTTATTGAATTTTGAATCAGTTGACATAATAATTAATTTCTTTTAAATTGAGAGACAAATGCGATAAAGTAGATTTTCGTCTCGTGTGATGCTTATAATCGAGCGAAGCGATACTTTGGTGGAAAGGCACACAAGACGAGAATCTTTTTCCCGTACATGTTTCGTATGGTATTTTGCGATACAACGTGCGTAAGTTCGATTTTAAGCACGTATTGTTTATTGAGCGTAAGGAATGTCGCACCTTCCGTCCGAAATGTTATTAAATTAATTATAAATTAATGTTGAATGTTATCAAAAGTTGTAATAAATTAAGTGGAGAAGTTAGAGTTAATAAATTTATACCATTTTTCTTTGTACTTATTCTCAATTTTTAAATATTAATTACGATACTATTGCGAGAATCTGCTTCTTGCACTTGTAACGTTCGATATTTTTTAATACGGCGTGTGAGAACCTCGAATATGAGCATGTATGTTTTGTTAAGCGTGCGACAAGTTGCGCTTCTTGCATGAAGTGTCGAACAAACATAAAACTGCAGTAATTCGTTTAAGCGCGATACATTCTTTATTAATATTTTTTTAGGGTATTCCCATAATATGGTGCTTAATGGAAAATAAATATACTATGTCGTATAAAATTATATTACATTTTATAAAAAAAGAAAGCTTTCCATTATTGCAACCCGAAAAAATTTCTTGTGATTTTGAAAAAACGATGAGGTCAGCTATAACTTCTGTGTTCCCCTACGGCGACGATTATTGGATGTCATTTTCACTATGCACAGGTAAATTTATCATGCTTAGTCTGTAAATATAATATTTAATATATGCACATTATAAATTTGAATTTTACGTCGCTGTTAAGTAAAAGAAACTTTAAATTCTCAAAATTAGCCGTAGTAAAAGGATATTATAAAAGACTCATAAAAATTGATATAAGATTATATATAACTTAATGTGAGTATCTGCATCCAAAATTTCTCGCTTACACTTAAACAAATGTTTTTTTATAAAAATTTATAAGTTATATCTACTAAATTTTTTATCCCTTAATATGGGTCTGAAGTTTCAGAACTAGAAATCAGTTTTTTACACTCAAAATCGATCAAGTACGCCATTAAATAATAAAGTTAATAATAGTATGCTATAAAATCTTTTCAATATTATTGCTCGGAAAAATTATTAAGGGTGGCTACAAGGGAAAAATCGGCTCGAACATAGAAAAGATCGAATTTTCCTACATCATTTCCCAATATCACAAAAAGTCACATTTTTATTTTCTTTAAACTGTAAAGTTAAGCTAAAATAAGTGTAACAAGGGTGCCTGTATAATATTCTTATGCACAAATAATTAAGAGAGTGACTATTAAGGGTACAAGTCGGCCAAAAATTAGAAAAAAATCGAATTTTCATCCATCTTTCTTAAATATCTCAAAAAGTAATATTTTTATTTTCTTTAAACTGTACACTCAAGCTTATATAAGAATAACAAGGTTGCCAGTACAATATTCTTATGAGAAAATAATTAGGAGGATGGCTATTAAGGTTAGAAGTCGTCCAAAGATAACCGAATTTTTAACCTCTACCCTTAATAGCTGTCCTTCTAATAATTTCCGCCAAGGAAAAATTTACTGGCACCTTTGCTACACTTATATAAGCTTATCTTTACAAATTAAAGAAAATAAAATTATGATTTTTTCGATATATTTAAGAAAGATCGATGAAAATTCAATTTTTTCCAATTTTCGGACGACTTCTACCCTTAATAGCCCCCTTCCTAATAATATTAATTTGGTATTCCTCTTATAATCTTATAAACTTTGACTTTCTGTTACAATCTTAAAATTTGGAATTTAATACTATTAGATTTTAGGCACGATCGCTAGACAAGAATGCCTTATATATATTCACATGCACGAAAAATAGTACTTTTTAATATATTCAAATATACACTATAAAAGATTGTTTGGATGCAAAATTAATTAATTACGAGCGTTTTTCCAGTGTATGTATGTATCTATGTATGTATGTATGTTTTGTATATATGTGATTATGGATTCATATCTCAATTTGTCGATTAATTTGTCTCACATTTTTAGATAATCTGTGTTAAAATGTAGAAAGATGGTCTACAATACCGATACAATTGGTTCAAGTCATTTAAACTGTATACAAAAATTAAATTTGAAAAAATAGAAAAATAATGGTCTCGGTACCGAAAAATTCAAAGAACTTGCTGGAAACTATTTAATCTGCTTCAAAGTAATTATACACAACTTTCGTTTATATATAAACTTTTTCTGCAATAACAATATTTCTTTAGTTAATCGAGGAATTAGACAGAAATTTATTGAAAAACTGAGTTTTAGGTACTTAACTACTACGGATTATATTTTTGAGAAAAAATTTAAATAGAAAAAAATATAAAAATTTAAAATGAAAACATTTCATCCTCATAAGATATTTAGAATTGACAGTTATAATGAAACAAAATTAGTGAGAAAATCTGTAAAACACTCAAAATAATTTTTAATAATTTTGTTGGGTTTTAATGAACAAGTATTTTGTAACGAAAAAACCTTAATATAATAAAAACGTTCGAAAAATGTAGCAATTGTGCCTATATAGTGCAAAACCGAAGATTTTGCATAATTTGATCCCTTGTTTTAAATGAAGTCAGTGTCGTTCAAAACAGTAGTAACTGACACAAATAGATCCATCCATTAAATTTCATATAATTTTATATAAATTTTTATACGCTCTTGTGAGATCTTTCCAATAGAGTCTTTTACGTAATAATCCTGTAAAACCCCTAGAAGGCGAAATATGTGTCAATTTTTGACCTTTCAATGAAATGCTTTTTCTTCCGTTTATTAACTGTTTATTATAATATACAAAAAGGGTCTTAAAAATTTATAAGGGAAAGATAAACTAAAACCTCGAATGTCTTAGAAAATATTGTACGAATAGAACAAATGAATTCAAAATTATGCAAACAATGAGAGAAAAAAAAGAAATTCGTTAAGTTTAAGTTTACCGCTTACGGACAGGCAAAAAAAACTTAAAAATTTGGAGGTTGCGATTATTCCACTAGATGCTGACGAAATGGGTGAGAAAGCGTTTCATCACTACCTGTTTATTAGCAATTTTGCCGACCTATTTAAGATTCTAATTTCTACTAGAAATATTAATTATAAAACTTGATTATGATTGTAAAACTTCATTTACAAAGAATATATATAAAAATATATAAAAATTCTCTTCATCTCAAGAAAATATTTTGCCCATAGATTATTTTTAAGAACAATGTTCTCTTTAAGTCGTTTGTACTGAAAACTTAAAATCTTCTACCTACTTCTTCTATTTCTAGGCTATTTATCGGAATGCTGTAAAAAAAGGATTTTTGAAAAGAAAAGCTAAAAAAAATAATCCACAGAATGTAATAGCTGTGTACAAATTGATAAGCTTATCTTTATTACCGATAAATAAAATTGAAGGGGGCTACAAATTAGTCAAGGAAGAAATAAATGAAAAAGTATTGTGCAATAAAAGCACAATAAATTTTATTAATTATTTTGAGAAATAATGGTTGAAACATCCAGAAAAATTCTGCGTTTATGGAAAAGTTCACCGCACAAATAACATTGCAGAATCCTATCATAGAAAGCTGAATCAGATAATGAGACGGGGTCCAGGCCTCCATAAATATTTTGGTAACTTTTTTCTATACCAATCATTTTTTATTTTATTTTTTATATATTTAAGAATTTACCTTATGCGCATAGAAAAAAATTAGAAATTGTTTAAAGTTTGAGAAACTTTTCCAAATGTTTGAAAAAAAATTGATGAAAAAATAATACACAAAAATTGTTGGAAATTTTGCAAAGAATATAGGCAAAAAGGTTCAGCAATTATATTTTAATTGTAAGAAAAGCTACAGCCAAAATAAAACTTAAAATGAAAATAGGTGATGTGCAATCAATTTTTTTCTATCTAACAAAATTTCTCTGAATAATATGTTAACTTTCGTGAAAAAGTTATTCTTTAAATTTGTTGTCCTCGCCTTTATATTCAAGCTATAGCAAATTTTTGTTATTAAATGCGTAACATTTTCAAAAAATGTGTTATAATTTTAATATGAAGACATAGACAAAAAATTTAAAAAAAATTTTTTGTAACAAAATAAACACATCTTTAAGAGAAATTTTGCTATAAGAAAAAACATCACTTTTTCCGTTTTAAGTTTTATTTGTTCTAAAGCTTTTCCCAAAATTTAAATGTGATTGAAATACATGCAACTTTATATATATTTATTTTTGCTATAGCAATTCATAGAATTGCATCATTATGCAGAACACTTTTACTGTATATAATTTTTTTACCAAAATGCATTGATTTCAAATTATATTGGCTGAAGAAGATTGACTTTTGAAAGAGTTTAGTTTTTCAGGCCCCCAACACTTTTGACCATCTTGATTTTAAGCTCTAAAAATTTGAAAGGGTATTGTTTTAAAAATTTTGAACAGCAACCCAAAGTTTAAGCAATTTTTAACTGTTTCCTATCCACACGAAATAAAATCACTCTCATATATATATATGTACATATATATACATATATATTTACTAATAATTTCATCTTCCTTATTAGTGGATTTAATGCAAATTCTAATGACGTTATCTCTCTACATATTCAAATAACCATTTTTGGAAAGCTTTAAATTTTACTAATTTTAATAGTACATTACGACACGAGTGCGAGAAAGTAGATTTTCTTCTTGAGACGAGAGGTAACCTTTTTCCCGCACTTGTGTCGTACGGTATTTTTCATACGAAGTGTGGTAAGCTCGATTATAAGCACGTAATTTTTATTGAGCGTGTGGAAAGTCGCACTTTCCGTACGGAGTGTTGAAAAATGATATCACATTTTAATTTAAAGTTTTCTTTAAATTCATGTAGTTTCTATGTGTTTAGTTATCTATGTAGCTTTAGCCATTCTGACTAATTCAACAATTAAAATTTAACGGTAATTGTGATTTATTAAACAGTATTTTTTAAACAGCGCTTTTTAATGGACATTTATGAAACTAAAAACTATTTTTAAATTCATCAGTTTACATAATATTTGAGTAATATATTACACGCAGGATTGAAAAATTAAATTGAGACAGCTACGTGTCAATTGAATAAAAATTTGAAATAATTCATACGGATACTTTGATACACATAAGCGAAGACATGTCGTTTTCATTAAAAAAAACTAATTTTTTGATAATAATTGCATAAACAATTTTTGGTCGGTAATTATTAGTAAAAAATATACACTTTTAACGCAAAAATCGTAATTAAATTATCGATTTAAAAATGTGGAAAAATTTGGGTATATTGGTTACAACTTTGCAATACTTTTCTTTTCCAATACTCGCAGTATAATAAAACTACCCATAATTTTTGGAAAATAAATGTTATAATAATAAATGATAATAATAATTATAATGATTATGATGATAATAATACTAATAATAATAATAATAATAATAATCCGCGCGGGGTGTCCTGTTCCCGTATGCGGCGCGTCACTCGGGTGGCGGATGGGGGAAAGCTCGTCACGCTTGCGTGAAGGGTAGAGGTGAAACAAAATAGCCTCCGTGGACCAAACAGTTGAAGAAGGATGATGAGCAAGCGAATGGAACACCTACTACTCCAAGCGGGCAGCTCCAAACTAGGAGTCAACTCCGCCGTCGGTTCCGATCGGGTGAAAGCCCCGGTGGCCGGCGCTGGCCTCACGGATTTTGGGAGAGGCCACCAAGCGCTTCGTTCTACGAACACGTCAGAGGTGGGGTCCTCGAAAGAAAACCCCCAACAGCAGCCGTCGTTACAGATGTTGAGTGTTGCATCCGCAAACAGGTTACGAAGCGGCAGCGTTACCAGCCTTGGTAGTGAAGCCTCGAAATATACAGAAATGTACGGAGATGTACGAAAATGTACATAAAGATTTAAAAATATATAGAAATAAATGGAAATGTACAAAAACATACAAGGATATAGAAAAATATTCAATGATAAAAGTATACCGTAAATTAAAATTTTTTTTTTACTTTTTAAATTAAAAGCAGTTGCTAACAATTTTTGAATAGTTTGTAATTAATAAGACATGAGTAATATTCCAATTAACGTTTTATTCTAAATAGATAAAAAAATATATTTACATAACCATATTTTAGTCACCAATACAAGCTGTAGGAACACAACTGATGTAATTTTTTCCATCAATTTCGATTAAAACACATTGCGTTGATAAATCTTCTGGTTTGCAGTACTGCAAACGGTGCGAGACAATTTCACATTGCTTTATTTTAGTAAATGGTGAGAAAGTATCATTGGTTTTTACATTGACAATTTTGTATATGATTATAACTTCTTTTTATTATTAACTGAAATAACACACATGTTCAATTATATCAAATTTTCCAGAATGTAGTTTCACGATCTAGTCATTAATTTTTAATGAACGAGCATAAGAATATGTACAATATCTTCTCCTTTTATGAATAATTTTTTCATATGTTGTACAAGATTCTCCAAAGCCAAATCGTTGTTCTTCTTCAGTAAAAATATAGTCTTTGCCATTGCTGATTAAAATTGTGTCGTCTAAATTAAAAATATTCTTTAGCTTGTTTTCAAAGCTGTCAACGAACTCAAAAACTCGAGACCCAATACTAGTACACGGAGAGAAATATTTAGTAAATATTACAAAGCAGTTTGGTAAAAATTCCTAAACTCCCAAATAATGTGGTCACAGACCGAAAAAACCGAAAAAATTACCAAACTGCTAAGTAAAATTTACAGTAAATGTAGTAAAATTTACTCTAAATGTAGTAAAATTTGTGGAGTTAACGTACTAAATTTTACAATTAAGCTTGTAAAGTTTATTAACTCTGATTTTTTTCCTATACTATTTACGAAATTCTATAAACAACAGTACATTTCGCAACGGGTGCGGAAAGACTTTATGCATTAAATGAGAGGTTTACAATACGAACTGAAGGCTGTAAAGAGTTTCGTAAAAAAGCCTTTTCGAACCAGTTGCGGAGAGTATTTTACAGCACGAGATACCGAAAAGAAACGATAAAATTGCGATCTTTAGGTTAAAATGTTTATTATGGAATCGCGTCGTTCGTTTGTTTACTTTAAAAGGACGATTCAATGAAACACATGCAAGTGACGCGGTGGCGCAATGGTAAGGACTTGGATTCTCAACCCAAACTTCGCAGGTTCGATCCCGATGACATCCAGAATTTTTTTCACTAATTAAATTTCATTTAAATATTTAAAATATCCATAACACTCGAATAATATACATAAACTCAAAAATAAATAATATGGGAGGAATAAAATTTTTTTTCTGATGTTAAAAAAAAAATTAAAATTACAATTTAGTCTAGTAAAAATTACGAGATTCGCAGTTTGTTACCACATTACTTGAGAGTTTAGGAATTTTTACCAAACTGCTTTGTAATATTTACTAATTATTTCTCTCCGTGTATATTTGTTATAATTATAGAACTCTGTGGTCCTATTTTCAGATGTATCGCTCATAAATTGTGGAAGTTATGGAGCGTTTTACAATTTCGTAAAATTGGTTTATGCATATTATCTCCAAAAATACTGTTCTTACGTACATAATAAATTTAGACAAAATTTTCGTCTAAAAATTATAAAACTTTTTCCTATACAACACTTTCTGATTCGAGCAATATTTCTAAAGATACGTACATAAAAACAATGAAAATCATTAAAAATCTACAAAAAAGCACGTTGTTTCGTTATAAATTGAAATGTATCATTTTTATATAAAAAGTGTAAATAGACAAAATATTCGTCACAAAATTACAAAACTTTTTCCCATTGAACACTTCATGATCAATACTGTTTTTTTGAAGATAACAATATAAAAACGATTAAAATCATTAAACATCTACAAAAAAGCACGTTTTTTCGTTATAAATTGAAATGTATCATTTTTATATAAAAAGCGTAAATGGACAAAATATTCGTCACAAAATTACAAAACTTTTTCCTATTGTACACTTAACGCTCAAAACAATATTTTCGAAGATAAACATAGAAAAACGGTCAAAATAATGAAAAAAGCACAAAAAAACACGTATTTTTGCAATAAAACGAAACGTATTGTTTTTACTGAAAAATTTTTAATGAACAAAATGTTCGTATTAAAATAATAAACCTTTTTTCTATTATGCGCTTAACGCTCAAAACAACATTTTCGAAGATAAACATAGAAAATCAATTAAAGTAATCAAACAAATATGAAAAAACGTTAAAAAGTTGATTTCTATATTGTATAATTATTGTTGATGTAATATCATTTTCTTTTATCAGTATTTGTTGTATGTAAGTCTTTAATATCTTTCTCCGGTTCATCTTTTTCGTCATCAGATAAATTGCTACCATCTTGTAAATCTGGTCCAACTATTTCAGAAATATAGTCAAGTGACGCCTTAACCGCCAATTTTTCAGTCTTTCTTGAATTGTCAAATTTTGTACACCATTCTAAAATTAATTATATTTATGAAAAAAATGAAAAATAAATATTGAAATTATTATCATTGTTACAAAAAATGATTCCTATCTAACATTTTTGTTTTGAAGGCGTACTTTTTTGAAATTCAGGTACCCAACTAGTATGACTTAATCATTTAAATGCACTACACTTTCATACTCATCTTTAAAATAAATTAATTATTTTACAATAAATTTACAAAAAGTAAAAAATTATTTTCTTTTATGCTATAATAAAAACTTACATTACAATGCTTTTGATGTACAAAGGACAATTTAAACAAATGTTTTATACTCTCCTTCTCCTTCTCCAAAAATGTTTAAGCCATACTTTTCTTTCTAAAAAAATAATATATGTATGTATAAAATAATATACCTGTTAATAGACAATTACATTGTAATCTATCTTAAGATTTTTTAATAATATACTTTAATATAACAATTTCAAATTATAAATTTTATTTGTACCGTAAAATGCAATTTCTATCTAAAAATTCTGAATATATATCTTATGTAGATAAATGCACTTACCACTTTAATAATTTTTCACTGTTTCCACTTGAAAATCTTTATAAAGTTGTGGTCTGAATTTTTGTTTTATACCGTAATTATAAAATCAAAACAGACACTTAAACCCTTACAATATCCTTCACATACATCTTCATAAGCTATTGTCCTAAACTCTTCGTACATAGTGCAATAGAAATTCTCCTTTAAGAAAAATGACCAAAATTGGAAGAGTGTGTTCACCTCTTGTAATTTCTCTATACGGCAACTTAATATATTCAAAAATAAATAAAATATAAATCTTATACAATATATAAATTAACTAAATAATAAATAAAAATTATTTACCATCCAAAAATAGTTATTATTCTATTATTTCGAACACTGCCAACATTGGGCAAATACTGGACAAGAGTTTCTGCTATTTTGTAATGCTCACTTAACTGACTTAACTTTATATTAGAATAACTAATATCATACAGTAAAACTTCATGAAAATCATATAAAAACTATGTGTATACGTAATATATATATACATAATGTATATACATAACTTTATATACACAATAAAATAAATAAACTAACGTTATATTTATTGTCCGTTTAAATAGTGCCATCAGCGCCATCATATACACATAAGTATAATGTATATCGTATTTTATGTAACCCGCGTCCCGTATCCAAATTTGAATTTCAAATTTTTTAAATATTTTTACAAAAATATTTATTTATAACAATTTTCTTTTTTTATTTATTTTTTAATACAAAAAATCGAATAAAAAAAAGAATTATAATAAAAAATTTTATTTATTAAAAAAAAACTAATATTTTTATAATAAAATTTGATATAAAAAAATAGAAAACGGTAAAAAATATTTACCACACACAAAAATAAAATTTTGAAAATAATCTAAATATGTCCAAATTATTCTAAAATTTTAAATTAAAATTTAATTGAAATTTTTAAATAAAATTAAATATAAAAACTTTGTTTTTAAACTTGAAAAATTTGGACTTGAACGTTAAATAAACATAATGAATTTATTGTGTCCGCGAATTCTAAGAATATATTGATTTTATATTACTTAAATATATTTGTCTTTTCAAACATTATAATTACTTTTTTCTTAATTTTTCTTAATTTATTTAATTAATAAAAAAAAGAAATCATTAACGTTTACATGTTACTAATAACATTGTAATTTAATATAGAAGTTAATAATTCACTCTTCATGTACATATTTCAATTTATGACTTTGTTCACTGAGTTTATCACTTGACAAATTCATCAATTTAAACATAAAGTACATATAGGTACCGCATACACTACTCTAAATATACTACCAAAGAAGGCACCCGATAACACATCTTTGGGACCTAAATTAAATTTATATAATGCTCCAGTAACCATTCCACCAGCTGCATAATAAAAAAAACAAAGCTTCATACAAATGAATTTCTTCAAAAATTAACAAATTTAAACAATATGAATGCTGCTCTATATCGAATAAATAAATTAATTATATTGTTTCATATAGACATATTTAAATTGCACAATATTTTATCACATTTACTTACCTTTACTGTCCAAAATATACGTCCCCATAATAAAAAAAAAACTATATGGTTTTATATAAACATATGTAAATTATGTATATATGTATTTTTTTCACATCATGTTACCTCTTCTTTCAAAAATGTGTTTCCTATTACTTCTTTCTTGCCAAATATTTTTTTTTTAAATTTTTGAGATATTTGAGGAGCAACAATTTTCTCTTCAATACATTGATGTTCAGAATATTAGAATAATATCTAAAATTTAATATTTATAAATACATTTTAAATTTATTATTAGAACATATATTTTATTGTTATTATTTTATATAATAACAAAAACCACCAACGGTGCGAGCGCGAAGCGCCAGCTATAGCTCGGCCCCCCTAGTATGTTAATGTTAATATTATATCTGAAGTATGATAGTCCCAAGCCTGTTTAATAGCAGAGGGAAATGTGATAAAAATTTCCAAACCATTTAAATTTCTACAAAAAACAATTGTAATGACTAATTCAAGTAATTTATGCTGTTCTTTTAAATGATGGAATCAGAAAATAGCCAGCGAAATTTTTGTTATTTAATGCTTCTAATTTCTATTGTATACATTACGATCAAATTTTTTTTAATGTAAATAAGTGAAAGGCACCATCAACACATAACCATTTAGTATTATTGTAACGATCGTGCCTGGAATGTAAAAGCGTATAGCTTTTACATATTTCGGTCCCACTAGTTTATTAATTATTAATACTACCATCATCACCGAATAAACATTAAATACCCAAACCACAATTATTGAAAAAAAAAATTTTTTTTCTTAAAATAAAAACTCCCTCGTTTATGATATAGGCTACCCGCAAGCATTATTTAAGATTTTTAATTCAATATTTTAAATAGAGTTTCTATTTTGAAAGATGCAGATTCCTGCAATTTAGGTTCGACATCCCGTTAACACAAACTAGCAAAGTCTTTTGTAGCAAAATTTAAAACTCATATAACATAAAAACGATCTTGTAATTCCATTTTCATCATTATAGGTATGGCTGTATATCAAGAGAGGTTGTCCGGCCAAATTGTATATTAATCAAAATCATGATAAAAATACAATCAGGCTTTCAGTGGAACCGCACAATTGCTCCAAAAGCGATCATGAAACAATGGAAAAGAAAGTAATGCGAAAACTTTGTCAAAAAAAGGCAATGAATAGTTTAGCATCATTATCAAAAGAAATATTTGATAAAGTTTCTTTAAAGTGAGTGTACATATTTATAATTTCATGAATATAATTATAAATCAGTGCCGTTTTTTCTTTATTTTATGTATGAATCAAAATGTTTTTTAATTTAACCTCCTAACACAATTCATTATTCTTTATTAACACTTTTTCAATTTGCAAAAGGATTAGTATAAATACATTGTCTTATCTTTAAGAATAAGACGTTTAAACATATCGCATGTCAAAACGCTTGTGTTTACGATATAACTTTTCCATCTATCGATCTTTCGAGCGAGAGAGAGCTATAACAGAAAAAAAACGTGTACGAGAGATAGGTATAGGTACCGTCGTTTTTACCTCCAAAATAGTTCTTCGAAAAAAACACTAGGCCGCGCAAGCTGCTGTCAATTTAAAAAGATAAAATGATAATAACATTCATGAGTAGAGTCTAATTTGTGGAAAACTCATTCAAAATATGTATTCTTTCGAATTTTTAAAATTAGAGATGCATTTTTTTTACGCAAAACCAAGAGCAATCGATAGAATGATCATTATTTAATTTTGATATAATTGCTCCGAAAAATGAAACCTCAAAATACAGATTATAACTTTTATAATATTTTTCTATTGACAGTTTAAAAACAGACAACAATATAACATTTAACCATATATAAAATAATTTAACGTTTCAATACTTTCAAAATAATGATCATTCTATTTATTTTAATTTTAAATAAAAAGTAAATGCTTAATATAACGTCTCTTTCATTCATTCATGTGCTCTATACGCCAAACTGTTTTCTTGCAGTGTCAAGATAAATACTTTTAGTCAATTTGAAATATTTTTAAATTTATAAATCGGAATGTTTCAGTTTTTACAATATAAATAATACTTATACCTATTTTTATTCCTATTCTTATTCTCATTTTAGATATATTATTTTTATTTAATGTGAAATATTAATTTTTTTACTTCATATTTCAGAAACAAAAGTATAGCTGCAAGAGTTTCCTATCCTGCAATACAGAAAACCATCCAACGTGTAAAAAATAATTCTGTTAATCCAGGTGTCAAAAGAGAACATAGCTCGATTAAGGCTTTTGCCAAACATTTAGAAGCCTTTCCACAATTACTGATCTGTAAAGAAAATGATGAAGAATTCTCATTTTCTGCACATTTAATTACTTCTTCCAGTAAAACAGATCATCTAATTTTATATGATACGAAACTGTTGCAAGAATTTCAAACAAACAATGATATTTTTGTTGATGCAACATTCTATATAATACCGAATGTGAAAGGAGTGAAACAAGTTTTAACTGTAATGTGTAAAAAGTTTAATGTTGTAAGTAAACTATTACTTTGCCAAAGGTGGGATTCTGGTTATTTACATAATATCCCTGTTGAAAAAACCTTATAAAATCCGATAAAATAATGGCTCATTGTATCGGGGTGTCGATAAAAATTTTATACTAATATTATAGGGCGATTTCTTTTTTAACGGTACCTATAATGAATTCCCCACAGCATACGAATCACAAGTTCCGAAATTTAGCTTTTATAAGTTTTACCTGGTAAAAGATATATCAGTTTCTATGAGACTATTAAACTTATAGGCTTTTATAGAGATATACTCATATAATTATTCATAGAAATTTATTCACTTCACCAATATGAATTCAGAATCGGCATATATCGTAATAATATGATTGAAAAATTATAAGCCTGTATATATGTTTTACTAAATGAATTACACAAGTACATCCAATAAAATATTAATTGGGTTCTATAATAAAACAAATGACTTTGAAAAGGTTATAATTCATACAAATTTCCCGATAAAAAATTTAATAAGCACTTATCATGGAATTATTGTATATGTTTATGTATTTTTTTTGCTTTCCAATGGTAGGTTTATAATTCGAATCTATACGATATCCCGAGTGCAAAAACCTCATACCATACTATACAATAAATGCTTATATCCATAAAAACAATCTTAACGGGATGTAATAGTCAATTTTTACCGACCGAGTAATGGCACACGCATTTTGTTAATTAATTATTAAATACGTTAATAAATGTAAAACCAAGACATCATTGCCCTCCGTATTGGTACCTTCTGTAATTCAGCAAAGCGCAAAGTATGTACGCGCAATAATTAACGAGAATGATTGGAAGGAAATTTTATAACCTAATATCCACTATGTGAAAATTTCCTTCCAATGCCATTTTAATACGAATTAAAATATCTGTTTGACTTTTTGCAGAAAAATAGATTATACAAGTATACAGGGCAATGATGTCATCATTTCCTTTTATTCAAAATATGTATTAATTAATTAAATATAATTGTCTCATATGGCTCGGTAGGTAACTAATTGAGTATTGCATCCCCTTAATCAAATGGTTAATCGCGTTCTACCAGGCAATTCCGTATTTATTATTTATAACAAATAGGCATGTATCCGGTTTTCGAATGTTTGACGTCTTTATAAGGTTTTACGAGGTTCGACGCATGTAAGGGGCAGACGGCCTATCGGGTTGTATCGGCTGCACCAACAATAATACGAATTACATACACTCTCCGAAAAAAGAATTCTTTAAGAATTCTCCAATGTCCGCATAAAAAGAATACTTATAGTATTCAAATAGCAATAAAAAAGTATTATTTTTGAACAAAATAATTTATTTTTCTGCCGACAAGTGATGGTTTGTGGTATTAAATAAGTAATCGAATAGTATGCAAGAAGTATTCTTTTGCCTCTTTTAAAATTTTTTTGGATTTACAAAATATTCAAATAAGTAATAAAAAAGTATTCTTTTTGAACAAAATAATTTATTTTTCTGCCGACAAGTGATGGTTTGTGGTATTAAATAAGTAATCGAATAGTATGCAAGAAGTATTCTTTTGCCTCTTTTAAAATTTTTTTGGATTTACAAAATATTCAAATAAGTAATAAAAAAGTATTCTTTTTGAACAAAATAATTTATTTTTCTGCCGACAAAAGTGATGGTTTGTGGTATTAAATAAGTAATCGAATAGTATGCAAAAGCTTTATAGTATGCAAAAAGTACTTTTTTGCCTCTTTTAAAATTTTTTTGGATTTACAAAATATTCAAATAAGTAATAAAAAGTATTCTTTTTGAACAAAATAATTTATTTTTCTGCCGACAAAAGTGATGGTTTGTGGTATTAAATAAGTAATCGAATAGTATGCAAAAAGTACTTTTTTTCCTCTTTTAAAATTTTTTTGGATTTACAAAATATTCAAATAAGTAATAAAAAGTATTCTTTTTGAACAAAATAATTTATTTTTCTGCCGACAAAAGTGATGGTTTGTGGTATTAAATAAGTAATCGAATAGTATGCAAAAAGTACTTTTTTGCCTCTTTTAAAATTTTTTTGGATTTACAAAATATTCAAATAAGTAATAAAAAGTATTCTTTTTGAACAAAATAATTTATTTTTCTGCCGACAAAAGTGATGGTTTGTGGTATTAAATAAGTAATCGAATAGTATGCAAAAAGTACTTTTTTGCCTCTTTTAAAATTTTTTTGGATTTACAAAATATTCAAATAAGTAATAAAAAGTATTCTTTTTGAACAAAATAATTTATTTTTCTGCCGACAAAAGTGATGGTTTGTGGTATTAAATAAGTAATCGAATAGTATGCAAAAAGTACTTTTTTGCCTCTTTTAAAATTTTTTTGGATTTACAAAATATTCAAATAAGTAATAAAAAGTATTCTTTTTGAACAAAATAATTTATTTTTCTGCCGACAAAAGTGATGGTTTGTGGTATTAAATAAGTAATCGAATAGTATGCAAAAAGTACTTTTTTGCCTCTTTTAAAATTTTTTTGGATTTACAAAATATTCAAATAAGTAATAAAAAGTATTCTTTTTGAACAAAATAATTTATTTTTCTGCCGACAAAAGTGATGGTTTGTGGTATTAAATAAGTAATCGAATAGTATGCAAAAAGTACTTTTTTGCCTCTTTTAAAATTTTTTTGGATTTAAAATATTCAAATAAGTAATAAAAAGTATTCTTTTTGAACAAATTAACTTAACTTAACTTAATTTAAGCAAAACAGTTTTAATCAAAAGTTTAAAATGTATTTATCGATATATTTAAATATCGAAGGGTCAAAAGAGATAAGCTATAAGCCAAAAACTAATTGTCCGATCTGAAAAAAGCTTCGTTATGTTATATATTTTTATATGCGTTTTTCTTTTCCGAGATTTTGATTACTACTTTAAAAATGATCGATGTGATATTTCAAAAACTACTATTAAGAAAAATAGCCTTCAATCAAAAAGGTTCATTATGATTCAATATTCTATTGCCATATTGAATAAGTGACAAAAGCATTATAGGCTAATGAATGTTTTGACCTATTTTAACACACTTATTTAATAAATAAGAATGTAGGTTGTTAGTTGACAATAAAAAAATATAGAGAATTGTAACAATTATATATTATTGGAGTAATGTTAAGACAATCGTCCGAAATTATTAAGTTTCCACCATTGTACCTTTGAATAAAAAAATTCTTAAAAAAGTAAACTTTTACATTATTGGATTTGGTTACCTACACTGAGAAAAATGCTATAATAAAATTTTCAACGTTTTTAATAAAAATTACTATGTTTTATAATATACGCTGGATATACTTGCATTATGAAAGGTTTTATAATATTTTAAATAAACATTATTATTAGCATAATAAAAAGTACCAAAAGATGAAGCAAAATGTATCAATTGAGTTTTATAAAAATTACTATGTTATATAGCAAAAATCATGAAATATAAAAATTATAATTTAGTGAACGAAATTTACTAGGTAACATAGTAAATTTTATTACGCAATATAGCAAAATTTGTGACTTTCATATTAATACTTGATATATTTTTGTGTAAATGATAATTATTACATAATAAACAATATCTGAATATGTTTTTACTATGTAATCTAGTTAAATTACTTATTAAAAATAATAAAATTTCTCATGTCAATAATAAAATTGGTACATAGGGAAAATACACCATCTCCACATAACCTCAAGAATTTCAGTATAAGTATATTGTCGTTAATTGCGGATAAATAAATTTCTTTTTTACATTATCTTTACGGGGTAATATTCAAACAGTAAAAAAGATTAATAAATGTAGTATCGCGACAAATAAATGTAATAAATAAAATATACAAGTTTTTGCGAATCACAAAAATACATATGAGGGCGATTCGAATCAACCGGAATATAATTATCCGGTGGCGCAGGCGGTAAGGTGCGGGACTTCTACTCGGAGGGTCGTCGGTTCGAATCTCCATCTCGGACTTCGGTTTTTTTTTCTGATAATTTTCATAAATATTATTTGTATGTACCTATTTTAAATTGTAAATATAAAGTATAAAATAAGAATAAAATAAATGTATAACGGACGTTAAAATGTAAACAGATGAAAGTAGAAATTTATTTTTAATTCGACTCTTTCTCGAAATAATAAAAATTACTATGTTTTCTAATAAAATTTGCTATGTCAACATAGTAAAATTTGTACATTTCAAATTTACTATAAAACATAGCAATTTTTATTAAAAGTACGATATGTCCACCGATTACTATGTTTTATAGTAATTTTTATTAGAATTTTAATAATTTTTATTACACATTTTTCTCAGTGTAAAGAAAATCTAAACGATTCTTTTTTACGTTTTATTCACCACTTTGGATTATGGAGTTTTTAAAAAGGCGTTAACATTTGATAGGAAAAGAATTCTTTAATAATACTTTTTCCATTTTCTGTACTGCGTTTTCCTCAAAATTATTTCAACAAAAAGAATACTTTTTTAACTCTTTTAGATATTAATATAGCGGACATTCGTTATTACTATAGGCTAACTTGAAGAATTCTTTTGAAATTCTTTTTAGTAAAAAAGAATTTGAAAAGAATTCTTTTAGAATTTAATAAGATTTATTTTTGCTTATTGGGTAAGTATACTTAATACAGCGATACTCGTGTGACACTTTCATGTATTCTTAATTTTGTAACCTTTAGTTATAAATGTTTTTCATTGTTATTCTTCATGCATATAAAGATAGAAGTTTCTATGATATACTACTAATAAACATGAAAGAAATATTAAATTTATTTTAACCGACACGGTGGCGGAGTGGTGGAGACGCACCTCGGTTGATCACGAAAGTTAAGCAGCACTAAGTGCGGTTGGCACTTGGATGGGTGACATCATTCTTGTGGGGACGGTCTCGATGATCCAAAAGTAAATTTTACAGAAAAGTTAATATTCCAAATAAATCAAATGCAAACTGTAAATGTATTGAAATACTAAATATTCGAATACTTAAAAATGAATTAATCGTATATACGAAAGCAAATTGTCTGAAATAAATAATACGTCAATTTCCGTAAAGCACGAACGAAAAAATATCAAATCTTAATGTTACAGGGGATAATGTTGGCAAAATAAATTTATTTTTAAATTTATATATTGAAATTTAAATAATCTAATAAAAATTGTTATTAATATAAAAATTAGAAATGTTATTTATAAGAGAAAATCTTCTCAGAAAGGTGCGCAGAAACGAAATTATAAAGTATCGAAATAAATTCAAAGATAAGTAAGCAACTTTGAGAAATAAAATAATAAAAAGATTAACTAACATATCCGGTATATTAAAGAGTAATAAAAATTACATAATGATTAAAATTTCAAATGTCACTATTTCAAAACAACAATATTATGAAAGGTTAAATTTCCAAAGTACCAAAAAGTACGAAAGGTCTATTTTCCAAATTATGACAGAAAATTTATTTTTTAGAATGCGATCACATAAATGTTTAATTCTATTGTTAAAGGGAATTCGAGGTCTCATACAGCACATAATATTGTAAGAACATGTTTATAAGGTTAAGCGTTAAAACTATTATAAAAACATTTTAGAATAAGTCAGCGCTAAATTGAACTTTTTAAAGCAAAACATATAATAAAACTACGACAAAGAAAGGATCGCTTAATTTAAAAACCCATTACTTTATTTAAATATTGAATCACAGTATATTAATTACTAATTATAATCATAAAATACATTGTCTGGAAATTTTTTATTTACTATTTATAGTTATATTGCCCTCTACTTGTAGACAAAAAATCGTTAAAGAAAACTAGTACTAGATGTAAAAACTATTTTTTGGAGAATTTTAAAAATTAATTTATTTATTATAAGTTCTAGATCACGTTATTCTGAATTTTTGCCTTTTTGACATAGTGGTTTCGGAACATTTTCATTTTGTTTTCATGTTTTTTGAAATTAATTGTGTTTTATTAATGTTATTTCTGGATAAAGATGATTCGATTATTTTATTTTATTTTTTATAAAGGTTCTAATATAGATATTTCGGAGGAGTGACCCCTTCTAAAGTTTAAGGGGATGTCGGAGCTATAGCCTCCATCAAAAGCCGCTCGATCTCTCGGTTTCGAATGGCGCTGTAGTCAGGTGTCGATTTCTACGATAAACGTACTTAAAACATAAATTATAAATTTTACAGCTACATAGAGCTGTTGAAAGATACTTTCCCCCCTAGCTATAACTAAAATTAAGGTAATTGTAATATTACTCTTGGCAGTAAATGTTTATTTTTTTAAAGAAATGTGAAATACGTTGCGTGTAGCATTACGGCAGATATAGATTCATTGAATATGAGATGTATTTCACACTTCTTTAAAAAAATAAACATTTGATTCCAAGAGTAATATTATAATTACCTTAAGTTTAGTCATAGCTAGGGGGGAAAGTATCTTTCAACAGCTCTATGTAGCTGTAAAATTTATAATTTATGTTTTAAGTACGTTTATCGTAGAAATCGACACCTGACTACAGCGCCATTCGAAACCGAGAGATCGAGCGGCTTTTGATGGAGGCTATAGCTCCGACATCCCCTTTGTTCGAAATTAAGTATTTTATATGCTAATAAGATTCTTAGAGAAGCAGTTATTTAATTATTCTTTCTGTTTAATATGGGTTACAAAATTATGTTTTAATTACATATTAATCAATTACAATATTATTTGAATATTATTAATTTATGTTATATTACTAATAAAATAAATCAGTTTCTGACAATAATAATTCTAGATATTATTAACTAGACTTTGACGTTTTCCAAACCCATTTTGTTGCATTCAATATATTTTTGGCACTAATGATTTTTTTAACTTTATCAATTGCAATTTAAAAATATGTGTGTGTAATCTTTCTTAAAAATATTTATTTGGAAATTTGAGACCGCCCCTAGCTTTGCTCATTAGTTGTCGGCAATCTTAAATATTGCAAAATAAAGTTTAACTTAAAAATATGATTAATTGGTTGAAAAATAAACAACTTACTTTCTATTAAAATCCGTTCCCTTTTTTTCGTAGTGCAACGCGGTTGGCGAGAGATTCTCCTATTATTTCGACAACTTTCCAAATCATTTTTAACATTGCTGGTGAGTTTTAGCAATTTAGCTAGATAATTAATAATATGTTAGTAAATAGTTTATATACGTACATATATTATTTATAAATGCATAAATTTCAAATATAATACATACTAATGAACTTTCATGGTTGTGGATGTAGTCCAAGATTGTCTACCAGTATACTATTGTACGATTCGGTACAGTTATTTGTACGGTGCAATAACCCATACACACTTATACCTAAGAGCTTCACTTTTTTAAGCCACTGTCTTTCAAAATATATCAAAAACTGTCGACAGATATATCTAATTCTTTCAGGCAACTCCATTTTTAATTTGTTATACTCATATTCAAGCAATTGTGGAGGTAGGTAGGCTAAAGCCATCAATTTTTTTAAAAAATCTTTTGCCACCACATTCTTTTTTACAAAATTATTCAATTTTAAAGATTTTACTTTTCTTAAAATGGCCTAGAATAACAATATATTAAAATATAGAGATAACATAAAATAATGGTATAAAAATATTTTATTACAAACCCTATCGTAATGCACACTGCAACCAGCTACTCTTGCACCTGCAAACGAGGAGCGAATGGCATTACGTAGAGCTATCTCATAGTCGCATAATACTACTGCAATATTGGCGGATTCAATTAAATTATCTGTTATGAACTTAAAAATGGCTGCGTAAGCGGTTTCGGTTTTTGAGCTCATTATACAGTGTACGAAGGTGAACGCCTGCATTAGTTAACAATTAGATGAATATTTAGGATATTAATAATATTACTTTCAAATAATGCAAAACTAAAAATTTGTTTTTCAAACAATACTCACGTGGTTGTATTTTATCATGAGTACGGTTAGAAGTTGATAGGCGTCTGTTAAATTCGGTGTTGTCGAGTAGGTGCTGTCTACAAACATCTTTGCATTTTGTATGCCATTAAATTCCGCCTTGATTAGTTCTGGATCGAAAATAACTAAATGCTTGTCGTTACGATCATCCGAGACTAATTGACAATTTAAGAAACCCAAATCGTATTCCATCAGCCGGCGATGTTGAGGCTGACCCAGTAAAGTTCCCATGTGACAAATCGTCCTAGGATTTGGCGGAAATGCAGACCGCCTCCATCGTTTCATAGTACTTTTAATACTGTTGTAGGGGTATATGATGGATATTTCTCGAGGAAACCTGTCAAAAAAAAACATACTTAATCAGCATCAGTCACAATAAAAAAATGTAAAACAAATCTAAGATGTATAACATTATGCGCAAAATACGTAATATTAATATTGTTTTCAATCTACACAAACAAAATAGTTTTAGTGCCGCGAAATTGCTACGATTCACTAAACTTCAGCAGAAATAATTTTGTAAATCTTGATGGTTCCGTAATTTAATTATTTAAAAGTCAATGCAAGTTTTGACAAATAAAAAAAGGAGACAATTAGTGTTCAAGATTGTTAACTGATTAAATTATTTAGACAGATATAAAAAAAATCTATAAACTGTACCTATACATATTTCATAAGCTATTGACACAGTACAGAAAAAAAATTAATTTCAATAAACACCTGCACGGAACCCATTAGATTATTATAATTTAAAATTTTTTGACTCTTTATAATCTGCATAGCGAACGATATAAAAAAATAATCTACCTTTTTATTTCCGAATTGTATTTTTAGCTTAATTATTAAAACTCTATTGACGCAAAAAATTTTGTTAACGTCAAAAAATAGCATAATTTTATTTCAAACATCTTTACATAAATAAATGCCAAGAGTAAAATAAGAAACTTACAATGATGTTAGATTTAAATATATTTCCTTCAGCTGCCAAAAATTCCGCGCTAAAGCAGATCTTAGCTCGTGTAGAAAATCCGCTTTCATCTGAGCATCCACATCATTGTTGCAAATTAAAGAATGGGCATGAATTACATGTATTTCACTTGCACCGTCGACTTGTCGAATTATCTTAGCAGTACCCTTGCATAAATGTTTCCTACATTTTAAATAGCTGTAAGAAGACAAAGTATCAACAAATTAGATTCACTAAATTTTCAAATTTTAAAATTACACATTACAAGTAACTGCATTTGTCATACTCTCATTGTACAATTAAAATCATATTACACTGAACAACCCTTGAAAATATTTTTTACGTCACACGGCATTTCCTTCAAAATGTACGTATAATTCAGTGAAAAAACCTTTGAAGCAGTGTCAAAACCATCGTATTAAAATGTAAAAAATGAGTTTAAAATAACAAAAAAATTAAATACTGTACCCAAATAGTACGATTTTGTGTGTGTATATATATATAATCGAATTAATTGTTATTAGAAAAATAGTCAATAGTATTAATCGAAATTATTGTTATTATTCTTAACCATATCAGCTTTAAAAAATCTTGAAAAAAAATTTAGATTTTGTAATAAACATTAATTTTTTAAGGCAAAACTATCCATTGTACAAAAAAATATAGAATACCTTTTCTCTTGCAATTATGCTGCCAAAGCCATTAGTATTTTTTTTAAGACTCTAGGTGTTATAATAAAGATTTTCATTTTTTCGAACATATTGCCGATGAAAAGGTTTTCACTTTTATCATACAAACTTTTCAGTGATACTGTGTAGGACAGCTAAAAACTTTTCTTTATACGTACATTTTTGGCATGTCATATTTAATTATCGTTTTATTATAGTGTTAATAAGTTTTTAGTTAATAAATGTATATTCTTAGATTAGATCAGTGTAAAATATAAGTAGTTGTAGAACTCTAGCCGCATCGTCTGTAAGATATCGCAAAGATGGAAAGGAATAGGCGAGCGGATAAAAACAATTTAATACCTTTAAAAGATCGAATTAAGGATGGATACATATATCAAGTAAGCAGTGTACATCGGGCAACTGGAGTTATGTAAGTAAATACGTATATATTTGCCGAATGTTAATAAATGGCGGAAAAAGAAATTACATTTTAAAATGCATATTTTAGACAAAATAAATGTGAAGTTGGTAACAGTATTACTATTACATAATATAGAGTAATTTTTTACTTCAGCAATTACACTATCAAATTTTGAAATATTTTTTATTCTCAGTCAAAAACGACATTTGTGGCTTTATTTGGCCTACAGTACCATTTACAATTTTTTTTAGCTGTCCTACACAGTATCACTGAAAAGTTTGTATGATAAAAGTGAAAACCTTTTCATCGGCAATATGTTCGAAAAAATGAAAATCTTTATTATAACACCTAGAGTCTTAAAAAAAATACTAATGGCTTTGGCAGCATAATTGCAAGAGAAAAGGTATTCTATATTTTTTTGTACAATGGATAGTTTTGCCTTAAAAAATTAATGTTTATTACAAAATCTAAATTTTTTTTCAAGATTTTTTAAAGCTGATATGGTTAAGAATAATAACAATAATTTCGATTAATACTATTGACTATTTTTCTAATAACAATTAATTCGATTATATATATATACACACACAAAATCGTACTATTTGGGTACAGTATTTAATTTTTTTGTTATTTTAAACTCATTTTTTACATTTTAATACGATGGTTTTGACACTGCTTCAAAGGTTTTTTCACTGAATTATACGTACATTTTGAAGGAAATGCCGTGTGACGTAAAAAATATTTTCAAGGGTTGTTCAGTGTAATATGATTTTAATTGTACAATGAGAGTATGACAAATGCAGTTACTTGTAATGTGTAATTTTAAAATTTGAAAATTTAGTGAATCTAATTTGTTGATACTTTGTCTTCTTACAGCTATTTAAAATGTAGGAAACATTTATGCAAGGGTACTGCTAAGATAATTCGACAAGTCGACGGTGCAAGTGAAATACATGTAATTCATGCCCATTCTTTAATTTGCAACAATGATGTGGATGCTCAGATGAAAGCGGATTTTCTACACGAGCTAAGATCTGCTTTAGCGCGGAATTTTTGGCAGCTGAAGGAAATATATTTAAATCTAACATCATTGTAAGTTTCTTATTTTACTCTTGGCATTTATTTATGTAAAGATGTTTGAAATAAAATTATGCTATTTTTTGACGTTAACAAAATTTTTTGCGTCAATAGAGTTTTAATAATTAAGCTAAAAATACAATTCGGAAATAAAAAGGTAGATTATTTTTTTATATCGTTCGCTATGCAGATTATAAAGAGTCAAAAAATTTTAAATTATAATAATCTAATGGGTTCCGTGCAGGTGTTTATTGAAATTAATTTTTTTTCTGTACTGTGTCAATAGCTTATGAAATATGTATAGGTACAGTTTATAGATTTTTTTTATATCTGTCTAAATAATTTAATCAGTTAACAATCTTGAACACTAATTGTCTCCTTTTTTTATTTGTCAAAACTTGCATTGACTTTTAAATAATTAAATTACGGAACCATCAAGATTTACAAAATTATTTCTGCTGAAGTTTAGTGAATCGTAGCAATTTCGCGGCACTAAAACTATTTTGTTTGTGTAGATTGAAAACAATATTAATATTACGTATTTTGCGCATAATGTTATACATCTTAGATTTGTTTTACATTTTTTTATTGTGACTGATGCTGATTAAGTATGTTTTTTTTTTGACAGGTTTCCTCGAGAAATATCCATCATATACCCCTACAACAGTATTAAAAGTACTATGAAACGATGGAGGCGGTCTGCATTTCCGCCAAATCCTAGGACGATTTGTCAAATGGGAACTTTACTGGGTCAGCCTCAACATCGCCGGCTGATGGAATACGATTTGGGTTTCTTAAATTGTCAATTAGTCTCGGATGATCGTAACGACAAGCATTTAGTTATTTTCGATCCAGAACTAATCAAGGCGGAATTTAATGGCATACAAAATGCAAAGATGTTTGTAGACAGCACCTACTCGACAACACCGAATTTAACAGACGCCTATCAACTTCTAACCGTACTCATGATAAAATACAACCACGTGAGTATTGTTTGAAAAACAAATTTTTAGTTTTGCATTATTTGAAAGTAATATTATTAATATCCTAAATATTCATCTAATTGTTAACTAATGCAGGCGTTCACCTTCGTACACTGTATAATGAGCTCAAAAACCGAAACCGCTTACGCAGCCATTTTTAAGTTCATAACAGATAATTTAATTGAATCCGCCAATATTGCAGTAGTATTATGCGACTATGAGATAGCTCTACGTAATGCCATTCGCTCCTCGTTTGCAGGTGCAAGAGTAGCTGGTTGCAGTGTGCATTACGATAGGGTTTGTAATAAAATATTTTTATACCATTATTTTATGTTATCTCTATATTTTAATATATTGTTATTCTAGGCCATTTTAAGAAAAGTAAAATCTTTAAAATTGAATAATTTTGTAAAAAAGAATGTGGTGACAAAAGATTTTTTAAAAAAATTGATGGCTTTAGCCTACCTACCTCCACAATTGCTTGAATATGAGTATAACAAATTAAAAATGGAGTTGCCTGAAAGAATTAGATATATTTGTCGACAGTTTTTGATATATTTTGAAAGACAGTGGCTTAAAAAAGTGAAGCCCTTAGGTATAAGTGTGTATGGGTTATTGCACCGTACAAATAACTGTACCGAATCGTACAATAGTATACTGGTAGACAATCTTGGACTACATCCACAACCATCAAAGTTCATTAGTATGTATTATATTTGAAATTTATGCATTTATAAATAATATATGTACGTATATAAACTATTTACTAATATATTATTAATTATCTAGCTAAATTGCTAAAACTCACCAGCAATGTTAAAAATGATTTGGAAAGTTGTCGAAATAATAGGAGAATCTCTCGCCAACCGCGTTGCACTACGAAAAAAAGGGAACGGATTTTAATAGAAAGTAAGTTGTTTATTTTTCAACCAATTAATCATATTTTTAAGTTAAACTTTATTTTGCAATATTTAAGATTGCCGACAACTAATGAGCAAAGCTAATACATATAATTATTTATTAAAAAAATAATTAATAAAAATAAAAATGCTCTTATCAAATAAATTTCTCACAACTTGGTAATTGTTGTAACCAAATTATAAAATTCAAATGAATTACAAAATTAAGAAATAGTGCCTGAAAACACTTAGCAGACGGGTGGTGCAAGTATTATCCTAGTTTATAAGAATAAATAAAAGACACTTCCTTGATGGAAGTTTGAAATGTAGAAATAATTTTTTATTTTAGACAATAGATACGATTTCTGTTTATTTGAATACCAAATATCTTATTAAGATATATACTTTATAGAAAATAATGTAATTTTTATCGAATCAATTCTATAATAAAATTTAAATATAAGTATTTATTTTTATTAAATTTATTTTTTGATGCAGTAGGCGCAAAATGCGTATTTTGCGCTTTGTTTTGCGGGCGCAAAATGCTCATTTCTCGGTCATGGATGCACAAAAGTAATTTTGCGCCCCGAAATAAAAATTATTTAAATTATAAATTTACAGTTTTTAAATACAAAATTTGGACAAAAATAGAGCATCAAACTTTACTACAGATTTAGCAATAGACTAATTGACTGCTATTCATGTACATTTGACAAAATGTAAACATCAACAAATCTTAGAAACTCACCGCTCTCCCCCCACTTTAGCGTGACTTTAAGTATTGTCTTAACTTACCAGTATTCTCTAAATCTTTGACCTGTGAACACGTATTTGATTTCTTATTTGCGTAGAAAAATGAGTGAAAGTGAAGTGAGTGATGAAGAATATATTCCGCCGGAATTATTGGAAGCTGCGAATATTGCTACAAAATCGGGACTTCCCGAAAAATCAAAACAGCAATATGAAAATTGTTACAACGAATTTATTATCTGGAAAAAGTCGAAGAAAACAAAATCATTTAGTGAGACTGTGTTATTAGCATATTTTCTTGAACTATCTGAAAAACTACAATCTGCAACATTATGGTCAAGATACTCTATGCTAAAATCAATGCTGAATATTGAAAAAAATATTGACATAAGCAAATTTGAGAAACTGAAGAATTTTCTGAAAACTAAGCACTCAGGTTATAAATCAAAAAAGGCAAAAGTGTTTTCTACAACTGATATCAACAAGTTTCTCACAGAAGCTCCAGACGAGAAATATTTGTGCATAAAGGTAACTAATAAAATGTAACATTGAATAAAAAATTTGAAATGCATATAAATTTAGTGAAGTATTATTAATGTTGAACTTTTCTATATTTATAGGTAGTATTAATTTTCGGTATTACCGGAGCTTGTCGCAGAGACGAGTTGTATAAGTTAACTGTAGATAATGTCAAAGCTATTCATGATATGCTTGTTGTAAATATTCCGGATACGAAAACAGACGTTGAAAAAACATTCACAATCGAGGGAGTATACGCGAATAAAACTAAGAAATACATGAATTTGAGACCATTGCAGACAACTTCCAAAAACTTTTTTGTGTGCTATCGGAATGGAAAATGCATCAACCAGATTATCGGAAAAAATAAAATAGGACAAATGCCACAAGAAATAGCAAATTTTTTAGGTTTACCTGATGCTAAAAAATACACCGGCCATAGTTTTAGAAGATCGTCCGCCACAATATTAGCTGATGCAGGGGCTCACATTACGACGCTTAAACGTTTAGGCGGTTGGCGATCAACAACTGTAGCCGAGGGATATATTGAAAATTCGATAAATAATAAAAGAAAAATTTCTAAACAAATCACAGATGAAATTGAGAATACTGATGCTTCTAATAAAAAATTTAAATCAAACCATACTAATGATAATGAAAAGATTCATCAAAATTCATTTAATTTTACTTTCAACTTTAATAATTTAAATGAAGCCTCAACCAGTAATTGTAAAACAAATCAATAAAAATCAAATAGTATAAATTTTTGTAAATAGTGTATAAATTTTTATTAAATGCAAAATAATGTAGAAATGTTTGTCAAATGTAAAAAAAGTATAAAATTTTTTTTGTATACATATATGTATATCTTTGTATGCTAAACAAAAATAAAAATTTTTGTTATTAAATTCGATTACGTAATTTTATTATTATCAATTTATTTCATTTTTCTTTTAGCATATATTAAGTATTTTAAATAAATATTATAATTTCCTTTATGATATTGTGAGTTTTTCTTATTTTTAGTGTTTTTTTAAAGGTTTTAAAAAGATTTTTCATAATTGTTTAGTACAGGCCCCCACGGGGGCTTCGCCCCTCGACCCCACCAGGGCCTGCGGCCCTGGACCCGCTCCCCGCCCTCTTCCCCTCGTGCAATTTCTACATCTTTATGATCATTTCATGTAAATTTTGTTTTATTACATTTATTATAGAGTGTGGCATTTTGCACCTACTGCATCAAAAAATATTGTTTGGATCTCGAGCGCAAATTTCGCGATTTCGTGGTAATAGTTCACACTCGGGCCGGCTTCGCCGGCCCTCGTGCACTGCTATCACCACTCAAGGCGCGAAATTTCATTTTGCGCCCTTGATGCAAAAAGTACTATACTATTCAAAAAACTAAACTCACGTCTTTTATTAGACAACATTTACTCACGTAGAAATGTTTACGAAATAAGTTTTAGTTGCAAATAAGATATCATGAATTTTTAACTCTAGATTCAAAAACCGTTAGCAAACATAATTAAACAGATTGCAAATAAATACTACACATTTATCATATAAATTTTACTAAAATTTTACATATGAAGTTATATTATTTTATTTATTTTAATTACATACATTGATTGAAATTTATGGCACAAAAAATAGATTGGTAAATAAAATTTAAGACATTTATTTATTATTATGTATAGCGCAAAATACTTGACAATTTTATTTTGATTTCAGTACTTTCAATTGCAGTAACTTTTTGCGAATACTGTGATTATGGTTTGATCTTATTCTTAATAATTAAAGTTAAATAATTAGATTTACAATGTGGTACAAAATACTTGTCGGTTATTCCGCTTCATTTCAGTGCTTTCTATTCAAACAACTTCTTAATAACAATTTATCTACTTTTTAATACCAAATTTTAAGTTGTTGAACATTTGAAGTTTTTCTAAGTAGAAAAAAAGATAGAAGCAAGAAATGAAAATATTTATTTTATCAGTTAACAACTATCATTATACTTGCGTATTCTCACACCTTCGTGGAAGGTGTTATTTCAAAATACTTTCTATTCATAAAACTTGATGTTAGAAATTTAATATAATAAATGATAAGTTTTTCAAATACTTAGGATGAAAATGTAATTTCTGTAAGAGAATAGATTATATTAAACAGTTTCTAAAAATATATATAAAAGTTTTCACTTAATACATCGTGAACAAATCGTTAGATAGAGTTACGTTAATAAAAACTTGTAATGTAGTAACTAAATAATCACAGTTCATGTTGAAATTTTGATTTTATCACTTGGTATTTTTTAATATCAGTTGAATAGAATTTATCGATCTTCCCAAGTCAGAGGTGAAGGTAAAAAAGAAATTTTAATACATTTTTCTTTTTTCGTAACGTTTCGGTAGACAATGCTACCCTCTTCAGACTGTATAAAATTTATTAATTTCGATTAGTACATCTCAGAATATATATAATGTAAAAAGGGAACGTAAATGAAAAAATTAAAAAATATACCTTCTAATATCAATATCGTACAATGTTTACAATATTATTTCGCCGCAAGTCGATTTAAATTTTCGCTTCTTTTTCCTCATTCTAAACACGAGGAAACGTCAAACAGATGTATACACGACGAAAATTTCTGCTGTATATGCTGTAATTTCTTTTTTATGAATGAAATAAATGAAGAACTTGCTGATTCACTAAGACAAAACTTAGTTGAAAATATAGATATACATTTAAAAAATAAAACCAAACATATACCGATCAAAACTACCATTTTACTACAAAAACATAAAGAAACGCAAGATTTTATAAAAAAACACAAAGATATTATTATAACTTACGCCGACAAAGGAAACACTACCGTTGTTATGAATAAGAAAGAATATATTGACAAAATGGAATTATTACTATCAGATAACAATTCATACCAAACTATACAAAAAAATCCATTAAAATCTCTACAAAAATGCTCTTATAATTTTCTCAAAAAATGGAATGATAACGGATTCTTAGATAAAAAATACAATTCTACTCGTTTAACACAAACTAACACTTCACTGCCAAAATGTTACGGTTTGCCAAAAATACATAAAGAAAATGTACCTTTGAGACCAATAGTATCTACAATAGGATCACCAACTAAATTTTTATCCAAACAGTTATATAAAATCCTTTCTAACTGCATATTGAAACCGAAATCATATATAAAAAATAGCATTGAATTTATACATAAAATTAAAGACATAAATATACCGAGCGAATATTCTCTTGTTAGCCTAGACGCTCAATCTTTGTTTACAAACATAAGTTGTTCATTAATAAGAAAAAGCATAGAAAGAAGGTGTAGTCAAATTATACAAAAGACAGAAATACCAATAAGAGAAATAATAAATGCATCTGAATACCTAATTAACAATACATATTTTCAATTTAACAATAAATACTTTAAACAAACAGATGGCACACCTATGGGCGCAGCAACATCAGGTTTATTCGCTGATATAGTTATGGAAGATCTCGAGACTGAATGTTTAAACAAATTAAGTTTTAAACCCATTTTTTATTATAGATATGTAGACGACATAATAACCTGCATTCCTACAGATAAAATTAATGAAATGTTACACATTTTCAACTCCTACGACCCAAAACTAAAATTTACCTATGAAATTGAACAGAACAATAAAATCAGCTTTTTAGATACATTACTAATAAAAAACGACAATAAAATTATAACAAACTGGTATACAAAACCCACTTTCTCGGCACGGTTTTTAAATTTCAACTCAGCTCATCCAATTTCACAAAAGATTGCGATGGTTTACAACTTAGTAGATAGAGCAACTAAACTTTCTGATAAAAATTACCACAAACAAAACATCAATAAAATAAAAGAGTATTTAATAAAAAATAGCTATCCAAAAAAATTTATAAATAGATACGTTAAAAAACGACTTGCAGTGTTAAATCAACAGACAACTAACCACTATAGAAATGAAAACAATAACCACAAAACAACAATAACACTACCTTACTTAAATGGTTTTTGTGAAAAGTATCATCAGAATTTAAAAAACACGGAATAAAAACAATTCCAATTATTGAAAACAAATTAAGTAATATCATAATTAAAGGAAAAGATAAAATGATAGAAAAACTCAAAATAACGTAGTATATAAATTAAATTGCAACAATTGTGATGCTTCGTATGTAGGACAAACCAAAAAGGACAAATAATTACCCGAATAAATGAACATAACAATAACAAAAATTCTATGATCTTTCAACACGTACAAATTATATATAGAATGAAAAGCCTTTAAATTTAAATTTATCTGAAATCAAACGTACTGTACACAACCTTGATCATGCGTCATAAATAGAAAAAATATAACACAAACTTACTAATTATATCTATATAAGAAAGCGCGAATCTAGTATTGTTTCATATACAGCAGAAATTTTCGTCGTGTATACATCTGTTTGACGTTTCCTCGTGTTTAGATTTTAGATAAAGAACCGAATTACGGAAAAAGAATTGCATCTGAAATGGTACATATAAATTTACAAAAACATTCAATAAACAAACAAGAAGACTCAATTAAATTAAATAAACAGTATTCGCAAATTATATATAGAATGAAAAGCCTTTAAATTTAAATTTATCTGAAATCAAACGTACTGTACACAACCTTGATCATGCGTCATAAATAGAAAAAATATAAACACAAACTTACTAATTATATCTATATAAGAAAGCGCGAATCTAGTATTGTTTCATATACAGCAGAAATTTTCGTCGTGTATACATCTGTTTGACGTTTCCTCGTGTTTAGAATGAGGAAAAAGAAGCGAAAATTTAAATCGACTTGCGGCGAAATAATATTGTAAACATTGTACGATATTGATATTAGAAGGTATATTTTTTAATTTTTTCATTTACGTTCCCTTTTTACATTATATATATTCTGAGATGTACTAATCGAAATTAATAAATTTTATACAGTCTGAAGAGGGTAGCATTGTCTACCGAAACGTTACGAAAAAAGAAAATTGTATTAAAATTTCTTTTTTACCTTCACCTCTGACTTGGGAAGATCGATAAATTCTATTCAACTGATAAATAATCACAGCTTGGGATTTCTTATATGGCAAGGCAGAAAGCTTTTCATTAAGATTATTAACCAACACATCAAAAAATCATTCTTTTTCTCCTAATTTTTTTGGTAGGTAAGAATTTTTCTGTAAAGTGTACTACAGAAAAGATGAATTAATTCATACTAAATAGTATGTTAATACTATTATATTATAATAGGTAAAGCTAATAATACCTCGACACAACTAGAATATATGAAAAAGTTACTATAAAAATAAATTTAGCCAAATGGGTAAAAAATTGACTGAATTTTTCGATTGACTTGTTTACATACATAGTACGTACAAGCATATATACATTTTCAAAAACAATTAGAAGGTAAACAAAAGTTTTTTTTGTGATAAACATTTCTTACCTTTAAGATTTGTACGTATAATCGATATTTATTTAGATAAGGTCTAAAACCGTCTTTTTTGTACATTTTACGCTTTTTTAATCATTTTTTTTCATTTATAAGGAAAAATATCAATGTGAGGAAGAAATGTTTAATAGAAAAAAGTTTTCATTTAATGTGATGAACATTTCTTACATTTCAAATTTCTACGTGAAATCAATATTTATTTAGTTAATATCTGAAAAGCTTCTTTTATTGTACATTTTAGGCTTCTCCAACTGTTTTTTTGTACTAAACTTTGAAATTATTCATCTAAGCATAAAGTGTTGTATACAAAAAAATTTCATCTTATTAAGATAAAGATTTTTTACATTTAAACTTTTACAGTGCAATTAATATTTGTCTTTATAAAGTAGAAAAAACGTTTTTTTGCACTATTTTGACACTTCAATGCGTTTAACTTGCCAGTATTTAATTGTACATAAAAATTTATTTTTAAACATTTTCTATATCTATATTTTAGATTATTTAATTTTTTTAATATATATATAATGTCGTAGAAAAACGTCTTAGCGTCATGTTAAAAAGTGCTACCGTTTAATACCCTGTTAAAAAAATTCACGCTGATTCAGTACTGATTTCATATTGAAATCAATATGAAATCATCATTGCATCAATATAACATCATCACCGAATCAGAGTAAAATCAGTACTGAATCAGCAGTAACTTTTTCCCAAAACGCAGAATGGAATTGGTACAGAATCAGTGCAAAATCAGGATTGAATCAGTACAAAATCGGTATTGAATGTTTACTGAATCTGCGATGAATCAGAGTTACACGCAGAGTAATAAAACAATAAAAGTTCATTTATATGTGATTAATAAAAGTGATTAATCACATACCGTAACACGTGTTTAATCACATGATTTTTTACATGTTAAATAACGTGATTATTTCGTTGTAAATTTCCAAGAGAAAAGTATGTAGTATAATTCTCTAAAAAAAATTAGGTAAAAACAAATAAAATCGTCAAAAAAACATAAAATAGATAAAAAAAAGTATTACACATTTTTCTGTTTATGTTAGTTATTCACCCATCCACTTATTAACCGCGGTCAATGCTGCTTAACTTTCAGGATCAATCATTTCTCAGTCTATTCTCAATGCTACATTCACAAACAGTTACAAAGATAATAAAAACATATTTGTAGACATCTCAAAAAGCCCAATTAGAATTTATTTTAATGGTATTAATTTTAATGGAATAAACATATTTTTAAAAATGTGGACAATTTCATACAAATTAAAATTTTAATGCACACATCGGTACCATATTAGAAAAACAATATATATTTAGTAAAATATTGAAGCAAATTCATATTAATTGTAACTAGGTTTTTTGAAACGTCTAACAAATATGTTTTCATTATAATAACATATGTTATTACTTCCATGCATACTGATTTTAGTATTTTTATTGTTTGATTTACTATCTTCTAGCTGCTACATTCACAAACAGTTACGAAAATAATGAAAACATATTTGTAGACGTTTCAAAAAACCTAGTTACAATTAATATGAATTTGCTTCAATATTTTACTAAATATATATTGTTTTTCTAATATGGTACCGATGTGTGCATTAAAATTTTAACTTGTATGAAATTGTCCACATTTTTAAAAATATGTTTATTCCATTAAAATTAATACCATTAAAATAAATTCTAATTGGGCTTTTTGAGATGTCTACAAATATGTTTTTATTATCTTTGTAACTGTTTGTGAATGTAGCATTGAGAATAGACTGAGAAATGATTGATCCTGAAAGTTAAGCAGCATTGACCGCGGTTAATAAGTGGATGGGTGAATAACTAACATAAACAGAAAAATGTGTAATACTTTTTTTTATCTATTTTATGTTTTTTTGACGATTTTATTTGTTTTTACCTAATTTTTTTTAGAGAATTATACTACATACTTTTCTCTTGGAAATTTACAACGAAATAATCACGTTATTTAACATGTAAAAAATCATGTGATTAAACACGTGTTACGGTATGTGATTAATCACTTTTATTAATCACATATAAATGAACTCTTATTGTTTTATTACTCTGCGTGTAACTCTGATTCATCGCAGATTCAGTAAACATTCAATACCGATTTTGTACTGATTCAATCCTGATTTTGCACTGATTCTGTACCAATTCAATTCTGCGTTTTGGGAAAAAGTTACTGCAGATTCAGTACTGATTTTACTCTGATTCGGTGATGATGTTATATTGATGCAATGATGATTTCATATTGATTTCAATATGAAATCAGTACTGAATCAGCGTGAATTTTTTTAACAGGGATATCTATTCGACCAATTTGGTCCAAAATAGCAACGTTTACTTCTCTATTTATGTAGAAGATATCATAAAAATTTGAGCCAAATTGGTTCAAAATTGGCTGAGTTATTCTATTAACTTGACTACATACATACATACACACATACATACTTTTTCAAAAACGTTTAAAATGACTTATTTTCTGGACGAAAAATGTTTTTATGTATAAATAAACAATTATTTATGGTGTTATATTTTACAACACAGCAAAAAATCATTATTTTTCTCCTGATTTTTTTGGTAGATAAAAATTTTTCTGTTTCTTCAACACTAGGTCCTCTTAAATCTAACTATTGTCTACTAAATGTACCATACTACTAGTAATTAAATGAATGTGTTTCTGTATTAGTAAAATTTCAGGCATTTTCCTAAACATTTTTGCAGAAGTGATTTGTTGTTTCAATATTGCTTGATATGTTTGACGACTGGGCTCCAAAATCCAAATTGTTAAATAAATAATTTTATTAACAAATAATTATATTTTTAACTTCTCTAAAATAATTTATTCAAATAATTAATAAACATTTATGTGAAGCTTTCATACCTGTGAAAACTGTAGTCCAAAACCAAGAATTAAAATTATCAACATTAAACATAACCAATAATTGTCACTGACAGGTTCTGTTACGCGCACGCTTCTCGGCAAATTAGATGATTGACGACCGTGTAAGATAAAAGATGACCGTTTAAGATAATAATGAAAAAATAACTAGATCACGCGTGTCTCACTCACTCTTTCGTTTTCCCCTATAGCTCTGTCTCAACTTTTTCGAGTAGTCATATATATATAGGAGACGAAAAAGATATCGAAAAATACATAGCCGAGTAAAAGAATTTGACATCTCAGATATTTACATGAAGTTTTATTGAAAGTATTACTAAATAATTTATCCAAAACTTAATAAACTGAAAAAATATTAAAAAAGAAATAATATATGATATAAAAAGTTACGTAAATAACATATTATATATTAATATTCAAAAATAAAAAAACCGCAGGTGCAGTTAGATGTCTAATAGGTGCTAGCGCGCATTATACTTGCGTTGGTTGCGCTACCGCGCACCTTGATTTTTGTTACAAAGTGTACCAAAGACTAATTATCAATCTCAAAATCGGTCAAGATCTAGATCACATCAACGGCAATCAGAACGCAAGTCTGCATCTCGATCGTCGTCAACGACTTCCTTTTCAACGTCTTCCCCATGTAATAAATCAACTTTTAGATCTTCATCCAGATCTCCAACTGATGACATCTCGCCTAGAGTTAAAAATTGAACTATAAATCAAATTGTTAAGAATGAAGTTTCATTCAAAAAGTTTATATCACGAATGAAAATTCTCTTAAGTATATTTATATATATATGGGCTATTTCACGTCAAGTGGTACGATGAAAATTTTAAATCGCTCCAAAATTTGAGAACAGGCTGGAAATATCTTCAAGAAGATAGAAAAAAAATTTTAGGTGTTAAAAATAATTTGCCTAAAAGTTATTCCACCATGAAAAATGGAAATTTTTCAATTTTTTAGAAATATTTCTATTTTCAAAGCCATTTATCTCAAAATCTATTAATTTTTTTGAAAAAACATTACAAACAACTTTTGTTCAAAATAATCTTTAGAACTTATCTACCTGGGTTACAATTCTTAATTTTAAAATCTCGAAGAGATAGAACGCCCGGAAATATTGAATATCAAAATAAGGCGACCACGCCACAATCGATTTTGATCTAACACCGCTCAAAAGATCACATTTTTTGAGAGCTTTCGAATGGCGGCGGTTAGATTATTGGCCAAGACCGCTGGTGTAAGTTATGTCTCATAAACCTCATAAAATCACTAATTTTCATGTATTTTAGGGCATAACCTACAACAGCGGTCTTGGCCAATAATCTAACCGCCGCCATTCGAAAGCTCTCAAAAAACGTGATCTTTTGAGCGGTGTTAGATCAAAATCGATTGTGGCGTGGTCGCCTTTTTTTGATATTCAATATTTTCGAGTGCCCTATCTTTTCGAGATTTTAAAATTAAGAATTGTAACCCAGGTAGATAAATTTTAAAGATTATTTTGAACAAAAGTTGTTTGTAATGTTTTTTCAAAAAAATTAATAGATTTTGAGATAAATGGCTTTAAAAATAGAAAATTTTCTAAAAAATTGAAAACTTTCCATTTTTCATGGTGGAATAACTCTTAGGCAAATTATTTTTAACACCTAAAATTTTTTTTCTATCTTCTTGAAGATATTTCCAGCCTGTTCTCAAATTTTGGAGCGATTTAAAATTTTCATCGTACCACTTGACGTGAAATAGCCCATATATATATATGGGGTATTCCACGTGAAGTGGTCCGATCAAAATTTTAAAATGCACCAAATTTTGGGTACACATTGCAAATGTTTTTCAGAATACAGAAAAAAATTTTTAGGTACTGGAATCTATTTGCTCAAAAGTTATTCTAACCTCAAAAAGTGAATTTTTCCATATTTTTTTCAACACCAGCTGGGTTTACCGCTATATAACTCAAAATCTATCAACTCTTACTATAGAACATTATATGTAACATTCGTTGCTAACTATGTCTAGAATTTATCCTTCTGGGTTAGAATTTCTAATCTCAAGCTTAATGTTACATAAACTACATGTCAATATTCAACTTAAAAAAAGTGTAAGTGCGCCACAATTGATTTTTTTATCCAAAAGTCTAAAAGAAAGTTTGGAGGAATACCTTTCAAATGGTCTGTAGCATTTTTGGGGCCTTCAATTCTGTAAAAAGTTATGATAATTTAAAGAAACTCGAAACTTTTTTAAAAATTTAAATGGGAATTACCATGTTAATTTTTGTGAATTTTATGTCTTTCTTTAAATTATCATAACTTTTTACAGAATTGAAGGCTCCAAAAATGCTACAGACCATTTGAAAGGTATTGCTTCAAGCTTCTCGGATAAAAAAATCAATTGTGGCGCACTTACACTATTTTTAAGTTGAATATTGACATGTAGTTTATGTAACATTAACCTTGAGATTAGAAATTCTAACCCAGAAGGATAAATTCTAGACATAGTTAGCAACGAATGTTACATATAATGTTCTATAGTAAAAGTTGATAGATTTTGAGTTATATAGCGGTAAACCCAGCTGGTGTTGAAAAAAATATGGAAAAATTCACTTTTTGAGGTTAGAATAACTTTTGAGCAAATAGATTCCAGTACCTAAAAATTTGTTTCTGTATTCTGAAAAACATTTGCAATGTGTACCCAAAATTTGGTGCATTTTAAAATTTTGATCGGACCACTTCACGTGGAATACCCCATATATATATTATATCTTTATTAAAAGTTTAAAAGTTTCAAGATTCGTTTGTAATTTTAAGATGTTTATTAAACAAATAAGAATATAAAATAGTAGATGTAAGTAATAAAAAAAAAATTCTATTACAGATTGTTTAAAAACTTTGAAATTATATTACTATTAAAAATATTGTTAATAAAAATGTGAAACCTAAAGCGCTTTAATTAAGCTTTAAAATGTACGTTGTTTTATATTTCGATATGTAAAACTGTTTTTATAAATACATTTCATATCAAATTAAATTATGTTTGATTTATTGAGAGTATCCATTATTTTTTTCACTTATTTTTGTTATTTTTCAAACTGTTAGTCTCATTTTTATAAACGATGGAGCTACATTTCCTGAATTTCTTTAAATATTTAACTAAAATATAAATAAAACTTGTATTATTTTACTGTAAAACATTTTTGATATTATAAAATACTTTATTGGAAAGTTGCACAAAAATAATAAAAGTATTTGCTATTATATTTACTTAAAATATTATTTCAACAAAATAAAAGCACATTTATAGCAATATTTGCTATTTAAAAAGTAATAATTTTATGCAACAATTGACTTTAATTTTATATTAATTTGCTGTCACTATTTTCATGTAAATGATTTGAAGCAAATTTATAATAAATAAGGACTTACATTGACGCCAATTTTGGATAAGCAGGTACTAATTGTTTTTTGGAGAGTTGCTGTCAATTTGCAATCATATGTCTATTGGGGAAGCTGCAACTGCGTAAAAGAAAATCTGCTTACACGAGTGATGAAAAAAATTTGTGTAAGAAGATATATTTTTACTCTGCAGCAGTTTATTCCCGTTTGCGTAACGCTGGTTTAACTTTACGTTCAGAGTCTACTGGAAAAGCGTGGGTTTCCGAGTATAGCGTTTTTCCAGGTGTAAATAAAATAATTCTAGATAAAGCCCAAATTTACTTACATTTATTGCCTCCGATAGAAAGAGTATGCGCGTTAATATTCGACGAAATGTCTATTAAATGTTTTGAAAAATATTCAAAAAGTCAAGATTTGATTGAAGGTCTTTGCGATATGGGTAGTAACCGTAGAAGCCATGGTGTTGCAAAGCACGCTCTTTTGTTTATGTTAGATAGTATTAATGCTTCAAATCCATGGCGTCAAATAATATGGTTTGGTTTCAATGAAAATGGCGCTTCTGCAGATGACCTTTCAAGTATTTTAAAAGAAATTATAGTTTCACTGCGTAGTATTGGAGCAGATCTGCGTTTAATTGTATGTGACCAAGGTAGTGCTAATCGCAAATTGTTTAGTAATTTAAAAATAACTTTTTTAAATCCTTATTTTTTCGTTATTGAAATCAAAATTTTTACATGTTTCGATTGGCCTCACCTTATTAAACGACTGATCGCTCAATTAAGGTCCCACGATTTTATTTATATTGATGAAGATATAATAATATCTTTTCACGATTTAATAAAAACGTGGGACTTGGATCGATCACGTGGCACATCAAATCTATTAGGACACTTAACTGAGGTTCATTTTCATCCTAGTAATGTTGAAGCCATGAAAGTTAAATTAGCTTTTCAGCTATTTAGTCGACGAATGGCTAGTTCGATAAAAACCGCCGGCGAAGATCCGCACGGTTTACAGACAAAAACGTGGAAAACGTCGGCCAGTTTTGTAGAAAAATTAGATACCGTTATTGACACATGTAATTGTTATTATTTATTCAATAAGAACCAGCAGAAAAAGCCATTGTCGAATAAGCATCCGGAAATTCAAAAGCTACTAGTTGATTTTGTTCATTGGTCGTAACAATGGACTGTTAAATGTAAGGATAAAGTTTTAAAACCACCTTCTTTTACCGGTATTCCTTTGACTGTTACAGTTTTCATCGAATTATTTAATGATATCCAACTTTCATTTCCGGATTTTCAATTGGCAACAGCTTTGTGTAATCAAGATGCTGTAGAGCACATTCACTCAAAATTACGAGGAAGGGGTGGTTTCAATGCTAATCCCATTTGCAGCCCACTCCTTGCTCGAATCGAGTAAAACTACAGATTCAGGAAAACCTTTGAACTTGATTACACAAGCTCAAGTATAGTTAATTGAAAATGATTCACAAGAATTGAGTGAAATTAAAGAACTTCTAGAAGCTGCTAGAATGATGGATGCTTATAAACCGATCGATTCAACTAATATAGGAGATTTAGAAGGAAAATCCTGGCAGGATATGGTGCTCGTAAGTTTCTTAAAAAAAGTGGATGTTCTGAGTGCGAGATTGATTTTATGAAAAACAATGATGATCCTCGAAGAAGTAAAGATGTATATTGAACACAGAGAATATCCACATTCAGATCAGAAATTTTCACAAGTTGCGTACTTGACGAGACCAACGGATCTTTTCATGGAGGTTGTTCATTGCCAGCTAGAAGCTTTTAATGTTCATTACCAATATGTATGGTACCAGAGACAATTATTGCAACAATTGACAGAAATAGCAATGAAATATACTCATGAAAAGTACGCCTCTTGGTTTGATGACGTCCATAAATGTTTTAATCATAGATTAGCTGCATTAAAATTTTTATTATTAGATATAATTTATGCAAAAACTTGAGAGAGAAACAATAGCAGAAAATCTGTGAAAAGGCATTTATCGACAAAAAATCAAAAATTAAAGAATGTTCAAAATTTGTAAACTACGTTGTCACTTTTTATAATTTTTGATTAATAATTTTCTACAATTTTAACAATAGGTCTGTAAATATTATAAATAATAAGAGCTGCGTAATTTCATATTTTGTTTCCTATTATAATTACATTCTTGTTTCAATTACAAATAAAGCCATCTTTGTTTTTGTTAAATTTGACTATAAATTTAATTATTATTTTTAATAAATGCATGTGTATGTTATTTTGTTTTTCGATTATCGAAAGATTATTGTTTTGAAACTGAAAGACTAATATAATTTAATGTTCATTACCAATTTTAATGTAAATAGTGTACTTAATATTGTATTTGTTTTGTAACAACGCTAGTCAAAAATAATTTTACATCGCTCTTTTAATTTTAAACTTTTCTTAACTTTAATTATAACGCATTTTACTGCAATATTAAATAAAATTTAATATATCTTTTTTTTGTAACATTTTAGTACATTTAATAGTATAAATAACATTATTTTTGAGTTTCAGTTGATTATTTACTTTTTATGTATGTATGATGTAAATATAAATTGTTTTATATTCTTCGAATTGTGGAGGACTGTGGAAACTCCAGTGGTTAAAATAGGGCTATTGACGAAGGTTCCACAATTATATTTAAAAATAATTAAATCAATTAAATATAACCACATTGTAAACATTTATCAGATCGTAGATTATTTTTTTAAGTTGCATACGATGATTGATTTATTTAATTTTAAATATAATAAACAAAAACCTAACGCGCTTTCGGCAGTACCTCGAGGGTAGTGTGGAAAACTGTCGTGTTAATATTTTTATTGTTAAGGTAATATAATCATTATAATAATTCTTCAAAACTTTTGAAGAAAGTTCAACTTTAATTGTTTTTAAATAAGATTGAGTTGATTTATAGCAATTAATTGAAAGATTATTATACAGTTTATTTTATTAAAATGAATGTTTTAGAAATTCATTCTTCAATTATTGAAATAGTTATTATTATTATATGAATTTATATTATAAAAATAATAATAATTAATATAAATCAAATTTTAAATATATAAAAACTAAGGAATATGGAATTAACAAAAATTATAATTCACATATTAAAAATAATTAATTTATTAAATAAGTTTAATAAAAGGTTTGTATGTACGTTGAATAAATTAAAAAAAATTAATTTTTTAAAAATACAGTAAAACTACAATAAATAAGTAGTTCATTTAAGTTATTTATTCGAGTTTCTTATAATTTTATTATAGTATCAATTAAACCGACGCGGTGGCGGAGTGGCGGAGACGCACCTCGGCCGGTCACGGAAGTTAAGCAGTATTGAGCACGGTACCCAAGTGGATGGGTGACGTTCTCGGTTGCTTGGCTTTCGTGGCGGGTTAGGTGTTTTTTCACACTTCACAACGTGAGCGGGAGGTGTGAAACATTCGGTTTCGGTGTCAAGGCCTACGCAATGTGTCTTTGACACCCAAAAGAATGTTTCGAATACACCGGCCATCTCGGATGAGGTTTTCCCTGCTTCACAGGTTTCCCTCATCCACGGGCATAACCCCGGGCGAATGCGAGATGGTGGGGTTTTTAAGAGAGGGATAAAGCACCCACACATAGGTGGTAGGTGGACACCGTTCCCAGGGGATAAACGGTAGGAAGTGCCAGGAAAAAAGAGGACACAAAATCAAGAATAAAAAAAAAAAATATAATATCAATTAATTAAATTTTTCTTTTAATTTTTTTTTAACAAACTTATAATTACTCTTTTATTAAACTTAATTATTAAGCTAATTATTTTTAATATGCAAATTATAATGTTTATTAAATAATATATTCCTTAATTTTTATATGTTTAAAAATTGTTTTATATTTGTTATTATTATTTTTATGATATAAATTCATATAATAATAATAACTATTTCAATATTTAGTTATGTAAAATCTATTATATAAGTAATTATTAAAATAGATATTTATTAATTATTTATTAAAATTATGTAATATAAACGTATCAAATAATTAAATAATAAATTAAATAACTTAAAAAAAATCAAGATCACGAGTTTTGAACCCGAGACCCTTTAAGTAACCGATTGCATACGCGCACCTTAACGCTCACGGCTACCGTATCTATACGCTTTGCAAATGTCGAAACTTATATTTAAGTTGTGCCCCGTGGTGGGAAGCTTACGGTTAAGTATTTATTTATTTTAATGTCTACTGTTTTAATTTTTTTTTAATTTTTAATTTTATAATTATAATTATTTGATTTTATTAAGAACTAGGAAAAAAAAATTTTTTAGGAGTCAGGTGATTTCAACCATGGTCATACTGGTCTGGTTCTCGTTACCCCCTGCTTCGCTAGTCAAGTTCATACTCCCCGCCGGTCGCCGGAGTAGGACACGTCAACTTTTATTCCATTAGAGGGAGCTGTCGATAATCTGAATGTCTTGTCCTACTGACTCGTAAATATTTATATACACACTATAATATAACCATATAAAAAAAGTTTACTTGTATCATTGCATAAGGAATATATGTAGTATTATTTCGTTTCTTTGTGAAAAAATACTCAATATTTTATTTTAGCTTCTTTGAACATAAATAAAAATAACACTTGCACAAGAAATTATGTGTAAATGGAAAACTTTTTATGTGTTTTTTCATTTCATGTGTAAATTTCATGAATTTCTGTGTAAAATTTACAGAGACCGAAATATCTACATGGAATCCCATATATATATAAGCTCTTTTGATAAAGCATTTTATTATTTATATTATTATTTTCGTATAGATATATCACTTACAAATTAAACTTACAAAGCTGAAAAATGTACATTTAAAAAATTCACTTTATCGATATTATTATTTTTTAATTAAACATATGTTAAAAATATATAAAAAGAGTACCAAATTGGTCATAACGGTAAGCGAGTTACCGATCAGGTGAGCAACGCGAAAGAGGATATACAGCGCGGCGCATGCACGAACGCGCGAGAGTCGTGCGCGCCTGGGGAGAAAAGAGATAAAGTTGGCACGCGCACAGCGAAAAGAATTTGGTGTCGAGTCGGTCCGACAATCTTTTGTTGTTAGTATAAAGAACGAGAGTATCGTGTATTTTTGTGTGTGGGTGTGAGATAGTTCTCCACACCAGCGTCGCCAAAAGTGACTCCCCACTCGTGCGAAATTAAAAAATATGCCTTTTTCGCTAAAAAAAGTATTGGAAAATAAATGATATTAATTTTTGATAAATCTTTTAAAATCAAAAGAAGAAAAGTTATAATGAAAAAATAATTTTTAATTACGGGAAAATAGCTTTTTTCGCGATTATCCAATGCAATGCTTTGCGGGGTTAATTATTTTATTTCAACCTAAAAACGGTTAAAACGCATCAAAATAGGTCACATATCGATTGTATAGTGGCAAAGTAATGATTTTTGAAGTTAATTAATTATTAAATAAAAATAATATGTAATTATTAAAAACCTTTGTAGCGGCGCGATGACGCATCTGTTTTATCCGATCGACTTAGTTTTATCGGCGTCTGTTTTATCCTTCGGGCGATTTGATTGCGCACCGAAGGATGACTGTTCATAATTTGAACATAAAAAAATGAAACATATTTCTTTCACCTGTATTTATATCACCGATATTAATCAATATTAAATTGATAGAGTGGAATTTAAAAATGACACGAAATAGATAGAATGAACGCAGTCAACATAAGTATTCTACATATACTCTCGCTCTCTCTTTCTATCTATCGTTTTATTAAACAAAACAATTATACAAGATATTTTATAAGGCAACATTAAAATATAATTTACATTTGAAAACCATAAGTGCTTGTAGTAAATTGATTAATAAATTTTAAATAATTTAGCAATGTTTACTTGAAAGGTTAAGCACTGTACATGTTATATTGGGAACTTTGCGGCCGTTGCTACAGCCGTTGCTATGCATCGAGGCCGCGAAAATCGCAAAAGTCGCTCTTCCCGTATCCATATGCGGCCGGGAAACACGTACTTTCGGCGGGGGGATGAAGAAATAGTATATTACATACCATGGCCAGTAAAATAAGAAATGTCTCAGATCACATGTAATTGTCGGCCGAGGCGAAGCCGAGGTGGACGATCATGTGATCTGAGGCTTTCTTTTTACTGGCCAAGGTGTGTATACTATTTTTCTGCTCGACGTTGCCGGAAAACGGCGACTTCAATTCGCGCAGCGGCCGGAAAGTTGCCGCTTTCCGGCCGGAGGGCAGAAATAGTATATTACATACCATGGCCAGTAAAATAAGAAATGTCTCAGATCACATGTAATTGTCGGCCGAGGCGAAGCCGAGGTGGACGATCATGTGATCTGAGGCTTTCTTTTTTACTGGCCAAGGTGTGTATACTATTTTTCTGCTCGACGTTGCCGGAAAACGGCGACTTCAATTCGCGCAGCGGCCGGGAAGTTGCCGCTTTCCGGCCGGAGGGCAGAAAAAAAATTTTTTTCAACAACGGGCCGAAACTGTCACTTTCGCTCCCGGCGCCCGAATCGCGAAGTTGCAATTTCGGCCTCGTTGTTGAAAAAAATAGTATACACACCACGGGAGGTAAAATGGCGACCCAATAGCACACGTTTGCCACCCTCGCCTTCGGCTCGGGGGGCAATTTACGTGTACTATAGGCTCACCAATACTTTACCTCCCTAGATGTGTAATATACTATTTTAGGAGTCAGGTGATTTGAACCATGGTCATACTGGTCTGGTTCTCGTTACCCCCTGCTTCGCTAGTCAAGTTCATACTCCCCGCCGGTCGCCGGAGTAGGACACGTCAACTTTTATTCCATTAGAGGGAGCTGTCGATAATCTGAATGTCTTGTCCTACTGACTCGTAAATATTTATATACACACTATAATATAACCATATAAAAAAAGTTTACTTGTATCATTGCATAAGGAATATATGTAGTATTATTTCGTTTCTTTGTGAAAAAATACTCAATATTTTATTTTAGCTTCTTTGAACATAAATAAAAATAACACTTGCACAAGAAATTATGTGTAAATGGAAAACTTTTTATGTGTTTTTTTCATTTCATGTGTAAATTTCATGAATTTCTGTGTAAAATTTACAGAGACCGAAATATCTACATGGAATCCCATATATATATAAGCTCTTTTGATAAAGCATTTTATTATTTATATTATTATTTTCGTATAGATATATCACTTACAAATTAAACTTACAAAGCTGAAAAATGTACAAAAAATTATTTTAAGTTTAAAAAATTCACAATTATGATCGATCATATAATATTATTATTTTTTAATTAAACATATGTTAAAAAATATATAAAAAAGAGTACCAAATTGGTCATAACGGTAAGCGAGTTACCGATCAGGTGAGCAACGCGAAAGAGGATATACAGCGCGGCGCATGCACGAACGCGCGAGAGTCGTGCGCGCCTGGGGAGAAAAGAGATGAAGTTGGCACGCGCACAGCGAAAAGAATTTGGTGTCGAGTCGGTCCGACAATCTTTTGTTGTTAGTATAAAGAACGAGAGTATCGTGTATTTTTGTGTGTGGGTGTGAGATAGTTCTCCACACCAGCGTCGCCAAAAGTGACTCCCCACTCGTGCGAAATTAAAAAATATGCCTTTTTTCGCTAAAAAAAGTATTGGAAAATAAATGATATTAATTTTTGATAAATCTTTTAAAATCAAAAGAAGAAAAGTTATAATGAAAAAATAATTTTTAATTACGGGAAAATAGCTTTTTTCGCGATTATCCAATGCAATGCTTTGCGGGGTTAATTATTTTATTTCAACCTAAAAACGGTTAAAACGCATCAAAATAGGTCACATATCGATTGTATAGTGGCAAAGTAATGATTTTTGAAGTTAATTAATTATTTAAATAAAAATAATATGTAATTATTAAAAACCTTTGTAGCGGTGCGATGACGCATCTGTTTTATCCGATCGACTTAGTTTTATCGGCGTCTGTTTTATCCTTCGGGCGATTTGATTGCGCACCGAAGGATGGCGTTGTGACATGTACCTTTGAATTACTGTTTTGCTTTTTGTTTGATGGAGCACTTTTTTTAGAACGATCACCGTGGTTTTCGGTAACAAGGATGGGCTCATTTTTCCAATTAAAACAGTAAAAGGTTTATGAATTTATATCGTAAAGCATAATAAATAAGAATTGTAGATAATTGCAGACTGAAATACTTGAAATTTGTACTAACTTAAAACTATAATTAACGCTTATATATTTAAATATATTAGAGTAATTATTGTATGATTTTACATTTCAAATTTCGTGTTAAAAGGCAAGAGCGTTAATATTTTCGTGCGGCATGATCAATACAAGCTTTATTGCGAACTTTATTGTATATATGTATATGCGTAGCCAAATGTTTTTCGGATAGTTGGAAAAACAACGGGTAGTCCGAAAATAGTAGGGTATCTGAACGTACTTGTATAGCCCGAATATTTTCGAGCTGTTACCATTGTCGGGTACCCGTATATCAGACTCGAGTCGAATTTTTGTATCGGGCTTATTATATAATAGTTATTTACACACTTAGGTAGTAAAAAAGGCGTTTATTCCCGGGATGAAAGTTGCTTAACTCGCTAAAGCCCCGGTAGTAATTCATCCAAGGGATAATTAACTTTTATTCCCGAGTTGTATAAAACATTTTTCACCCTGATCATTTTATTCAACAACAATTTATTTATAAATTTCTAAATTTTTGCTTCATTTTTTTCTCTATTTAATTGAATATAACAAGTTTAATTTAGTATTTGTAGGAAAAGGCTAAAATAAATGTTGAAAGAAAAAAATAAATCTACGATGAATGAACTGGGTATAAGGAAAATAAAATGGATTTACGGGGAACAAAGTGAGTCTACGTGGAATAAAATGTAGTTTTGTTCCTTTCAAAGAGGTCAATAAAGATGGATTTTTAGATGATAGGGTTAAAATGTTTTATTATTATTTTATTTTACAATTTTATTTTGTTTATATTCTTTTTCGAATACCGACGTTAAAAGGGCGTAGTTCGTATCACTATGAAACGAATCGAACATGAAAATGTTTTAAGTAAGTGCTGATATCTTAGAATCAAATCATCTGATTTTGAGCTTCAACCTCTCATTTTTTTTAATATTTTTTAATTCTTTACAGCAATATACAGATTTTGTGTTCTCACAAATTGGTTCTGTTAATTAGCAAGTTTTCCTGGTATATGGCGTCATAATTGTGTAAACATTGGATGTAAGTGAGTTGTTTTAATTATAATAAATTTTTTCGAAAAGATTTGTTAAAAATTGTTATCAGCGATTGAGACAAAAATAAGAAAAAAAAACTAGTCAAACGTCGAAACAGCGTATTCAATTACGACATGTTCAATAATTAATAGTAATTTATAACTATTTATTAGATTTTTACAGTGTTTCAATAATAATATACACTAATAAATATCCATTGTCTACCCAGTTAAAAAAAATTCATAACGAGATTCATGATTAGATGAAAACAAATACAAATTAGAATGATCTACTGATTTCACTCCAAAAATTGAACCCATCATATTAAATTGAAAACAGAAAATAAAACGCTATTATTATTTTTTAATCTAGTTTGTGCCACTTTGGCACTTCCTAACCATGTAATGGGTCTGAAGTTTAAAACTTTGAACCGCAACGAATAAGCTAAAATTGCCACAAAACATTAATGTTCATTAATAATAACATATTCTTAAGAAAAAATGTAGGGGAGGTGTTTCTACGAAAATTCAATCGAGAAATAGCAAATTATCCCTCTCTCAACATTCCTTTTTGTATATCTCAAAAAGGCGTCTTTTAAAACGCTTTAAAATGATAAGGCTTATTATAATACAACAAGGGTATCCTATCATTATTTTTATCCGAAATAAATATTAAGGGTGGCTGGCAGGGGTAAAATTGGCCGAGAACAGCGAAATTCTCGATTTATCGACACTTTTATTTAATATCTCAAAAAAGGCGTCTTTTAAAACGCTTTAAATTAAATCATACGTTCAACTTCTTATATTACAGCAAGGATGCCTTATCATTATTTTTATCCGTGTTTCAAGCAATATATATTTTCAGCAAATTCATTAGCGAGAGGTTTTGGAACAAGTATATTAAATTTGGTCCATCCTCCTTCTTCATAAGATATACATATTGACGACGTCTAGATAGTGGAGATTGGGACACAAAAGTAATTTGACTAATTAAAAATAATTAAACTAATTAACAGTCAAAGGTCCAAAATTTGGCAATCTTTTGGAAAAAAGCACTATAATTTGTTACATGGATGATGGTAGAAACGTATAATTTTGTAGTAAACTGATTAAAGTGATATAGATGACGAGTATGTTGTGAATGTTGCGAGACAAAAGTAATTAGTTAATTAGCCTAATTAAGAAATTCCGAAATTTGGCATTTGTTCATGAAAACGTGCTATAATTTTGACACGCACAATGATAGAGATTTGAAATTTTCTAGTAAAATGTCCAAAGGGACACAGACGATGACTAGATAGTGGAGGTGCGACACAAAAGTAATTATATTAATTAGCCTAATTAAAAAATTCTGAAATTTGGTATTTTTTGAGGAAATAGCGCTATAATTTTTACATGTACGTTGGTAGAGACGTATCATTTTGTAGTACACTGTCTAAAGAGATACAGATGATGACTGCATCGTGGAGGTTGCGGCACACAATAGTAATTAGTTATTTAAATATATTAATTAATCCCCAAATTTGCAAATTGTCGGGGAAAAATTTTATAACTATTATAGCAATGAGCGGGTACTCGAAAAACTCGTCTCGAGAGGAGCCGAGTTTTTTTCATCGAGTTTGAGTTGAGTACTCGGCTTTTTCAAATGTTCTAAATGTATCGAGTTACTCGAAAAAATGGAGTTACTGGGTTCTCTTGAACTGTTCGAGTCGATTGTGTCGATATTAACGACTCTATGGCACACGTGAATTGCCATGTGTTTTTTGTGAGGACTTGGGTTCAAATCCCCAAGAGTCATAATTTTTTTTTAAGTTATAGACGGACTGTGTACGTATAGATATTATTGTTTCAATAAGTTTTTACGTAATATTAATGAATTTATTTAAAAACAAAGTGATAAATACATGCTATAGATGAAACAAGTAAGTAAAAACATTCATGTATAACTCGATCTCGGGCCCAAAAAGTAATCGTTTATAGTGCAACTTGCGCTTTACCGCTTAACGACCATCAATTGCACGCTGCTCTAATATTGTAACTTGTTTACTTCAGTCGTCATCCGTAAAGGAGGAGGGAGGAGAGTAGTCAAGACGCAAGTAATCCCTATTAAAAATCTATTTAAGGGGGTATCAAAGCCAAGCTTTATCCCCCTACTTTACCAGCCTGAAAAGTCATAGAAAATTAATTACATTAAAAAAAGGACGACAATTTACGCAAATTGAGGAGAACAGTGCCCTTCCTTTATTAGCAATCTGTCTTTGTTCAAAATTTGAAGCAAAAATATCAATTGGTTTTCGAGTAATCCCTTACCAAAATTTACGATAATTTCGTGCAATTTGAGGTTATATGCTCGTCTAATTCGAAGGCACGTCAACATTTTTGGTAAGGGATTACGCGAAAACCAATTGATATTTTTGCTTCAATTTTGAACAGAGATAGATTGTTAATAAAGGAAGGGCACTGTTCTCCTCAATTTGCGTAAATTAACGTTCTGTTTTAATTATAACTAATTTTATGTGATTTTCGAGGTCGGTAAGGTAGGGAGGATAAAAATTGGCTTTGGCACCCCGTTAAGACGATTGTTATGGGTGGTTAATACTACCGATAATTTTTAGTTGATCGCCCTACCGATATAATTTCGTTTGTAAAACCCCGAAGAAAATGTTCAAATCGTGGATTAACATTAGTAAGGCACTCAGTTCGTAAAATTTAACTCAGCAAACATTTTAATGATTTCATTGTTTTCGAAGTTGCACGTACAAGATTCGTGCCAGCATATAGGAGAAACAATCGGAACGGTTCAGCATCTCGGAATCGCGGGGCACTTTTTAAATCTCAAATAGCGAGTAATCTCTCTGCAAAAGTGAAAATCCTAACACTGCGAAAAAGTGACTTAACTTTATATAAACGAAATATAAACTTTCTCAAAAAATATAGACATTGAAAATAGTTCGAAAAAAGTAAATATCCACTTAAAAATTAAAAGTTTAGGCCTTTACGTGGAAGAACAATTCAAAAGCTTGTACCGAGATATACCTATTGCAGCACAGGTGTGAATTAGAGCAGCAAGTTATCCAAAATTCTCTACCGTTGGCGTACACACAGCCAGATCTTTTCGCCCTAATTGTGACCAAGGAACCCGGACATATGGCCATCGCTGCAGGAGAAGTTGCTCATATTATTCAGTGCCAGCCAGTTAGCTGTAAGCATCGAAAATCGAACAAATGTTTCCTCGAGATGCCGGTCATTTGCGGAGAAAATATTGCATTTTTGAAACCAAAAAGTAAAATAATAACAAAGATTGGCACCGAAAAGGACTGTAATCATATCTTTCCACCTATTTTTAAGGTAGGCGGTGCATGGCACCAAGCCTCTCCAAGCATCACCGAAGTTAAAGCGCCAGAAGTACTGCGTCCAATGACCGCACCAACTTGGAATTTCAAAAGTCTTAAGGACATTTTAGAAAACGGCATCTATACACAAGAAGATTTAGATCGTTTTCAAGAGCACGCCATCTTTCCGGCGGAAAGACCAGCGTTGCTGGAGGCTGTCGCTCGACGCATTAACGATCGATCATCACCTTCGCGAACTACTAATTTTCGCAATCTCCTTAGTGCTGAAGAACTCACAGAGTCCATAAAATCGCAGTTCTCTAGTCTTTGGACCAAGTTTGAAAGATTTGGACAAGCTGCCGCGGGCGTGATAGCTGTAATGTGGTTCATACAGGCGCTAAAATCTGTTTTCGACGCTCTAATTCACGCATACACACTCTACACTATATACGGATGGAGCCTACATCTTTTAGAAGCAATCACCGGATCAATTACACATTTATTAGTCAGTTTAGCCAAGCCAAAGAATGTGCAGCGCCCAGAGCCGAGCGAGACAGTCGATAAGAGTCAAGCCCTAAGACCTCGTACCGAAGAAATCCCGTTCACAGCGGTTTCTTATCATCCAAATTCATCTATAAATGAATCATATCCAACATCGAAGAGAAGTATTGACGACATAAGGAAGAAATTGTTATCGCAAACCGCTACCTCTTCTTGAATCGTCGCACTTTGATTCAAGGGTGGAGGTGTTATGTATGATCATATTTGTAGCAATTATTATTGTTTAAATTTAATGTTCTCGTAAACCAGTAAATGTACGCTTGCTTATTTTTCTTTGTAGTTTGTATTAATTATATTTTGTGTAACGAATATATATATATATATATATATATATATATATATATTAATTTTTTGTGTAAAATGAATAAAACAATAAATATAGCTGTGCAGTTTCGTTGCTTGACGAACGGAACTCGCCGGACTGACAATGCATAGATTAGCGAGGAATCCGAGCCTCTTTCGGCGATTGCTGAGTTCGCGTCTAGATCCTACCGTGGGACCAGAGTTTCGAAGGTGTTCGTCGCGATTTGTACATGCGACGTTACCAGTCCGCGGGCGCATTCGGTAGAGTAAAGACGTTTAATTATAATCAATTAAATCAAGTTCAAATTTACACGCTCTCTTCTTATTTCTTATTTGCATCAATCAGTCTCCTTATACCTGTAGCCACTATCCTACCACTCGTCATTTCAAATCTTTGCTTTTATAAAAAAAAGAGGAAAAAACGTAAGGATCCGCAGGGGTTCCCGCGCCTATTCGAAAATTCTTTAACAGCTCGTCTACGCTGATCTGGTGGCTCCCTGCCCATCACCAAGGAGGTCGATCCAGGACACACGAGTCCTTCCAAAAAAATCATTATAGCGAGGGAAAGCTCCGAACGGAGAATCCTCTCTATAACACTTTCATATTTGGATACCAGAAAACAGTTCTCAAAGTTGCAACGAAATCGAAACTGAGCTCCAAAACGCGAAAACTGCCTCAGCACATTGGGGAGACCGGGGTAGGTTGGCCAACGGGGCAAGTTGACCAATCGTTAATAACTCGTAACTGAATTCATAGATTGCCTCGTGATGGATAACAGTAATGTAGCGTAGCCCAATGAATACTTGTGTTTATTGTCAGTCAAAGATAATCCTTTCAGTGCGGGAATAAGTAACTAAAAATTTTTCCTACCTGAATCGTACAATTTCGAATTTTGAAATAATCGAATAACTGAATCGAAATGTATGATTTTGAGAAATACATGTAAGTAGCTTTATAGAGAACGGTTTTTTACATATTTAACATGATTTACATTTTTTTGCTTATAAAATTATTAATTGAAGATCAAAATTGACATGCACACTTGGGGCATGTTGGCCGATAATTATTTTATAGTTGTTTCATAGTTATTTCATAGTTAATTGTCATTTTTAAGATATTTATTATTCTCGGATATTTTGTATATTCGAATATTTCATTCATTAATCACTGTATTATAATTTTTATTGTTCATTGATTAAGCCTTTTACTAAAAAAAAGTTATTTACCCAAAATTTAAAGTCAACACGTGTCTTTTTCAATTCAAAAACAATTTATAAGTTAAATTTTATTATAGTTTTATTGGAACTTTTATTGTTAGCCAACTTACTCCAGGACGTCGGCCAACCTACCCCGCATACGGGATAGGTTGGCCGACATATTTGTAGCGGAAAAAATCGTACATTACTTTTTTGTCATTTATAAGTAGTTTTTTTCTTCCCTGCCCCGGTCTCCCCTACTTTTTTTTCACCTTGAAAGTGTAGTGTTTAAGATGTTTAAAATTATTTATAAAAAAGTCTTTTTTATTAACATATCATAGAATATAATATTTACTATTTACCACCAATTACGATTTCAATTTATTCGCTTTAAAAAGGGTATTTTTGCCATCTATATGAACAAATGTGGAAATTACACGTTATGCGCTTGAAATGCTCGCACTATATCGCCTTCAATAAATCTGTTTAATTTATATTAAAAATCACGAAAAAGGAAAAAATATTTTATTATTTCAAAAGTTACATACAAGTTGCGCAGGAATTACATTTGTAAATCTGGTTTTTCCGGACATGAAAAATGCTTTTCATAGCTTTTTAAAAACTTAGTTTATAAGTAATCCTTCTCTAGTTATTATTTCAAAAGTTACATACAGTTGCGCAGGAATTACATTTGTAAATCTGGTTTTCCGGACATGAAAAATGCTTTTCATTGCTTTTTAAAAGCTTAGTTTATAAGTAATCCTTCTCTACTTTACAATCTACTATTAATTTTTATTAAAAACCAATGAAAAGCTATTTACTGTATTCTAACCCTGGTGGAACGAACAATTTTTTACCGATAAAATAGGAATTTTTTATACTGTACTACCAATATTCTGGGTATAAAAAATAGCTAATTTATTTCTATATGTGTAACGTTTTTGGTCCCTAAATAACATTAAATATGGTCTATTGGAATTCGGCATTTTCTACCTATAAAGTAGTTATAAGTTTGTTCTTATATTTTTCAGGCTTATAAATTACTTAAACGTTATTACGTTATAGTTATAATTAATTTCTTGTGTAATGATATATATATCATATATTAATTTTTGTGTAATGAATATATATATTATTAATTTTTTGTGTAAAATGAATAAAACGATAAATATAGCTGTGCAGTTTCGTTGCTTGACGAACGAACTCGCCGGGCTGACAATGCATAGACTAGCGAGGAATCCGAGCCTCTTTCGGCGACTGCTGAGTTCGCGTCTAGATCCTACCGTGGGACCAGAGTTTCGAAGGTGTTCGTCGCGATTTGTACATGCGACGTTACCAGTCCGCGGGCGCATTCGGTAGAGTAAAGACGTTTAATTATAATCAATTAAATCAAGTTCAAATTTACACGCTCTCTTCTTATTTCTATTTGCATCAATCAGTCTCCTTATACCTGTAGCCACTATCCTACCACTCGTCATTTCAAATCTTTGCTTTTATTAAAAAAAGAGGAAAAACGTAAGGATCCGCAGGGGTTCCCGCGCCTATTCGAAAATTCTTTAACAGCTCGTCTACGCTGATCTGGTGGCTCCCTGCCCATCACCAAGGAGGTCGATCCAGGACACACGAGTCCTTCCAAAAAAATCATTATAGCGAGGGAAAGCTCCGAACGGAGAATCCTCTCTATAACACTTTCATATTTGGATACCAGAAAACAGTTCTCAAAGTTGCAACGAAATCGAAACTGAGCTCCAAAACGCGAAAACTGCCTCAGCACATTGGGGAGACCGGGGTAGGTTGGCCAACGGGGCAAGTTGACCAATCGTTAATAACTCGTAACTGAATTCATAGATTGCCTCGTGATGGATAACAGTAATGTAGCGTAGCCCAATGAATACTTGTGTTTATTGTCAGTCAAAGATAATCCTTTCAGTGCGGGAATAAGTAACTAAAATTTTTCCTACCTGAATCGTACAATTTCGAATTTTGAAATAATCGAATAACTGAATCGAAATGTATGATTTTGAGAAATACATGTAAGTAGCTTATAGAGAACGGTTTTTTTACATATTTAACATGATTTACATTTTTTTTGCTTATAAATTATTAATTGAAGATCAAAATTGACATGCACACTTGGGGCATGTTGGCCGATAATTATTTTATAGTTGTTTCATAGTTATTTCATAGTTAATTGTCATTTTTTAAGATATTTATTATTCTCGGATATTTTGTATATTCGAATATTTCATTCATTAATCACTGTATTATAATTTTTATTGTTCATTGATTAAGCCTTTTACTAAAAAAAGTTATTTACCCAAAATTTAAAGTCAACACGTGTCTTTTTCAATTCAAAAACAATTTATAAGTTAAATTTTATTATAGTTTTATTGGAACTTTTATTGTTAGCCAACTTACTCCAGGACGTCGGCCAACCTACCCCGCATACGGGATAGGTTGGCCGACATATTTGTAGCGGAAAAATCGTACATTACTTTTTTTGTCATTTATAAGTAGTTTTTTTTCTTCCCTGCCCCGGTCTCCCCTACTTTTTTTTCACCTTGAAAGTGTAGTGTTTTAAGATGTTTAAAATTATTTATAAAAAAGTCTTTTTTATTAACATATCATAGAATATAATATTTACTATTTACCACCAATTACGATTTCAATTTATTCGCTTTAAAAAGGTATTTTTGCCATCTATATGAACAAATGTGGAAATTACACGTTATGCGCTTGAAATGCTCGCACTATATCGCCTTCAATAAATCTGTTTAATTTATATTAAAAATCACGAAAAAGGAAAAAATATTTTATTATTTCAAAAGTTACATACAAGTTGCGCAGGAATTACATTTGTAAATCTGGTTTTTCCGGACATGAAAAATGCTTTTCATAGCTTTTTAAAAACTTAGTTTATAAGTAATCCTTCTCTAGTTATTATTTCAAAAGTTACATACAAGTTGCGCAGGAATTACATTTGTAAATCTGGTTTTTCCGGACATGAAAAATGCTTTTCATTGCTTTTTAAAAGCTTAGTTTATAAGTAATCCTTCTCTACTTTACAATCTACTATTAATTTTTATTAAAAACCAATGAAAAGCTATTTACTGTATTCTAACCCTGGTGGAACGAACAATTTTTTACCGATAAAATAGGAATTTTTTATACTGTACTACCAATATTCTGGGTATAAAAAATAGCTAATTTATTTCTATATGTGTAACGTTTTTTGGTCCCTAAATAACACATTAAATATGGTCTATTGGAATTCGGCATTTTCTACCTATAAAGTAGTTATAAGTTTGTTCTTATATTTTTCAGGCTTATAAATTACTTAAACGTTATTACGTTATAGTTATAATCAATTTTTTATTAATATAAAATAATTTACCTATCTCATAAATTGAGCAATTAGGATTTTTAAAGCATTTTTAAAGAATACAAAAATAATGCAGAAATTAAAAAGTATTTATATATACATAACTCAAAAAAAATTTTAAAAGAATTCTTTTTCGCGAACCTTATTATTATTTTTAATTAACTTATAGGTATTTTTATATTGTTTTAGTTTATATATTTGCACTAATTACATATATTTGACGCAGAAAAACGCTGAAAAAATTTTTGCCCTAACCGGGAATCGAACCCCGCAACGCACGCACCAAACGCAAACGCTCTATCCACTAAGCTAACGCAACGCTTACATGCAAATGTTTGGAACTTGTATATACAGATCATCCATGTATTAATATCTTAATAATTGCTATTTATTCTTTGATCTATATACAGAAGATGTTAGGCAGTAAATACCTAATTTAAATAATGATGGTCTTACCGATGTCTACCAAAGAGATATCTTCTTCCTTTTTTCTATATTATTATAATTTCTTAAAAGCATATGAATACTTTTATAATACTTATTTATACCCTAATACATAATATATTATTTAGCTACTATATGTAAAAGGGCATTCTGCTATAATATAAATTTATTTACAAATAAATAAATAAATAATACTAATTTTTAAATTCAAACTATTTATTTAAAAATAATATAGAAAGTTTCTAGGTATTTAATAGTTCTATTTTTAAGCTATATTTATACCTAGTTTCTACCTATTAAAAATAGTGTTTGTATATATAAGAAAAAATTTTAACAGTTTATTTAAGTAAATAATTATACATGAAATTTATATTGACAATACATATTTTTAATTTTATGAACTTTAAAAATTAAATTTTAGGTTATTTTTACAAATATTTTTTATAGCTTTTTTATAGATATAAAAACTAGTGTTAAATTTAATAGCATATTTTGTGTCTATTTTTTGGCTATTTAATATAGTATAATTATTTTATACCAATAAAATAGGTATTTAATCGACATTTTCTACAAAATATTATGATTTCTATATTTTATACCTATAAACTACTTTGGTGACTATAAAATATTTTTGAATTTCCACCAGGGAAACTTCATTCCTTAAAGTAATTGTCATTTCCGGTGCATCATTAACTACATAAAGTTTAATTTATATTCCGTGTTCTGCAGACATAACATTTCACGTAGTAATGTTTCAATTATATTTTTTTGCATAAATAAATATTTGTTTGGTTTTTGTATTATATTGATCCGTTCAAGAAATGTGTAACGGAGCTGTGACTGTGACGTACGAGAAAGACGTATCGTGTGAAAGATATGGTTAATATAATAAATAATGCAAATTGTAAAACCATTGCTTGGATCGTAGAATATATAAAAAAATAAATACTAAAATTGTTTATCGTTCCATTATCCACGGTTCACCGTAATTTGCGTTCCGATGGAACTTATAAATTAAAATCTATAGCTTATCATGCACCAGAAATGACAAATTTTTTATAAGGAATGAAGTTTATAATACAGTAAATAGTTTTTAATTGATTTTTAATAAAAATGAATAAGAATTTGTAAAGTAGAGAAGGATTGCTTTAAAACTAATTTTTTTTAATCGCAATGCAAAGCATTTTTCATGGCCAGAAAAACAGATGTACAAATTTTATTCCTGCGCAACTTCTATGTAAGCTTTGAAATAATAAACTATTTTTTTCTTTTTCTTGATTTTTAATACAAATTTAAAAAATGTTCGTCCACTTTTTTAACCACAAATTAATAAAGGCGATTTAAAGCGAACGTTTGGAGCGCATAAAGTATAATTTTTTACTTGTATTCAAATAAATGGCAAAAATACCCTTTTAAATCGAATAAATTAAGATCTAATTGGTTGAAAACAGTAAATATTAATTCTATGATATTTTAATAAAATAAAATACTTATAAAAACAGTTTTTAGCAGTCGCCGTTACATAATTTTAAGATGTTTTTCGTCAAAATTGACGAAGAACATTAAAATACGTGTTTTTTCACTTTCAAGGTTCACGAGGCAGTTTTCACGTAATGGAGCTTAGTTTCACCCACTATATACCTCTAAGTGTGAGAAAACTCACTTGCGGGTGTGCCACAAAAAAAATTTTACTTGTTTTTTAGGACGTCAAATCGGAAATTAGCCGTGGATTTTGCTCACGTACAGATACATATGTAAATTTTTATATTTTTTAAATTAAATATTTGACTGTTAATTGTTATTAAGGTTCAAAAAAGAATTTGTTACTTTAGTTTATCGATATTTTTGCGCATCAATCTAATTTCAGTAATTGTATTTTTATGCAACTAATGCACAATCAAATAGACTTTAGCACATTACTAAATAATTAGAATGAATGAAGAAATAGTTTAAATTCTTCTTTCATTATATTTTAATTAAAAAACAAAATTGTGCTATTACATTTAATTAATAACTTATTTTTTATTCTTTAAGTAAGTGTGCAATGAAAAGTTTTTATTTTATATGCTATTTGAATTGTTCAATTTAAATAAATAGTTTCAACTCATTAATTAGCTTAATAAACTCCAATCAAGTAATTCATGTACTTGCTGATAAGTCTTTTTCTGATTGCACAGGATAATAGTAATGTTACCGACAAAGCGTCGCAGGGAAGCGTATAAGTGCGGCCAAAAAGCGACGAAAGACGCAAGGAAAATTTCGTTACGCATGGCTGGAAGTCGAGGGATTTAAATCATGGCTAGTGGTAGACGAACGTACTCCAACGTTCGTTCATTGCCAAGTTTGTGATATTAAACTCCAAGCTAAGTTTTCTACCCTTGTTAGACACGCCTCTTCTGTGCTACATTGCAAAGCTGCGGGCATAAAAAATCCTCCAACTCGCAAGGATTTCGTGGCACCGTCGAAAGAGAATAGCGAACACGAAAGAAAAGTTGCAGAGGTAAAATTGAAGATTGTTGGTTTGTGCGCCAGTACAAATACAGCCTTTGAAAATGTGTCGCAAATCATCAATACCATGAAATCGGTTGACCCAGATAGCACCGTCTTAAAAAGTTTAAAAATGGGCAAGACCCAAGCGCGAAATATTGCTACTAATGTTATCGGTAAAAATTTAAAAGAGAATGATTTGGCGACAATTTTAAAAAACTCGTATTTTAGTATTCTTGTTCACGAGTCTACCGACATTTCTCGAGACAAATCGCTCGCAATAAACGTCCGGTATGTTAATCCCAGCAATGGCATTGTAACAACAAAGCTTTGGGATCTTATCCGAATTCTTGAGGAAGGAAAAGAGGCAAAAGCTTCTGCAGAACGGCTTCTCGAATGCATTTTGAAGTCCTTTGCTGAATACGAGATTCCGCTCGAGAATATTCTTGCATGTTGCTCTGACGGTTGTCAGGCCATGGTTGGCGACAAGACTGGTTTGAAAACGTGGCTGGAAAGTGCAATTCCTGGTATTATCTATATTCGCTGTCCAGCACACAGTACGCACCTTTGTGCCACCCATGCGTCCGACGAGCTGCCAAAAGAAATTTTTAATTTATTAAGCAATATAAATACCATGTTGAAAAGTGCAAACCGCTTGCACGATTTTAAAGAATTGCAAAAAGAAATGCAATTGCATACTCACCAAATTTTAAAAGTAAGCAATACTCGGTGGCTGTCGTTAGAAGCGAGCTGCAATCGGATTCTTGAGCAATTTGAAAGCCTTAAGTATTTTTCTAGTTCCTTAACAGAAAAGGGAGACACGAATGCTGCTAACGTCAACACTGTTTTAAACGCTATAGACACCAAATGTTATTTTTATTTAATTCAGCGCGTGCTACGAGAGCTTAATGCTCTACCCTACTGCTAAAGGTCAGGTGATAAATCACCTGACAAGTCACCTGACAAATCACCCCAAAACGTCATCTGACGAAACTACTGAATCCACGGAAAGGAAAACTTTCTAAGTTCTAATAAAAAAAATATTTTTAGTAATAATAAAAGAAATAGTAAAAATTACGAAGTCGAGTCGTAACAAATGTTGTTCCGGGTCCAAAATCAGGGCGTCTCTTTTCGGTCACCATCGTCTAAACTGAAAAAAAGAAAATTTAAAAACACACAAAGTATCTATCTTTAATTTTTTAATTAATAATGAAAAACATATTAGATTATCATATTGATATTTAAAAGTTTCAATTTAAATAAACATTTTTAATACAAAATTAAAATTAAAACATTTATTTTATTAAACAAAAAGTAAATAATTCTTTAAATATATACTAAAAGAATAGAAAGCTTATCTGATTTCGATGGAGATTTTGCCTGATGTCAATCGTATACATCGTATAAATCACATACTTCTGTATCTATGAGCTCGATTCCTAAACTCGAACAATAAAAACAGCTATTTTCGCGACCAGTCCCGTGAAGAACTGCATAATGAGATGAAATTCTCCGCGTGAGATTACTCAAAGGTTAGATGGCAAACTGAAGTTGGTTTTTCTTATTGTCATTCATTAAACTAAACATAACGTATAGGTAATAAGCATAAAGAAACCAACGTCAAGTTTGTTGAACCAACTTCAGTTTGCCAACTAACCTTCACGTACTCTCACTCGTAGCGCGAAATATTCTCCTACGTATTTCATCTAATTAAACAGTTCTTCAGGGGACTAGTCGCAAAAATAGTTGTTTTTTATTGTTGGAGTTTAAGAATCGAGCTCATAGATACAGAAGTATGTGATTTATACGATGTATACGATTGGTATCAGGCAAAATCTCCATCGAAATCAGATAAGCTTTTTATTCTTTTAGTATATATTTAAAGAATTATTTACTTTTTGTTTAATAAAATAAATGTTTTAATTTTAATTTTGTATTAAAAATGTTTATTTAAATTGAAACTTTTAAATATCAATATGATAATCTAATATGTTTTTCATTATTAATTAAAAAATTAAAGATAGATACTTTGTGTGTTTTTAAATTTTCTTTTTTTCAGTTTAGACGATGGTGACCGAAAAGAGACGCCCTGATTTTGGACCCGGAACAACATTTGTTACGACTCGACTTCGTAATTTTTACTATTTCTTTTATTATTACTAAAAATATTTTTTTTATTAGAACTTAGAAAGTTATCCTTTCCGTGGATTCAGTAGTTTCGTCAGATGACGTTTTGGGGTGATTTGTCAGGTGACTTGTCAGGTGATTTATCACCTGACCTTTAGCAGTAGGGTATACAAATTATTTCAAAGGAACGATGTAATTCTACATAGAGCCGGCGAGGAAATTGAGAAAAGATTCAAAAATATCGTTTCGATAATATTAAAGAGGTCAACTGTCTGTGAAACTCCAGTTTCTATGATAAATGTTTTTGACGAGTCTCACTATTTGCTGTACAACGATTTTGAAATCCACGAACACTTAAACGATTGTCTAGATACCTACGAAAATAACATGGAAGCTTTTTGCAAATGTGCCTTTAATTTTGTCATTTCTGTGGCATTGCAGTTCAAAAAACGATTTGATAACTTTAATAATGTAATTATTAAAAGTATGCCATGTTTAGCAGCAGTTAATGCGCTTTCCCGAAAATTCAGGCTACAGAATCCTGAAGCTTTCAACGCGCTGCTTAAGCGGTACTCAAAGCTCGTTAAAGGAGAGGAAGCCGAAAGAAGGCTGAAGTTCGAATGGGAGTGCTTAGTTAACGTTGAAGTGTCTGATGACATGAAAACATTTGAATCTAAGCCCGAAGAATTTTGGTTCTTTTTAAGTAACCGAAAGAATAAAAAAGGAGAGTGTCCATATCTGCTGTTAGCAAGCTTTGCTTTATTTGTTCTAACTACCCCACATGCTAATTGCGATCCAGAGAGGACTTTCAGCTCACAAAATAACCGCAAAACGAAAAATAGAAACAAGCTATAGGGGAAGCCCGGGCAAGACGGACCCCTTAAGGAAAAACGAATAAAAAATGGACTAAACAACAAAATATACGATTAATAAAAATTTTTCGTGAAGTAGGAATCAGAACAAAGAAGTACGTGCAAGTATATTGATATATTATAACTTAAGCATTTAATAAAAAATTGTTGAAAAAATTGTGAAATTTCGAGGCCTTCAAAAATGCCCGGGCAAAACGGACACCCTCAGGAAAAATCAATAAAAATAGGTTAAATAAGGAATTTTGAGCATATTTTTATTTTTAAACATCATTTACTAACAAAAATAGATTAATATATAAATTACTTTTATAGAAACATTAACAGTAAAGAAAAGAAAAATTTTTTTTATAAATAGTACATTAATTGTCGCATTCTTCGCAAAAATAACTACCATATCCTTTGTATGGTGAACAATTTTCATGAGCCCACTTTTTACACTGATTGCATTGAATCCAATCTTCAGTGGGAAGCTCTACATATTTCTCATAACAAATTAAACAATAGAAATCTTCATGAATCAATAATTGCCATATGACCGTCTTGCCCGGACCATCTTGCCCGGAATGGATATAATGACTTTTTTTTTAAAAATTAGTAAAAAAGAAAATTAATATGGGCTCTAACCTGTGTCTTTTTTTAAAACTAGTTAAATACAATAGCCTGACACTATTTATTTATAAATTTAATAATTTGTGTGAAAAATAAGTTTACTTTCTTATCTTGATAACATTGTAAGGATTCAGACGAAAATCAGTATTTATGTTTTTCGACGATGTTACCATCGAGATCGGCGCGGACGTACTGAAATTTAAATACTAGTAACACAAACAATATACTTGAATTTTTTCGGAATTTTCCGAACAGCCATATTAGAAATAGAGGGGGGTGACCGTCTTGCCCAGTATGACCGTCTTGCCCGGGCTTCCCCTATGTGGAGACAGTTGATGCTTTACTTAGAGCGAGAGAGGCAGTAAATTCTAGCCCAAACAAAGTACTGCAGCCAAACGAGGAAATGGTGCTGTCTGTTTTAAAGGGACGCTTTTACAAAAATAAATATGCGGAAGGAAAAGTGATATAATTTTATTGTAAATATTATTGTCGTTTGTTTATTGTACATATATTACAATCATGTTTGATTTAAAAAATGTGAATGATGTGTAATTTTGTGTACATGAACAATCTCAAAAAACGATTTGATAACTTTAATAATGTAATTATTAAAAGTATGCCATGTTTAGCAGCAGTTAATGCGCTTTCCCGAAAATTCAGGCTACAGAATCCTGAAGCTTTCAACGCGCTGCTTAAGCGGTACTCAAAGCTCGTTAAAGGAGAGGAAGCCGAAAGAAGGCTGAAGTTCGAATGGGAGTGCTTAGTTAACGTTGAAGTGTCTGATGACATGAAAACATTTGAATCTAAGCCCGAAGAATTTTGGTTCTTTTTAAGTAACCAAAAGAATAAAAAAGGAGAGTGTCCATATCTGCTGTTAGCAAGCTTTGCTTTATTTGTTCTAACTACCCCACATGCCAATTGCGATCCAGAGAGGACTTTCAGCTCACAAAATAACTGCAAAACGAAAAATAGAAACAAGCTATATGTGGAGACAGTTGATGCTTTACTTAGAGCGAGAGAGGCAGTAAATTCTAGCCCAAACAAAGTACTGCAGCCAAACGAGGAAATGGTGCTGTCTGTTTTAAAGGGACGCTTTTACAAAAATAAATATGCGGAAGGAAAAGTGATATAATTTTATTGTAAATATTATTGTCGTTTTTTTATTGTACATATATTACAATTATGTTTGATTTAAAAAATGTGAATGATGTGTAATTTTGTGTACATGAACAATCTCAAAATATTATTTATATTCGGGCTCATTTATGTACAAATTAAAGTGAAATTTATGATGTTTATTTACATGAATATAATGTTCTCCCTCTCATTTCTCAGTTTTCTAATTTTTCCCTCTCAAAAAATTACTTACACTTTAATTGTTTATAAATCGAAAATAAATAGATGTACACACACAAACAAAAATCCGGAAGAAAGCTGAGATTAAGTTAGTAGATATGATTAAAAAAACAAACTCAAATCGGTTAGTATTTCTCAAAGTTATAGAAAAAATAAGAAATTGAAGAAATTTTAATCAAAATTTAGTAGTAAAAACTTATTGATTTTTTTGTCTAGAAAAGCTTCAATTTCTTATCTTTGTTTACAACTTTGTAGGCAAATTAACATATTTGAGTTTATTTTTTAAATTGTATCTATTTGATCTTACCTTTCTGCTGGATTTTGGTTTGAGTATCTAGCGCTATTTGTTTTTCAGCTACAAGCGATTAAAGTGGAAGCAATTACTTTCCAAAATTTGCTCTATTGGTCTATAAATTTGATAAATTTGAGCATCAGAGTTTAATATTCTGAATTTTTCATATTTTTATATTTCAAAACATATTCTAAAGTTTGATTAAGATCCGTTACCCAAAGGTGAGTCATTCTCCTAGTAAGAAACAACTTTTGTAGGTCTACTATGAGTGTGTTGGACAAATTTCTACCCATGCATTCCTTTACAATTCATTATTCATCGTTTTTTCACAAGTGTGGAAAATTCTACCCCTATTTGGTCCGGTGGGAAAAAAGAGGTAAAATCTATGCCTTTTTGAGATTAAAAAAAAAGTTCGAAAAATCGATTATTTAGCTATTTTCGGCCCATTTTACCCCCGGGGAGCACCCTTAATGTTCGTTCCGGATAAAAATAATGATTGGGCACCCTTCTTGTGTTACAGCAAGCTTACCTATTTAATTAAAAGCATTTAAAAATATGCCTTTTTGAGGTATTAAAAAAGTTCGAAAAATCGAAAAAATATTTTACTTGCAACGATTATTTTGCTATTTCTTGATTGAATTTCCTTAAAAACACCTACCCTATTCTTTTTTTAAATATGTTATTTTTTTATGTTTCGATATTTAACATTCTACTTTGAAGAATTTGAATAAATCGTTGCGGTGCAACGGTTGAAGATTCCGACTCCGTAGGAGCAGAGTAAGGTCCACTTTAGTCGAGCGTAGAATAAAATGTATATCAAGTCATCAGAGGTGTAGAAGGCAATAGAAAAAAAAAAACTAACTTAACGTTGACACGCACAATTTGAAGGTTAAACAATCAATAATTGGTTAGTAGACTTAAATAGAAAGTGGTATATGTACCGAAAATTTACTGATCAGAAATTGGTACTTCCTGCTTTTTTTTCTTAGATTGTTGCTTACTTTAAAAATGGCAGCTATTTTGTTTTTCTGAGATGGCTAAAAGGAAGTTTAATACTTATACTTTCTGCATGTGTCAAAATATATACAATTATTAGCCTTTTTAACCTAACATTATTCTATGAACGTACAGATTTGCCTTAATTGATCAACAATTGGGTATGTGACGGTATACCAAAATTATATCAACTCGTGCAGCAGAGTTAAATAACAAATTAATCTAAATCTGCGTCCTTATTCGTTAGCAAATTTATAGCAATTATTTGTTGCAACTTTTTTTAACAGTTTTACATAAAATTTAGGTACACGTCACTATTATGTAATGTCTTGTTAGCAAGTTTAACACAAGTTGTTTTCAAAATTTGTGTAGCAAGTTTTAACGAAGTTTTGTCTGTGCAACTCTGTCTATTGGGGCGTGTGGAAAATTTGTAAGTGTATGTTCAATGGGGAAAAATAATAATTGTTAAAGTTATTCTGCTTTATGATAAATAATTTTGACGGTGTCTATTCACACCCCTCCGTAAATGAATCCGTAAACGGAAAATGTACGGAACATGACGCTGTTATCTTCGTACGTATCATCTGTAAACTTTTATCTTTCCGTATAAAACCGTGTAGAAACTACAATACCCCTATACGTAAAATCTGGTGATATTCCGTAAGAAAATCCGTAAAATTACGTGAATTTCCGTAAACCGTCACGGAACCCGATCGCATACTCCGTGGGAGTACGTACAATGTCCCGTAAGTTTCCGTGAACGACACAGAACCTGGTGAGTCAGTCCGTGGGAGTACGTACACTGTCCCGTAAGTTTCCGTGAACGACTCCGGACCTGGTGAGTCAGTCCATGGAAAAAAGAAAAAACTATTGCAGTCAGCAGATAATAACCTTATCACCTTTATTTTATTAAGTATTTTATTAATCATTATTTATTTTTGAAAATAGTGCATCTAAATGGATTTTTCTTTATTGAAGGAAGGAATGTGTTTTGATGATTTTAATGAATTTAATTCTATATTTGAACTTTATAAAAATTCATATATTCTGGAATATAGAATTCGTTCAACAAGGGTTGCAGCGAAAGATAAAAAGTTGGACAAGAAACAATACAATCCAAATATTGTGTATTCAGAATATCGTGTTCAATGTAAGCAAAAAATTTTCAATGTGGAA
>JANSJX010001016.1:0-13047 GCA_026168455.1 Theocolax elegans | reverse complement strand
GTCATAGTTCTTTCAATCTGTGTTCAAATACTATCGATTTACTTTTTTAATTCATAATTGTTTTCAAATCAATATTATCATTCGCGTGCATTTCGAAATTATTGTCTGAATCAATTTCTAACGATATTTCCTGAAGATCATCGGTTTCTTCGTTTGCATTATTTTTTAAATCTTCGACATTTTTATCTAACTATGATTTTTTTTTCTACAGTTTTATTTGAATGTTGACGTTCCAAAACTCCTAAAGCGTACTGAATCGATGTAATTTGTTGATCAAATTTTGAACGTATGTGGTAAATACCTCTCTGAATCAGTAGCCATAAATGCTCTCTAGCTACTGGGTACTGGAGATTTAAAACATGAAAAATTTTAAAGCACATATCTATTGCTTTTAAAACTCCTTCAATTTTGTAGAGTACCTCATCAACACTGACGTATACTTGTTTTACGTTATCCACAGACCCAATGACAATTATGTAAGGTTGCAATGTTAACTTAAGATTGGCTAATTTTTGTTCCATTTGGAACTATATAAGTGTCATATCTCCAGATGTCTGCAACAGTAAAAATAATTATAAAAAATAAATTAAAGAGTTTTCTACATAAAACATATATACAGTATATTTGTTGAATACCTGTTTTATCCATATTTCCTCAGACATTTTTCTTCTTTACATTGCAAATGTTTTTCAGAATACAGAAAAAAATTTTTAGGTACTGGAATTTATTAGTTCAAAAGTTATTCTAACCTCAAAAAGTGAACTTTTTCCAGTTTTTTTCAACACCAGCTGGGTTCATCGCTATTTAACTCAAAATCTATCAACTTTTACTATAGAACATTATATGTAACATTCGTTGCTAATTATGTCTAGAATTTATCCTTCTGGGTTAGAATTTCCAATCTCAAGGTTAATGACAAATAAACTACATGTCAACATTCAACTTAAAAAAAAACTAACTTCGCCACAATTGATTTTTTTATCGAAAAGTCCAAAAGAAAGCTTGGAGCAATACCTTTCAAATGATCTGCAGCATTTTTATGGCCTTCAATTCTGTAAAAAATTATGATAATTTAAAGAAAGACGAAATTTTTTTAAAAATTTAAATGGGAAATACCATGTTAATTTTTGTGAATTTTTTGTCTTTCTTTAAATTGTCATAACTTTTTGCAGAATTGAAGGCCATAAAAATGCTACAGATCATTTGAAAGGTATTGCTCCAAGCTTTCTTTTGGACTTTTGGATAAAAAAATCAAATGTGGCGAAGTTAGTTTTTTTTTAAGTTGAATGTTGACATGTAGTTTATTTGTCATTAACCTTGAGATTGGAAATTCTAACCCAGAAGGATAAATTCTAGACATAATTAGCAACGAATGTTACATATAATGTTCTATAGTAAAAGTTGATAGATTTTGAGTTAAATAGCGATGAACCCAGCTGGTGTTGAAAAAAACTGGAAAAAGATCACTTTTTGAGGTTAGAATAACTTTTGAACTAATAAATTCCAGTACCTAAAAATTTTTTTCTGTATTCTGAAAAACATTTGCAATGTGTACCCAAAATTTGGGGCATTTTAAAATTTTGATCGGACCACTTCACGTGGAATACCCCATATATATAAGCAAAATTTCTATCAAAAAATCAATAGCAAAAAATTTTACCTAAATTTTTTACCTAAAACTTTTACCTGATAAAATTACCTAATTTACTTAAAAAAATGAAACAAAAGTTACCTAAAATTATCCCTTTTCCTTTGATTATGATATTATTTAATTTATTTCTACAGAGGAAATAGTTTTAATTGCATGTTTCTTTAAATTGACCGCCATTTTTTCATAGAGACCTTCAGAATAGGGTAAAGTAAGGACCTGTTTAAATTTAGTATTTTCGTTTCTGCTTCGATTATTTTGTTGGTTATTTAAGATAGCAAGACGTTTTTTATGTATTTTTCTATAAATCCCTCCGGAGATAATTATTTTTAATTAAATTACTCGTGTTACTTTTTTAAAATAAATAAGGCAGTATTTCACATATTATATTTAAAAATAAAAACTCGTTGAGTTCAACCGTTTTGTGTGTCTACAAATCTCGTGCGTCATAATAAAAAAAAATTGTAAACTTTGTCTCTCTTTCGGTATACCACTGTATATAAGCAAGCGCGATTTGTACACGTCACCTATATAACAAATAATATTCGTCGCGTGAACATCTGATTTTGACGTTTCCCTTGTCAATATGAGGAAAAAGAAGAAGAAGTTCGAATTGACGTACGACGAATTATTTGTATATTTATAATTGAAGCCTATTTTTTTTATAATGTATTTTTTGAGGCCTGCGATGGCTCGGTCGGTAGGGCGTCGGTCTCGTAATCTGGAGGTCCGAGGTTGATTCCCGGCCCCGGCCGATTGATACAAGCACACTGGCCGAATGTATTTTCAATAGTGCTTTCATTCACCAAGACATGAATAGACCTCCGTCCACTGATTAGCACCTGTTTGGGAAGCATAAAAAGAGCGACGTTAAAAAAAAAATTGTATATGTTTCCTTTTTTTTATTTTTATATAATCCGAGATGTATGCTGTTAGAATGTTATAAAATATGTGCAGTCTGAAGAGGGTGGCATGACCCACCTGAAACGTCACAATAAGAGAACAACACACATGTGTTAATTTTTTTCTCTCTCTTACCTTTGACTTGGGAAAGATCGATAAAATTCCAAGAAATATAAATATTTAGAACACCCACCGCCGAATGAATGATAAAAGCAACTTCATAATATGAATAAATACTAATGAAAAGATTAATAAACGAAAAAAAATATGGTTAATGAAATACTATGACAATCGATTTAACGGCAATGCAGTTATATTAGCAATATTGTGATTAAATCAATTACATAGTTGTTAAAGAATAGCATTGAAGTAAAATGAAATGACTTGTAGTTAAACAACATACCCTGTGTCAGTTTTACTAAAAATTTTTGTTAAATTGATACAGGTCGTAGCAAATTGAATTCAATGCGCATTTAATTCAATGCTTTGTGATGAAATTGTATTTATCGCGCTTTTCTATTTAATTGATGTATATCGTATTAAATTAGAGCGAAGTCGTTATTTATTTCACTCGAGTCGTGTTTCATCGTACATTGTTTGTCGTGATCAAACAGAGTTTATAAATTAGATAAATAAAAAAGCATTATATTGTTTCAGAAGGATATATTAAAATATCTCTTGATTTTTTGGGTTTAGTTGGCCATTTTTTTTGTCATGCGCAGTTACGAAATAATTTTCGACAAAATTTCCAGACATACTAACATTATAATAAGTAATGTAACAGAGGCCTGCTATGGCTAGGTCGGTAAAGCGATGGACTCGTACCCGGAGATGTCCCAAGTTCGCTTCCCGGCCCCGGCTGATTGATACAAGCATCACTGGAGAATTTAATTTTAAGTGATTTCTTAACAAAGACATCGTATGACCTTTGTTGCTGACTAGCACCACTTTGGGAGCACAAACACAGCGACGTTAATGTAATTAAAAAAATAATTAACAAAAATATGTATATTTCAATCTGTAGATTCCAAACTTGATAATAGGTGTATACCCTTACCGCGGCTTTCACGCAAACGCACAATACTTCACTCGATTCGTATATAAGAAATTAAGGGCCTTACAAATAAAGCGAATAATGTGAGTTAACCGAAAGATAGTTGTATACATGTATCGAAATTCATACTATTAATGTTGATATGCGTGCGACCACTATATAATACAACTAAAATAAACCATAAGTTCTTCGTAACATTTGTAACGAAAATTCCTTGTCTACACGGAAAAATAAATTGGCATGCTCTCTAACCAAGCGTATGTTCATAGTTTTGTAACCTATGTGAAATTTATGCTTCACATTAAAGATATCACATTAAAACTTCACAGGTTAAACCTGTAACGCCACGGGATTAAATTATAAACATACGCTTGGTTAGAGAGCACGCCAATTTATAGGTTTAAACGTTAGTAATTTTTCTCCATGTAATATGAATTCTAAATTTACACCGAAAAATGTTTTAAGGCGATCACAAGGGCCTTGACAGCGACTCAACAGCCTATTACGGTCCATATCACGCGCCGTACTAGAAGCTGACCAGTTGTGTAATGTGGCGTTCCTAAGGCCCTCACCTCCCTGCCTAAAATTCAAATTATCTTAAGACTCTCTTGAACAATAAACGTGGAGTGCCTTAAAATGACGATCTTACTCCAACCCGCAAATATTATAAATATGAAATAAAAAAATGCTAATCGAGGTATTTTTAATTGTACTTAATGAAATAACAGTTGTTTTTGATTGAACCCTCATAGTTTTTTAACGTTAGAAAATTACATACTGTAAAGCATGGCCGGGTGAGGCCGACTTGTAAAAATTTGTATACTTACAGGTCAACTAATCACTAACTATTTTCTGTGGTTTCATTGTGGCACAAGGATATTGTGACAGCAATATTAAATTTTTCCGTATACGATATACAGCAAAGTGTCATAAAACGTTGGAAAATTACATATTGTAAAACCTGCCCGGGTCCGGCAGACTTAAAAATTTGTGTACTTATAGGTCACCTAATCACTAACTATTTTTCTGTGGTTTCATTGTGGCACAAGGATATTGTGACAGCAACATTAAATTTTTCCGTATACGATATACAGCAAAGTGTCATAAAACGTTGGAAAAGTACATATTGTAAAGCCTGGCCGGGTCAGGCCGACTTGAAAATTTTGTATACTTATAGGTCAACTAATCACTAATTATATTTCTGTGGTTTCATTGTGGCACAAGGATATTATGACCGCAACATTAAATTTTTTCGTATACGATATAAAGCAAAGTATCATAAAACGTTGGAAATTTATATATTGTAAAGCCTGGCCGGGTCAGGCAGACTTAAAAATTTGTGTACTTATAGGTCAACTAATCACTAATTAAGTTTCTATGGTTTGAATGTGGCACAAGGATAATATGACCGTAACAATCAATTTTTTCGAATATGATATACAGCAAAGTATCATAATACGTTGGAAATTTACATATTGTTTAAGCCTGGCTGGGTCCGGACAACTTGACAATTTGTGTACTTATAAGTCAAGTAATTACTAATTAATATTGTGTGGTTTGATTGTGGCACGGGCTAATTATCACAGTAAGAATTTTTTTTCGTAGACATTATACATCATAATGTCGGAAAGTCGTTGGAGATTAACATATTCTAAAGCCGGGCTGGGTCAAGCCGACTTGAAAATTTGTTTGCCTGTTGGTCAACTAATCACTAATTAATTTTCTGTTATTTCATTATGGCACAAGGATATTATGACAGCAACATTAATTTTTCCGTATACGATATACAGCAAAGTGTCGTACAACGTTGGAAATTTACATATTGTAAAGCCTGGACGGGTCGGGCCGACTTGAAAATTTGTGTGCTTGTTGGTCAACTAATTACAAATTAAGCTTCCGTGGTTTCATTGCGGCACAAGTATATTATGACAGCAATATTAAATTTTTTCGCAAACGATATACAGCGAAGTGTCATAAAACGTTGGAAATTTAGATTTTGTATAACCTGGCGGGGTGCGAACAATTTGAAAATTTGTGTACTTGTAAGTCAAGTAATTACTAATTAAGTTTCTATGGTTTGATTGTTTGGCACGGGCAAATAATGACTGTAAGTATATTTTTTTTCGTGTTTGATATACATCATAATGTCGGAAAATTGTTGGAAATTTACATATAGTGAAGCCTGGCCGGGTCAGGCCGACTTGAAAATTTGTATACTTACAGGTCAACTAATCACTAATTATTTTCGTGGTTTCATTGTGGCACAAGGATAATATGACAGTAACATTAAATTTTTTCGTATGTGATATACAGCAAAGTATCATAACACGTTGGAAATTTACATATTGTGTAAGCCTGGCTGGGTCCGGACTTGAAAATTCGTGTACTTATAAGTCAAGTGATTACTAATTAATTTTCTGTGGTTTGATTGTTTGGCACGGGCAAATTATGACTGTAAGTATATTTTTTTTCGTTTTTGATGTACATCATAATGCCGGAAAATCGTTGGAAACTTACATATAGTGAAGCCTGGCGGGATCAGGCCCACTTGAAAATTTGTGTACTTATAGGTCAACTAATTAATAATCAAATTTCTATGGTTTGATTGTGGCACAGGGAAACTATCACAGTTAGAATATTTTTTTCGTAAACGATATACAGCAAAAAGTGTTGTACATCGTTAGAAATTTACATATTTTAAAACCTGGCCGGCTCTGGCCGTCTTGAAATTTGTATACTTATAGGTCAACTAATCACTAATTATATTTCTGTGGATTCATTGTGGCACAAGGATATTATGGCAGCAACATTAAATTTGTTCGTATACGATATACAGCATATTGTCATAATCCGTTGGAAAATTATATATTGTAAAGTCTGGCCGGGTCAGGCCGACTTGAAAATTTGTATACTTATAAGTCGATTAATTACTAATTAATTTTCTATGGTTTCATTATGTCACAAGGATATTATGACAGCAACATTAAAATTTTTCGTATACAATATAAAGCAAAGTGTCGTACAACGTTGGAAATTTACATATTGTAAAGCTTGGCCGGGTCAGGGCGACTTGAAAATTTGTATACTTTGTGACGTACCGTTTCCTTCATAAATATGAATAAAATAGGAATCCCGTACACTACGTACAATAAATAATAATAATAATCATAATCTCGATAAATATGCGTATATTTGTTTAAACAATTAGGGGGGGATTAATATTCGTCCTTCGTCCTATCAAGATGGCTGACTCAGCACGTGCACGAACTTCTTACCTGTGCCGTGGATCCTTGTCTCGCCGACGGGAAAAATGCGGGACTAATAGAATTCTTTCCTATATAATTAATTACGATCGCAGAGGGAATAATTAAAATCACACAAAGGAGAATGAATTAATTGTCCATATAAGGGAGTAATCAACTATTTATTCACTTCACTTTATCCATAATTTATTCTTACAAATTCAAATTTTATCGACGAAGTCGCGAACTATTAATTAACGTAGGAAAAATTATAGTACGAAATTTTAATTATAATCTATAACAATCATTTACTCAAATCCCGAAATTAAATAATCGGGTTGTAAAACTTTCGTTACATTAACCGCGATACCGAAAATAATCCAAAACAACAATATATTCGCATCAATGAAATAACGTGGCCGGCGGGCAGTCCACTTACCGTACGCGAGTCGATATTTCCAAGATCATCCAATAATAGTAATTTCCTTGACCTCCTCTCAACTAAATCTTCTTTCGAACAATATTCTCTTTAAAATAGCCTCCTTCTTCTTCCAACGATAATTATCCTCAATATCACAAATAATCTATTACAATAATCAACTTTCAGTATAATATCTGATAACTTAAGAAAACACTGGCGTCTCGTTTCACGGATCAGCTAGTAATGACCCTTCTCCTCCTTTTTCCGGTTTCTTCTTAGTTTTTCCTACATTTCCTTCAAGGCCGACCCGCGGCGCTGTCAACTTCTTTCATTTAAACATGGCACCCGTTTTCCCATCATTGGCAGGTCAACAGGTGCTATCGATACTACTGCCACCTTCATTCCTCCAGTATTATTCCTCCAAACTTTAGCGGTGCGAATATCATTTTCAGTCCCAAGTGTTAACTAGGCTAGCGCCTCCACTTGTGCAATTCGCACTCTTCCTTTCCTCTCTCTCACACACGGGAGTTGAGTACGAGAGAGTCCCGCGCTTCGTTGCGCTTGCGCGCTCTCTCGCTAGTCCTCGTGGTGCAAGCAAGTGAGCTCCCCCCCTCTCCACCGCCGCCTATATACACGCATGCGGCAGTACTTGCTTCGCGCGCGAGTCTGTTCTCTCTCTCCGTCTCTCTCGCTTTCGTGTTTACAAATACACGGCGGTTGTGCGGTGTTCCGAGCCTGGTGCGGTTTCACGGCGACGACGTCTACGAGGAAAGGAGTTCCCATCATATGGAGGTGTTGTTTGCGCGGGTCAGCGTTCCCATCATCTTCCTTCACCAGCAGCGAGGAACCTCTCTCTCTTCTCCAACTGACTCGACGTTTACGGTAAGTGTTATTCGTTCATTCTTTTCTTTTCCTCTCCGACATATAAAACAAACCAATTTAATTCCATTATTTCCTATCCTCTCCTTTTGTTTATTCATACAATTCGGTGATGAGAATGGCTGAAGCTTATTGTTATACATTGTTTACCTTTTTCCCTAACCTCTCTAATACCACATGTCAACCTTACCTCTAACCTATCCTATACACTACATTTATTAAAACTCTTCTCATTTAGTTTAAACAATTATGTGATTCGTTATCATTCTAATTTATAATCTTCCCTACAGGTAGCGATGCCCAGGACCAGCAGGAGCCAGTGCCAAGGAGTTGTCAATCAACAAATGTAGGAGTTTTCCCTTCACTCAGGAGGAGGTATCAACGCATTTACACACAGGTAATGCACAGGCATTACCTGTGTTAGGTAAAATGTTCCAACTTTAGTATCTTTGTTTTATTAACTATATATTAATACTATATATATTTGTGTTTCAGGTGTTAGACGACAACAAGGTTTAAAAATACTATTTTATTATGTGAGGTATTTACTACCTCACAACTTATAGGTCAATTAATCACAAATTAATTTTCTGTGGTTTCATTGTGGCACAAGGGTATTATGACAGCGACATTAAATTTTTTCGTAGACGATATTCAGCAACGTGTCGGAAAATCATAGGAAATTTACATATGGTAAATCCTGGCGCGGTCAGGCCCTCTTGAAAATTTATATACTTATAGGTCAAATAATTTCTAATCAAGAATAAGATTAATAATAAGAACAATAATAATTGAATACGCAACCGTGGGCAGGTTGGATACAAACGCAGCTGATAGTGGTAAGTTGTTGTTATGACATCTACTCATACACTAAACACACATACACTTCCGCTAGAGCCTAGCTGAGCCCATGTGCAGTAGGAGGCCCTATAAACGGGTATTTCCAAGCGGGATATGGTTGAAAGGCGGTTCTATAAAGGAGATCGACCTGCGTGAATGGGAAGACCCCTATAATGGGGTGTGCTTCGAACATTGCATGACTGCACTTGATTTTATGCTAGGGAGAGCGGAGACACAGTAGGTGTTATCTGCTGGGTGGCGGAGCGATCAACAGGGAGCTTTCTCGTGACTGCAGGCTCGTCCATTCTGGTGGGTGCTGCCCTTAACACCAGTATCGCACTTTTGGGCCGCCACTCGTTCTTGGCCCGAACCTGGCTTAGCCATCATGGGAGGCTGCCCTTTACAGTGGTAAAAGTCGGGAAACGGCGCAAATCTCGCTTCTCGTAGTAATGCCGATCGGAGGGGATCTTGCTGCGAGTCGTGGGTGGAGGAAGTTCGATGCTACCGGACTGTAGGGGAGCTAAGTTATCGGGACAGCTCAGGACGGACCGTGCAAGTCACCGCCTGGTGACTATCTCACCAATTTACACAATCATACACATCAGAGAGGGAATAGGGATTATATATAAACACATTAATTAAAAATGACAAATTTCTATTAAAATTGCAGGTGCCTAGAGTGATGCATTTAGAGAGTAGTGGGGCTATCCCACGACCTTTTTCCATCACGCCGATAGTAAACTGTGCTGGCGTGGCGGGTAACTGCGTTCAAGGAACGCCCGCACCAGCCAACATCGGAGGGTCGCCAACTAGTTATGTGAAGGCTGCAGATGATCAAGCTGTATGAAGAATTTGCTCTATATGCGTAGCAGCTTACTAGATGGACCGAGAGAACAAACGTCCAAAAGAATGTCCGCCCGCCTCATAACAGGTGGATGTGTAAGATAAATGAATCGGTGAGTCGCGTTGTATGAATTGCAGCGAATGAAATTGTCTCCGTAGAACCGACAATGAGAACCAAAGACGTATGTATGGATGAGTCTACACCTCAGCCACAACAAAAACGAAACGGGACAAACAAACCCCTCATCCGAAGACTGTCACGGAAACGCAAAGACGTACCTCAGACAGAAAGTTGGTCCGACGGTCTCGTCAAAAAAAAAGAAAAAAAAGAGGACGCAGCGGCCAACACACGAACGGACGAACTGCCACCTGGACAATCCACCGCACACCAAAACCGGCAGTCCAGATTGGCCAAATCCCACAAAGGGCAGAAGCACGATTCTGATCATACCGGCGGAGGGTCATACGTTGAGGATGTTTTACAGACTATACGTCTGAAGGTGGATCCTACAGAGTCCGTAAAACCAAGGAGGGTGGTGTTTTTGCTGCGACTCGGGAAACAATAGACGCGGCAAGAATTTCCAACAGACCTTGCAGGTGCCGCTCTCGGAGTAAAAAGCCGCAGGTAAAGGACGTTACAACTATGAACAACGCCTAGAGAACGTGCGATGCGCAATAATTGCACGCGCCTAATTAATCATTTAGCATAATAATTATTAAGTTAACAAGTATAATTAATCATTAGGTTTAAGACTCGTAGTATTGTAAGATAGCTCCGCGACTAACACGTGCCGTTAAACGCGAGTTCAACGACCGCGCTATAAATAGATTAGAGTCATTGACCGCCTCCCCACTACTGTGCCTACTCGCCAGTTCATTGACCCCGTCCGGAGTGGGGGGACAGGCGTTATACGCATGCGCGCTCTCGTAGAATCGGGTATATAAGGCGCACCGAAACCACCAGTAGTCAGTCTGCAACTGGACGACAGATCGGACTGGCCGTGAGCACACGACCAGCCCCTTTCTCCGACCTAGTGCAGCAACCGTGGATACGTTCGTGAGCACACGTTCGTAAACACGGTTACCGTATACCGTACCGACCGTTACCGTAACCGCATCCTACCGTAGGCACCTCGTGAGCACACGTGGTGTCTAATCCTGTCCGTATCCTCGTGAGCACACGTGGATTATCCCGGCCGCACCCTCGTGAGCACACGTGGGTTATCCCGACCGCATTCTCGTGAGCACACGTGGGTTATCCCGACCGCATTCTCGTGAGCAAACGTGGATTATCCTGACCGTATCCTCGTGAGCACACGTGGATTATCCTGACCGTATCTTCGTGAGCACACGTAGATTATCCCGATCGCACCCTCGTGAGCACACGTGGGTTATCCCGACCGTATCCTCGTGAGCACACGTGGATTATCCCGACCGCACCCTCGTAAGCACACGTGGGTTATCCTGACCGTATCCTCGTGAGCACACGTGGATTATCCCGACCGTATCTTCGTGAGCACACGTAGATTATCCTGACCGTATCCTCGTGAGCACACGTGGATTATCCTGACCGTGTCCTCGTGAGCACACGTGGACTATCCCGACCGCCCCTCCGTGAACATACATACTAGCTCGAACCGTATTACCGTGCGAGCATACACGATACCCGTTAGTCGCGTCCGTTTAGAAAACTAGTTATAAGATAGCATTGTAAAGTTCGTAGATCGCGTAATAATTAAGTATTTTGTCTTATTTTGATTACAGACTAATTAGCTATTTCACCCGACCAAGACCAGGCGGGCTAGCATCGTTTACATTACATCGTTGTTTATTTTTATTACATCTGTACATAGTCTTAATAATAATTAGTTTTTATTATAAATAGAAATACTTTATTTCAAATTCCTTAAAACCCTGAATCCTGGAATCTGAGCAAGGTCCGGCAAAGATTCACTCCGTTACATGGCGCCCGAACAGTATTTGTAAAAGGAATTTGATTTTTTTTTGCTTTGAATCTACGAAACTTTCGGACCGAATTGTTAAATTACACTTGGACGCCGCGATAACACTGACACTGGTACACTTGTATATCCGACATAATTATAAGTTTGTAAAATGGTTTCCGTGTCGTGGATTTATAAACTACAACGAGAAGAATTGATTGCTGAATTAACGAAACATAATTTACATACCGAAGGAATCGTTACCGAATTTAGACAACGTCTTATTGGGTTCGTACGCAAAAACGCTGAACTGTTTGCAAATAAAGAACCAGATCCAGAAGATTATAAGGAAAATCTAGACATCACAAAGGACTTAGAAACCGACCACGCTAGCTTGAGACTTGAGGAATCAGCATTAGGAAATAATAAGGACTTCCCAAATAATCAACCGTCACAACCCCAAATGTTTTCTACACCTAGTTCACCGCATCTACCAATATTACCGTCAAATAGAGAAGTTATGGACCAAATGAGAAAATGGAACTGCCATTTCGAAGGCAAAGATGTATATTCTTTTTTGGAACGAATAGAGGAGTTAAGACAAGTTTATAATTTCTCTGAGGAACAAATACTCCAAGGATTACCAGAACTCTTAAAAGGAAATGCTCTCCAGTGGTATCGAAATTATGCACGAAACTTGCATACTTGGGCAGAAGTCGAAGAACAATTACGAAATTTTTATTTACCACCATTGGAAAGAAGAAATTTAGGACGACAAGTCACAGCACGAGTTCAGAAACACAACGAAAACATTCGAGATTTCGCTACGGTATTATCAACTCTAATGAGACGCAGAGGAGGATATGATCCAGAAGAACAATTAGATAATTTATATTATAATATGAAACCCGAACTTAGAATTCATATTAGGCGAACTGACATAAATAACATCAATGAATTGATCCAAAGATTTAAATTTAAAGAAGTAAAAACGCAACCGAAGGAGAATTCGGAATTTTGTATTAAAGAAGGGAAACTATACAAGCATATTCTACATACGTTAGACTTTAATGAAGAAGATCTGAACGAACAATGGAAATTATGCATTCCAAAAACTGACCGAAACCGAGTCCTACAAGAATGTCACGACGAATCGACAGCCGGACACTTAGGTATTGGAAAAACTCTCGTACGCTTATCACGTTATTATTATTGGCCTGGAATTTTACGAGACGGAGCAAAATACGTAAGGAATTGTACTAAATGCCAACAAT
>JANSJX010001015.1:0-13050 GCA_026168455.1 Theocolax elegans | reverse complement strand
TAGATTAGAGACAATTATAAGATACCCGTCTATGTGTTGATATTTCTGATAACGGCAAGAAGCAAAAGTCTGGACTTTGACTGACTTCCTGTCATCGTTACAATTGCAACTGACATTATTGATTATCGGAAACGTTACCACACTAGCAGGAAACTTAAGCTCATTTTAGCTACCTTAAGCTGAAAGTTAGCTCCACTACAATAAGAACAGTGTCTCCAAGCTATCTCCGGCTAGAAATGAGCTGAAACAAGGAAACTTAAGCTCATTTTAGCTACCTTAAGCTGAAAGTTAGCTCCACTGCAATATGAACAGTGTCTCCAAGCTGTCTGCGGCTTGAAATGAGCTGAAACAAGGAAACTTAAGCTCATTTTAGCTACCTTAAGCTGAAAGTTAGCTCCACTGCAATAAGAACAGTGTTTCCAAGCTGACTGCGGCTAGAAATGAGCTGATGCAAGGAAACTTAAGCTCATTTTAGCTACCTCAAGCTGAAAGTTAGCTCCACAATCATTGTAAACTTTATGGTTTAAATGTAGCTTAAAATACGTAATAATTATGTAATTTTTTTAAGTGTAAATATTTATGAATCTTTATCACTATTTTTTGTTTTCTGTCGTATACATACACGGAGATAAAAGTTGAATAAAGATAACCTATTGTCCTAGGTAAAACGGTGATGTTAGCTTATCATTATAATTTTCGTCTATAATTTAATATAAAAATGATGAATGCGACATTCAGTATATAATTTTTACCCAAACGGGAAATAGACTTCAAAAATGACATGTTTTGTTTTATAATTATTACTGTACTATACGGCACTACATATTTACCCAAAATATTTAGAAAAGTACTTTTTGTAAAAAATTTTCTTCGTCTTGCTAAATTTGATCTATGCATATAAATATTGGGAGTATTCCACGTGAAGTGGTCCGATCAAAATTTTAAAATGCACCAAATTTGGGTACACTTGCAAATGTTTTCAGAATACAGAAAAAATTTTTAGGTACTGGAATCTATTTGCACAAAGTTATTCTAACCTCAAAAAGTGAATTTTTTCCATATTTTTTCAACACAGCTGGTTTACCGTATAAACTCAAAATCTATCAACTTTTACTATAGAACATTATAGTAACATTCGTTGCTAATTATATCTAGAATTTTCTTCTGTGTTAGAATTTCTAATCTCAAGGTCAATGTTACATAAACTACATGTCAATATTCAACTTGAAAAAAGTGCAAGTGCCACCTTGATTTTTTCATCCAAAAGTCTAAAAGAAAGCTTGGAGCAATACCTTTCAAATGGTCTGTAGCATTTTTATGGCCTCCAATTCTGTAAAAGTTATGACAATTTAAAGAAACCGAATTTTTAAAAATTTAAATGGGAATTACCATGTTAATTTTTATGAATTTTTTGTCTTTCTTTAAATTGTCAGAACTTTGACAGAATTGGAGGCCATAAAAATGCTACAGACCATTTGAAAGGTATTGCTCCAAGCTTTCTTTTAGACTTTTGGATGAAAAAAATCAAAGGTGGCGCACTTGCACTTTTTCAAGTTGAATATTGAACATGTAGTTATGATACATTAACCTTGGAATACCCCATATATATATTATCAATCAATTTCTCTTGCTCTCGAGGTTGCAAATCCTAAGCTCTCTTTAGCTGGTATAAATGATATAGAATTCTTCTTTTAACCGTGCACGTATCGTATTTAAATCGTGGTTTAAAGTGTATACAATAACCTTGTCACTGTGCGAGGCCTGTACGGATCACTAGATATCGATGGTTCTTTTTTCTCTTTATTTTTTGTAAACGCACAATTTTCAGATTGGAGTACTTTTTTCCTTTCAATATTCGGTACGTTTCAACGACCATTCTTACGATTATTTAGTTGCTTCTTTATATATATAATATATATGTTAAATTATCAACAATATTAACCAAAGATATATGCAAATGATCATTTTTATCTATTTTATACAGCTTTCAAATAATTATCATATAGATATATTTCAGAGTCAAAGCCTTTGTAATTAAAATAGACAATCAATCATTGATTAACATAGTTTGAGGTTAAAATTAAAAGCTATAACTATAATAATACTAAAGTAATTATATTTAATAAAATAGATTAATCGACGAAATACTATACAATAGTTAATAAAATAAAAATGATAACGAAACGTGCGCATACTTTGAAACAAGATGATGTTCGCGATAGTTTATACATATACGTATTGCGTATCGATAATATCGAGACCAAAGATCAAGGTGTATATACACGTGATGTGACGAAGTATTGAAGTCTTAAAATCAAAAAAAGAAAAAAAAAAAGAGGAGAATACGTTATTACGTTACACGTCGGGGTACTCGACCGAGTCAGTCAGGAGTTATAACGAATATAACGCTTCGTCCGGTCTCATCTCGGTGCTGCAACTTGTTGTGTGTGTTGTGTGTGTGTCTCGCGAGAGACACGGTGCACTCTGTTCTTTAGAAAGTTAAAGAGCCGTACGTACAATTTCACTTTTTATTGTCCATCGGTGGAAGGTAAGTGTGTGTCGGTTGGACCCGTCTCCCGTGCATTACCACACCGACATTAGGTCGTTTTTCATTACTTTTTGTTTCTTTTTTTCAATATCACGCGCGTAATTAATTTTTGTGTTTGAAGAAGAAAAATATTGATTAACGTAAATGTACATACAAGTGTATAGATATATATACGAACTGTTTGTGTAATTAGTACACGGAGGAAAATGTTATAATAAATAGTGTTATGTGAGGAATTTAGGAATAGAGTGGACAAATCATAAAAATTACTATGTTACATAGTAGCAATTTATTACAAGTTTATTCATTTTTGCTGTAAATCTATTAATTTTGCCAAATTTTATAGTAAATTTTACAACGTAAACATAATAATTTTCTCATTTGTCCACTCTGTTCCTAAATTCCTCAATAATATAACAATTTTTACAAAAAACTAGTCATTTTATTATGACATTTTTCTCCGTGTAATAATTTCTCATTGAACTGATTCAAAGAAACGCCCTTTTTCGTTTTACCGTACATATTCTAGTATTTCATCTTAAATAAAATGTTTAATTTTTTTTATTATTACTAACTGTAATATGACTGTTCGTTTTTATTACAACTGTTTAAATACGTTTATTAATATATTTACATGCGCGTATGTGTGATTTTGTAAAATAATAGTGAAAAATCTTCACTTTCGTATTTAAAAAGTCTGCCGATCGGGAAAAGGACGCACTTACTTCTAATATTAGTGTTTTCTATAGAATTGTTATGAAGAATACGTTTTATCGTGTATTAAATATTATAGATTACACACCTGATGTGAAAGTTTGACACATTTTGTTAAAAGATCTTCGTTATTGCCTGTATCGTACAATATTTTTAATACATTCATCTCAAAATGTAATTGTTGAAGAACGCCCTTTTCCTTGAAAACATTTTTTTCTTAAATATTATATGATAATGAAACGTGGATTGAAACAAAATTGTTAAAACTTATACGATATACGTGATTGAAACCCGGGATACATTAATATGCAGTTATAAGTAGCACGTTATTTAATCCTTCGAGTTTCGATATCGGGCCAAAATTAATTTTTCGGTCGGATTAAATGATTATTTAAAAAAAAAAAAAAACATGCATAATACGTATATGGAAAAGGAAACTCATTCGCAATAGAGACGTAAAATTAATTTTTTCACGCGATAACACTATAGGTGTATTATATATTAAGAAGGGATTCAAGAAACGTATACACGGGCTTATCTCGTCTTAATTCGAAATAATCGACAAGTCGAATCGTAAATAATTCTGTCGCATATACACACATATACACATATATATGAAAAGTGAAAATGGATCTGTCAAAGCGCGTATTTATGTACTCACGGTGCAGGAAGCCGTTCATGTGCAGGTCAACTCGTCTTATAAAATCTAAATAGGTTTTAGTTATATCGATAAAATTATTATCCAAAAAAAGAGAAAAAAGATAAATAAAACGAAGAGATGAATCTATACGTTAAATTTCTCTCTCATAGTATTCTTCTTATCTTTATTTTCAATTAGGTAATCCAATAAATAATTATATGGCTAATAACTAATCGGGATCGTGTCATTTATCTTCCTGGTGCACATTAATTAATATATTATACGAAATGTTAATAAGTACTACGATAAGCCATATAATTATACAAAGATGATTAATTATTTATTTTGTATTATTTCGATCGGCTTCTGAAAACAAGTTTATATTATACGTATATATATTCTCGCATTTTCGCGTATGTATATATATTCAATATATCGAAATGAATATATATCGCAATGTTTACGCATATATACGCGTACACTCGATCTATTATAATTTTTGGGAACGATTCAAAATTATACACAGAAAACAAAATTTGTTTGAATCAAAAAAATATATTTGTTTGAATCAGTTTATTTGATTCAAATAATACTTTTTTTGATATAAATAAAATTTAATTGAAATAATAAAACTAATTATTGTTTTCATGCACACAATTTTATTGATTTATTATTACTTAAATCAAATAAATTTTACTTGAATCATTTAAAATATTTTTTCAATTTTATTTTATCGTTTATTTGAAATGAAAAAACCCATTTTTTCCCATGTTTTAAAAATACCCAATAAATGGTAAACATAAATCAAGCAATTAATTTATTTAGTTCAATGAAAAAATTGTAATTAATTTAAAAAATGGATTTAACTGAAACTATTTCTTTCATATAAGTACATATTTCTTCAAAATGCTAGAATATTTGGTTAAATTTATTAAATAATTTTTTAATTTATACGAAAATGAACTACATAAATTAATGTTTCTTTCACTTATAAAATTAATTGCAAATATTAAATTAATTCAAATAAATGTTTTTGTTCAAAAAATTATATGGGTTGATAAAAATTTTTTGATTATACAAAATAATTATTTTGTTAAATTAAATAAATAATTTTTTTTTCTCTTAATATTATTTTATTTCAATTGAGAAGTTTGATTTTATAAAAGCAAAAAAATAAATTATTTTAAAAGATGGGTTTAGTATGATATAACTTTACTTGAACAATTAAGTAACATTAAAAAAATTATTTTTCTCAATTAAATAAATATTTTTTAAAGTGGATTTGCTAAAGTTAAAATTATATTTTATTGTTTCAATAAAATGTATACTTATTTTAACTAAATTAGGAATCTTTGTTTTAAAATAATAAATTTACTTAATTCAACTATATTTTTTTTTAATTCAACACTCCATTTGAGTGAAATAAATAATTAAATATTTTAATTGTAAAAAAATTTGTGTTTTTAATTTGGTATGTACTTATTACTTTAATTTTTGTAACTAAATGAATTGAAAATTATAAAACGCGTTCAGTTTTACGTTGCTTTAAAATAATATGTTATATTATAAAACTTATAATAATTCAGGGACCTACCTGCACCGACTCGCTAAACAGTACCCGTTATAATTGGTAATTAAAAAAAAAAGTTTTGATAAAATAAATTAATTTTAAAGAAATATTTTATTAAAACAAAGAAACATACGCTTATTGAAAGAAATAAATACTTTTTTGAAGCTATGTAATAATTTATTTGTATTAAATGTATTTTTATTAGAAAAAATAAAATTCATACGAAATAAAGTAATTTTAAAGAAATGTTTTATTGAAACAAAGAAATATTGGTTTATTGAATTAAATAAATTTTGTTTTGAAACGATGGAATAATTTATTTGAATGTTCACTGGTTTTGGTAAAAATATTCCAATCAATTTTTGAAAAAAATAAAGTTATTAAAATAATTTTTTTTGCTCTTCAAGTTAAATAAACCATTTACTTAAATAAGAGAGCTTTCGGCAACGACCGCTAGGGGAATCCAAGTTTCCCGCAAGCGGCCAAAAATTTTATCGGTTCATATAAAAGAAACTTTCAAAAGTATAAAATTAAATCGAGAAGCGAATTGAAAAAACGTTTTCTTGAATCAAGGAAATAATTTACTAAAATTCGCTGCACTATATTAAGGTAAGTAAGAAACATTAATTAAATAGAGTTATAGAATCAAATACTCTTCATTTCATCCAATTAAATAAACTATTTACTCAATTTCAGTGTTTCGGTCGTCGTATGAAAACTAGATTCAAGTAACAGATAATTTACATAAAAGATGAAGATGCGTTACATTAAGAAAACAAGTGCATTAGAACTACAAACTCAAGGATGCTCGATGTAATTAAATGTACATTGGATTCAATGGGCCATTGAACATAATCGAAGAAACAAAAATAGTATCAAAGGAAATAATAACATTTTTTTATGTTAAATAAAAAATTATTTAAAACAATTAAATAATTTCTTTGTTTCTGACACATCAATTTTATAAAACATTGAAATATTTTGTTCGATCGAAAAAAATTTTTGTTGGTTTAATAAAATTGTTTGGTTTAAGTGACTAAATATTTGTTACAAATAACTAATTATTTACTTGTGTGTTAATATAGCAGATTTTAATTCAATGAATAATTTGCTTGTTTAAAAGAAATATGTTGGTCAATACAACGCAATATTTATTTATTTTTAATATAGATTAATTTTGTTCAAATAAATATATTTTATTAATTTAACAAAACGGATTCTTCAAATATAGTGAAAGAAATAATTTACTTGATTCAAAAAAAATTTTTTGAATTCAGTAAATTTTTTTTCAGTGTATATATTAAACTGACGCTTAAAGAATAATTGTTATAACCAGAATATGAGTAATTTATCGTATTCACATTTGATAAACAACAAGAACCGATCTGCGTTAATGCCAACGTAGGTACGCGTAACAATATACCGAACACCCGTATATTAATGGACTAACAAAAATTCAACGCAGAGGAAAGGTTTTTTAATGTCATCGACGACATTAGGACTGAGCTAAATATTCCTGAAGAAATAAAAAAAATTCTACATTTTCTCGTATAATTACTAAATTAATTGACTAATCTCTGACGTCCAATTAGATATGAACCTAATAAATAGTTATAAACGATTGATGTAAATACATTTTGAGTGATCGTTGTAGTATAAATGGAAACGATTTTTAAAGTAGAAAGAAGGCATTTCTAAAGATCGATAGAAAATGGATAGTTATAATCTAAAATATGGCTAGGTATTTTAACCACAAACCATTTAAAATCGTCAAAAACAAAGCCAACGCATATATGTATTATATAATATATATATATATATATATATATATATATATATATATATATATATATGTACACATAATAAAAGTCACTAATTATTCCGTTACTATTCAATGCGACTTCAAATAAGTGATTATAAAAAAAATATTTTTTTCTAATCTATATAAAATATAAAAAAAGATCTTTCCGACCTAAAACCTAATTTTAATTTGAATAAAGCTGCTTTTTTGCTCTTTAGTCACTATAAATTTGGAGAAATTTTTCAAAGCGTACGCAGCCTTATCAAAATAATTATAAGCGTTTTATGATACTCATCACGAATTTAGTAAAATAGTGTAAAAACAATCGCGTTTAATTTAAAATTAGATTTTAGTTCGGTAAGACCAATGATTTATGCTTTTATTATTACGGAGCAATCAATTTATTTAAAATATTAATGATAGTTATTGATCGAAATTTAATGTAACACGCAGCACAGAGAAAAAGGTTCTGGTACAATTATAAAAATTATTACTTTTATAAGAATAATCAACGACATCTATGCAAAAATTTAAAAAATTTTAATAAATTAACACGTATGTCTCGATTACTCAATAAGATTGTCATTTTTATTAAAAATCTTTTTCTTCGTGTTTAAAATCATTGGCCACTAATCGCGATACCAGTCACTTTCATTCAGACGGCTAATAATTTTTGGCTAAAAAACGTTTCTTCAATCCTTCGATTTACCTCCTATAGTAATATAACGTTCAGTTAACGTTCGTCTAATCCAATGTACAAAAATAACGGTTCTTATAACGAGTAATAGGAAGTATTCGTTTTCACACAGGTGTGAATGACACGTTCTCGGTGACAAAACTCCTATAAGGAGAATATAAAAAAGGCGACGTTTCGAGGTGACACTCTGTCTCCTTAATTAGTTCAATTGAGCTACAACGTGATCTCGCATACGAGAATAGAATCTCGACTGATTTAACAAAGCAATGCTGATAATGCGTATATATTATATACATAGCAAGTTAAACAAAAGACTAAATAGTGTAACGATGATTCTTTACAAACATAACGTTTATATATACGCGATGTGATTTGTCAGTTCTATACGTACAAGTGACATTAATTTTGGTAGGATTCCAAATTGTTTGTTTATTGTATATTACATACTATTAATTTAAGACAATAACAATGAATTATGTATGCTTTGAAATAAAACAAACGACGTGAAAAAATAAATTATTAATTGTTATATAAAATTACAAAAAGTATATGTACAATAAAAAATTAGCCCAGTTGTGTTTAATTTTTAGACCTCTGTTAATGAATTTGTAATAAAATATTTGTAATACTCCAAAATTGCAAATAAAATTTATACATAAAAAGTTTGTTAAAAATTTCCATTAATTTTCTATAAATATTGTTATATAAAGATATATCACCTAAAATGTTGTACAAAATTCAGGTTATAATATTTTTTATCTAATATTTAATTATTAATATTAATTGAATTTAGTTTTAGATTTTCATGAATATATAAAATAGAAAATATAAATATATTGAACACTTTTAATTCTACATAATACATAAAATTATGTAAAATCCATGCTTCTTCTTGCACATAAGGTATATAATAAATATTAAAAATCTCTTAAATATATATAACTATAGTGCGAGAAAATTAGTCTACAGTTTTTAAAATAAAAGATTGACATACGATTTTTATATAGATATGTATATACACCTCGATGTATTCGTTTAACGATTTAATTAAATTGCCGAGCGGGGTATATATATAGAGAGAAAAAAATATTAAACGCGAATGACACGCGAGTTATTTCAATAATTTCAGTAATGTGTCAAGTAAATACCAGCATTATACGCACACATACACACACACACCCACCCATACACATGCGTATACGGATGTCAGCGAAATAATCAAGCAGTAAAGTAAAATGATCATTTTACTTTAACGTGCAAGAGTACATACGTCGATACGATCAACCGCATCACAAATTGTCCGAATATATATATATATACATAAAATCATAATCCGTTAATTAACGTATCAATTTAACGTGTAATTATACAATTTAATAATTATAAATCAATACCTTATCCATTTTCCCTTAACGATCGTCTTCGTTATATACAAATTTCTATACGTGCATGCAAAGTACATATCTGTATATACACGTATATATAGGTATCATATACACATTTACGTGAACGTTAGTCGAATACGCGGTAATCACACGAGATACACGTTGCATTTTCTTAGAAATTTCTCGAGAGAATTCCATTGGGATAAAAGTGATGTAAACGTTTACTCGTGTGTATCCTATATATATATATACATAAGTACACCTTCACCGGGTGGTCACGGTGTGCATATGCACGCACACACACTCACACACTTGGCTAATTTAACTGATTTTACTCGGTAATAAATATGTTTTCTGTTAAATATTTATCTTTTCTACACTCTCATATATATATATCTATCATCTCGTCATTTGTGTAATAAAGAGGAAATTAATTGTTACAACTCGAATAATTTTTATAATTTTTATACACGTGTAAATTTTAATTAGGCTTTTTCATTTTGAGTGTTTAAGAGAATAACGGCGTATCGTTTACTGTATTCATGAAAAAAAATAAATGTTAGTTTTCATTCAATAAAATATTTGTTTCAAAGTTCGAACAAAATTTTTGTAATTCACAGAGTAAGATTCACTTTGTATTTGCAACTGTGTAAAATGTGTATTTTAGCTATACTAAATAGTTTATCGAATCAACAAGCATTTTTTTTTCTAAGTCTACGAGGTGATAATTTATGTTTATTTTCTTGTTACATTAAGAAGTAAATAATACTAATAACCCAATAACTAATGAATAATAATAACAATAATAATAATAAGGTAAATAATATTATAAGAAATGCAGTATACATATTTAATACTAATTTGGTAACCGTATATATTGTTAAATCGTTGTCTTTCACAATACGTGAACTCGTTTTCAGGGTGAAATAATAACGTTACGTTAAATATGAATAAACAAAATATTTGTTAAACGACAAGGCGACGCGAGGCAACGATAAATATACATTACTCGATTTAATTATGAACGAACCAATGATTAAATAAAGGTTTAGATACAGACAATACATTTTTAAAGCGTTAAAATTATGAAAATTATGTATATATTTATATATATATCATTGAGAAAAGAGACGTATTATAGAAATTACTATATTTCATACAAGTATTGATTATATTACATATAATGTATATACGGAAATATATGCGCGTATAAATAATTGTATTTTTTAAATATGTATAAGGTATAGTGAAAAGGATTATACGTACGTAAAAATGAGATTTTGTTAAAAAGTGTATAAAAAAATGATATAACAATCCAAATGTGCCCTAACGTCACTAAAAATCTAGTAATTTTTAATAGTCGACGTATTATTTTCCAACGTATCGGTGAGATCGCATATAATCTAATGAAACGCGAATAAAATCGAAGAAGAGGAAGAAAGAAAATAAGGTGCAACAATGCTCGTGTAAAAGAGAAATGAGTAAGAGACTGCGCACAGATAAATATTGTATTAAAAATAATTGCACTGTTGACATGGAATATATTTTTAAAAAAAGTAAAAAAAGCGGGTTGTTTTTTTTATCTGTAAAATACCTACTTTCAGCATAAATCCGTTAAAAAAAATCGTATTATCATCATTTTTAGCGAGTATTAAAATGCATATATTTCAACATCACGATTACAATAAAAATAACGATAATCCGAGGATGCGATCCGCACATAGACGCATCTACACAACAATCTACAACAATGTCGAATGCAAGATTTTTGAGAGCGGAAGATAAGTGGAGAGGAGAGAGAGAGGTAGAGAGGGAGATAAGGTGGAGGAGTAGAGGAGGATGGATATAGATGGTAGCGGCGGGGGCAGATGACACCAACCTGATTTGCCGACTCTGGGGCCGCCGAGGACGACCACCCTGATCCTGTTGACGTTGGTCATTAGCCTGGCGCGAATGCCCTCTCGATCCGAACTCGGTCTCGCTCTCGCTCTCAGGTATCGTCCGAGAGGCACCGTCTCATCGCGATCACTTTCGCGCTCGACGCTGACCTACTTCCCGGACTAAATATCAACGACTCGGCGGCAGCAGCTTATAACCAAATTTCCCTATCTCTCACTCCTCTTTCTTCTTCTCTTTCAAATTTTCGCCACGCGTGTTGCTCCTTCGCAGCTCCGAGTGCAGTGTATATATATATATGTATACTTAGATTTAAAATAAGAAGAAGAGTAAGAGGAAGAGGAAGAAAATCGAGTTCCTCGTTCAACGAAGCACCAGCACTCGCGAGTGTCGACCGGCACACGAAGATACGCGTATATACGTCAAGACGGATAAACACTCGGAAGGATAAAGTATACGGATCTAGGTATATACACGTATGGGTCTCAGATGTGCAGTTGGTAAACTTGACCGTACGGTGGTGAACCGCGAGGTTCGAGGTTCTGCGGGCAACTGGTTGTACGTATAGTTGTTCCGTACGTTCAACACTCCCCGAGTTGTCGGCGCGACTGGGTGACTCGTTGCTTGGTGGCAGCACCTCGCGGCTACGCGATCACTCTCGACCGGCACGTGCTGCTGATGCTGCTCTCCTCTGCTCCTCCTCCATGCGCTTGCATCTTACCTTTCTAACCCTCTCGGTCTCTCTTGCGCGCGGGAGGGAGATCGCGAGAGAGAGAGAGAGAGGAACTAATAGCGACAAGACAAGTGATCCGAGAAATCTCGCGCCACACGCGCTTACTAGGGGTTATATCCCTCTTTCGATTTACAGTCGTATATAACACATAGGTATATCAAGCATTTTTATAGTTTCAAACCCTGTAATAAATAAAAAAAATGTTAACGTGCAGCGCTTAGACTAATAAATAATTAAACTAATGATAATTTCATTCTTGTTTCTATATACTAGAAATTCGTATAAACGAACACATAGGATTCACTTTATATTCTTATGATATATATAAATATATATTTTATTGTTTTTACTTTCATATTATTTTTTTATTTTTTATCTTATAGTTCGATTATAGAGGATTCGTTTAATATCAACCAGATTTCTTCGTGGGTCATATTTAACTGTTTGAATTAACTAATTAATTATTTTATTCGTAGCGTATAATAAATCTACTGTAACATCCAAATAATTACGTTTTAATTTATATTAATATTGTACAGTATAAGAATTTATTATTAAAACTTAAAATCGATTTTCATTTAACTTTTAAACCGTGCTATTGTACTTACAATCATAATATCGTAAAAAAGTTTATACATATAGTATGAAATAAAATTATATTTATTAAACGGACTTCCACATGGTGTCTCCTATATTATTTAATTCGCAATACTTCTCTTATTTTTTTTCTTGTACAGACATACTTTCCGATTATATCAAATGAAAATTGGAGACGCATCGTTTACACGGACAAAAATATTTGAGTAAAAATTAGTATGTTGTATATTGAAGTAATCGAAAGAATAATGAATGAATGAATGAATGAATGTTTATTAGCGACAAAAGGACTCTAGGTCCTACATGGCCGCAGCCAGTTTTGATACAGTAGAAGTACAATGTTACGTCGAAACTACATAAGTGTTGCAGTTAAGAATAATATATAAATGTATAAAATATAAAAACATAAAAACATAAAATTAAATAAATTAATTAAATATATACAGATAAATGAAATAAAATAAATAAA
>JANSJX010001014.1:0-13051 GCA_026168455.1 Theocolax elegans | reverse complement strand
TGAAAACCGTGTTCAATTTCAGGTTTCAATCCTCTTTTAAAACAATTTATAATGCCCTCGTTGATACTAGCTTTAAAAGCTTCAGTTACATTGGCAGAGGATATTTTCTTTGCTTCCAAAATTCTTCTGCCAATTTCCCTAATTCTGTTGACAAAAGAAATAGTGGATTCGCTATCTCCTTGAAACTCTCTGCCCAATTCTCCCAGTAATTCCTCAACAGTCTTAGCTGGAGAATTAATTTCTTTTAAATAATCCTTTAGAGCTTCAACATCACTAAAAATTTGTCCTGTAATAGTCTGTCTAGCTTCTCCAATAATTTTTGATCTTAGAAATTTCGTGAAGTTGGGCTCGGAAGCAGCATCGATCATTGCTTTAGCTTCATCACATGCTTCTAAAAATTGGCTTAGAGGGATGTTTTTACCGTCATATTCTGGTACAATTCTAAGAGCATCTTTAAGGGACACTACTTGAACAGTATGGGCTGTAGAAGTCATGGTGACTGAATTACCTGAAGTCGGTGTACTATTACTCGTCATTACCGAAGAATTCAGGACTAGTGCTTTATCTATTGTTGTCAAGTTTAAGGTGATATCCTCTATTGTCTGATCCTCTAATGTCAAACTTTCATCTATAGTTTGGTCTAAATCCTCTAAAGCTTCTTTATAAGAACCAGATTCGCTACTGGCTGAAGGTGGATCATTCAAGTTTTGGGGAGGCTGAAAAGGATTAAAATTCCTTACTTCTGCATCTAAATCAGGATTATTTTTAGCTTGATTTCGGGTAATTCTATGAGTCATGGGCTATATATAAAAAATAATAAAAAAAAAATATATAGTAGAGTACCTAAAATGAATAAAAATTATAACATCGATTTCGACTTACTTATTTACTTTATTTATTTATTTATTTATTAAAGAATTTATTTGCAAATAATAAAGCATATAATTTAGAATACTTATATTACGGGTCAGGTTAATAGGTATGAAGGGAGTAAGAAGAAAAAAATAATAATAAAAGGGTGTCTTTTAAATTTATCAATCTTAATATTTATTAATTATTTATTTACATATATATATATATATATATATATATATATAGATATATATTAATGTAATTTAAAATAAACTAAAATTTATTATAAAGTTTATTCTTTTTTAACGATTTACAAAACGCGCGCAATTCTTTCTCATTATTAATGCTAGCTACTTTCTCAACTTTGGTCGGGGACAAATACGCTTTTTTCTTTATTTTGTAACCCTGTTTAAAACTATCCTTGCAAACCCTACACAAATTTTTGTCACTATCATGCGGGCATAATTCTAACATATACTGGATTCTCTCGTCTAAGGGTAACAGGTTTTCAGGTAGTGGTGGAGGAAGCAGTTCTGCAGGTGGAAGAGGGGGATTTTTTCTCAACTCTTCTGCCTCTTTTTCGAGCCATTCCTTTTCCAAACGAAGCCTCCTAGCTTCTACTTTTTGGGCTTCGTACACAGCTTTGGGCAGAAAAACAGTTCCCTCCCTTTGGGCCTGTTTCCTTCTAAATGCTAGCCTTGAATGTTTAGCATAGCGCTTCTTTACGGAGTTATAATTTCCAGTGGGTTCGCTCACTAATAAAACAATAAAAATATTCGAATTCAGATAAAAAACGGTATTTGTTTATCTATTAAACATGTCTTTTTCCTATTTAACTTATTTAATTTTTCAATCTTATTTTTATTATTTTATTCTTATTTTCGACTCAATATCAATTTAATTTCAATTTATTAAGAGCTTTTTCAAGTTTATGGATTTCAGTTTCTAATTCGTCTGAAGCATTTACTTTAAACAAATTTATACTAGCTTTTGTCACACTATTTAATAATCCTTTCAAAATATATACTTCTTTTTGTAATTTGTCTACTTTGGAATGAGCATCCAATGCAATTCTACTCAAAACTTTATTTGCCCTCTCCAACTGATCAATGGAAATGCTTTTTAAATGTAAAAGTTGCGATTGATTATGTAAAATACGGTTATTCTGTGTAATTTTACTATGAAGAATATTTATTTTATTTATTAATTCACTATTTTCCATACCATAAAATTCTAAAATAGGACTCATTAAAATATTTAAATTAATACTATAAAATAATTATATATATTTTTATATTAGATATAATTTTTATGTCAAAATATATACCTTTTTGAGGTATCATATATTTTGCCATGAAAATATAAGGCACTTCCGTGTTACAATCATGCCTGGAAATATAAAGATATATTTAAATAGAAAGATAAGAGAGATGTGCTTACAATATCAACAAGGACCAATCACAATGGCACATTAAATGAAACAAATAAATAATCTAACATTAGGGAAACAATTAAAACTCAATGTTTATTTGATTATATTCATACAAAAAAAAAGGTGGTGATATATCCAATTAATTAGCACCATATTACAGTACATTCTGTGAAGGAATAAAATGATATTAAAAAGTAATAATAATACCACATGTACTCGGAAGATTCACAAAAACGTAGGTAGAAAGGAATTGTTAAGTATTAATGAGTTACACATGAGTTAAGTGTTAAGAAATTGTTGTCAGATGTTCTCAATATACAGTTCAAAAACAGTGGTCTGTTCTTTTGTACAGTATATTATGGTATTGCAATAAAAAGAGTTTATTATCTGTTACGTCCTAGGGTAGACGTAACGTAGAAAAATTAAATGGACTGAATTTAAATTAAAAATAGAAGTTCCCCGTTTTAGTACGTGTATAGCGTCAAGGATGGGTGGCAATTCTCCTCGGTATAGCACAGGTCATAGACCCTTCCGAAATTTACGTGCATGGGTAAGCCCGAGGTGCAACAATGAGTGAAGGCGAGGAAAGGAAAACAACCAACCTTATCGGGCGGGAGATCTACGGTTGACCGGTGGCTGCAACTGCTAGGCTGTCTTTCTCGCTCTCGTTGATCCTCGATGCAAAGACTCCCTTACAATAGAAATGCGGTATAGACTAATTGGGATTTTAAAGGGAATAGGAAAATGACTGGTGTTTGAAGGTTTAAAGAAACTGAACAATGACTTTCGATTTTCTTGCTTTATTTCGCGTTAAGTTTTGGATACAAGATTTTACCTTACTTGAGGAAGGACTAAAGAGCAAGAGTTCACACCCCAGCGCGACATCCCTATTTATATCAAGGGTTCGGGGTGGAGTTTTGGTTCCTCTTGACCAATCAAATATTGTACATTTAATTAATTACTTTATTCTTTGTCATGCGTGTCCTAATTAAGTTATTGGTTAGAATTTTTCAAGGCGGTTCCTGTCTTTGACGAGGACATCCTACTTTGCGTATTAAATGTGTGCGCACGTGTGTGCGTATGTGTGTGTGCATATGCGTGTGTGTACGTTGCGTCTATCATGACGCGACACCTCTCCCCTTAGAGAAGTTTAACGCCAGGCATAAACGTCCACACGTTTTTTGTCTTGTTTTGTTATTTTGGTGGTTGTTTGTTTCTTTTTTGTTGTTTGTTGTTTTTTTTTGTTTGTTTGTTTATTTTTTGTTTGTTTATTATTTATTTATTTTTTTTTTTTCTTAAAAACTATATATTACAATTATCGCTATATAAATTGGTATATATATATGGGTGGTTCTCTGTGACATCGAAGATGAAAAAAATAAATATTGCTATAACTGTGGGAATATGTTTTAGAGGTATCCAGTAGTTCTCCTGAATTTTTTCAGATTTTTTCTGGGCCATTATTTTAAGTTACAGAGAGTCAAAGTTGACATTTTAGCACTTTTTTGCATTATATGCCCATTTTCATGAATGTTTAGCTCCCAGGGGATGCATTTTTCACTAAAAACATAAGTATGACTTTTTTTCTAACATTTTCCGAACTTTTTATTAAAAATACTTTTAAAGACATAAATGTATGCTGTCACACTCTTGTAAGCCATTTAAACCTTAAATAGTGAAAATCAGCAATTCTGCTCTGGACTCTGGTAACCTAATACTGTCTAAAAGATGTCTTTTTATAGTCAGAAACTGCCTAAAAATTTCCAGAGTGGGTCTAAATCATTAAGATCACTTATGGTCAAAATATCCGGGAAAAGTGCCCGAAATATTAATAGAAATGTATATTTGTTGCCTTATAACGATGAATCTAGTAGCATGATCATTGCAAAAAAATTTATGCACTTACCTTGGAATGGTAGAAAAGTATCTCCACTTGTTTCAATATCCATCTAATCCCCTGTAAGCTGCTAAAAATACAAATATTTTTATAAAATTATAAAAAATTATTTTTTAAACATTTATAATGCTGGATTTTTAGTTTTACATCCCTTACAAGAATTATAATACTAATCTGAATGATTACTATAAAAGTATCAACATTATTATTATTCAGCAATACATTGTTTCGATTTCATAAACTTGTCACTGTCACGTTATCATATTATTCATTATAATTATATATCCGATTTATTTATATATCTTTTGTATTAAATACGTATCTTCAGTTATTGTAATAATAATGTTGATACTTTTATAGTAATCATTCAGATTAGTATTATAATTCTTGTAAGGGATGTAAAACTAAAAATCCAGCATTATAAATGTTTAAAAAATAATTTTTTATAATTTTATAATAATATTTGTATTTTTAGCAGCTTACAGGGGATTAGATGGATACTGAAACAAGTGGAGATACTTTTCTACCATTCCAAGGTAAGTGCATAAATTTTTTTGCAATGATCATGCTACTAGATTCATCGTTATAAGGCAACAAATATACATTTCTATTAATATTTCGGGCACTTTTCCCGGATATTTTGACCATAAGTGATCTTAATGATTTAGACCCACTCTGGAAATTTTTAGGCAGTTTCTGACTATAAAAAGACATTTTTTAGACAGTATTAGGTTACCAGAGTCCGGAGCAGAATTGCTGATTTTCACTATTTAAGGTTTAAATGGCTTACAAGAGTGTGACAGCATACATTTATGTCTTTAAAAGTATTTTTAATGAAAAGTTCGGAAAATGTTAGAAAAAAAGTCATACTTATGTTTTTAGTGAAAAATGCATCCCCTGGGAGCTAAAAATTCATGAAAATGGGCATATAATGCAAAAAAGTGCTAAAATGTCAACTTTGACTCTCTGTAACTTATATATATGTATATATATATATATATATATATATATATATATATATATATTATTGTATTTTGTTTATAAATACATATATGCATATGAATATATTTTTTTTTATTTTTCTTTCATTTTATGCATTTATTCTAGTAAATCTAAAAGAGGAAAAAGGAGAGAAAAGAGATTAAACATGAGGAAGGAAAAGCTAAAAAAAAGGAAAAAATCATGCATTTGTTAATACTCTTGTCCAGCTATCCTTCTTTGTCTTCTGAGGAGCTCGTATACTTCCTCCTTGCTTGAGTTGCAGACGTGGAGTGATAAGTCTCCGTATTCCCAGATGCACCAACAATTCAATCCTTGGTATCTGGGGATGTCGAATCGGCCAATGAATTCGCATCGCGGGCAATAATGCCGCGTGTTCTTCACCCTTAAACCGCATTCCACGCAACAAGCTGGTCGTTCGACTTCTTCCGTGCTGCCGTAATCCAAGAGGGATAATCCCTCTAGGTTTAGATCGCTGTCCCAATGGTTTGTTACTCGTGGCTCCAGTAATCCGTCCATTACGTTTTCCAGAAAACTACGGTACTTCTGCCTTAGGTACCGTACTGTATTTGGATCCAAGTCATTGCAAATCCTCTCTTGTACATGTTGCGTATTCCACCATTGGCTGGCTATTCTTTCATCAGCAGTGTATGCTGGGTAGTGGTGTCCGGCTATTCCTATCCGGGCACGAGTTGTTCGACGTACTTGACCGTCTCTCATTAGGTATACCCATAAAGAAAAATATTTTCTTAGAAGCTTCCACAGGACTGTTGTTCTTCTTAAAGCACGTCGTTCCGTCATCCATCCCACTGACGAATCGAGTTCTATTTCCATATCCCAGTTGTCGTTGCTCATCTTGGTGTGTGAGGGTTGACGTGTGGCCGTGTTGTTGCTACAAGTAAGAATAGATTGTCAAGCGTGAAACCCCCCTATTTATAGGCTGGTACTGTTGGATTTTATGTTTTCTCCACCCTCGTGACTTAATTATGATTCAGGGAAAGCCCTCGATTGGATAAAAAGAAATAGATAAAATCAAGGGTTTTTTTTATAATCTATATCCTATTCATATACATATATTTACTTATTGCGCAAGTTCGAAAGTTATTATAATTTATTTATAAACAAATATTTATATTTAAATGATAAGCGAGCATACTGTTTACATTATATATTTTTATTATAATAAGTAATTGTTAATTATAAGTCATTTTTAAATGCCTTAAACATTGTTACTTGGTTCAGTTTTCTCGGATAAAACTGGCGTGTTCGGAGGTGGTTCTGGTTCATACGTCTTGGGTGGTGTTCTCGGAGTTGCATATACGTGTTCTCGAGGCAAGAAATTCCATTGTATTGTCGGATCAACTGGTCGCATTGGGACGTACTCTACTTTGTCTTTTCTTGATTTCCTAATACATTTTTGGAAAATATATCGACATAGTATTAAGCATCCGGCAAAAAGCATTAGTATAATAACCATTCCATGTAAGTAAGCATCAGTTATTTGATTTTCAATTTTAACATTAATAGTTTTATCCGGTTTTAAATCGCTCGGAAGGTTTTTCCCTGCTCCGATCAACTGCAATGGTGGTAAATTGTACGTGTCCTTTTCTCTCACCAGCAGCTCTGAAGCGTAGTAGATGTTATCGTAAACCTTAAAGTGGCAGCCCGCTGAGAAAGAAATCGTTCCTGCTTATTGAAAAGTGTATGTCTCCTCGAACCCTGGACAAAATACATTTACGAGTGTAGGCTTTGCGACTGAGTAAACATAGTGTCTTGGATGAGCAGTTTTAATGATGTATAAGTTCTTGCCTTTCATAAAATTAATTCTACATGAACTAAAAGTTGCATAGTCTTGTTCCAGTAATAATTTGCTTTCACACTCTCGTTGGAGATGCACAGGGTTTTCCCTTACGCATACATAATTCCTTTGTAATTTAATGCATCTCGACAGCTGCGTTGTACTTAAAAAGGTGTGTTTTTCCCCATTTGGAAGAGAGACTATAAAATCGTCCCTGGGTTGAATGTACGCTGCATTATGGATTAAATCCCCTTGTTGGAAAACTGGTACTGGAAGAATTTTGTACAAAGTGTGCGTTTCCTTTTCTACCATTGGCATTATTATTTGCATAATTATGTGATCTTTATAAATTGTTAATTCTCTTGGAGCGAACTCGGCAATTATCGCCGCATTTATTTGTTCAATTTTTACCGGACTCTTGGTTTCGGATACTTTTTCTATCATTTTTAAAATAATTCTTAAATTTCTTGTAGCGCCGGAAAACTTTGTTGTTGACAATAAACTTGTTATCGTGTTGGCTATATCCAAGTAACTATCCAAATTTTGTAATGCTAGATTGATTGTTTCCTCAACTCTTGATTTGTCAATATCTATTACTCCTTTATTCTCCTTGTAGTATTTGTAATATTGCTTCCAGTTGCTTCATTTCTACAGACATTTTTTCTAAAGTTTGCATGATTTCATTATCTATGTATGCCTTTGCTGTACCTCTTCCTAACATTGCTTCTCGAGAGTGATGTCTCATTTGCGTAATAATTGATACTATATCTAGTGATGAATTTTTTGTAAATGCGTTTTCGTCCCCCCCCCCCCTTATCTAAAACTTCGTCCCCTGATGAATATGAAGTCGCTGAAGTGATATAAGCGTCTCTTATTCTAGAGAACTCGCGCATTTTTTCTTGTAATAAATAAATTCTGCTTATCGTTACCGCGTTTTTTAGCCTTGTATACGTGTCGGATTGTACAATATCTTGTATTATTTTTGTTAAATTTTCTTGGATTCCGAAAACTTGCTGCGTGTCAATTGTAGTTATTATACACCATTCTTGTTTAAGAAAGTCTATTTTTGCAATCGATTAAAAATGATGCCGGGGTTATTTCGCTCTATTACAATTGCCTTATTTTGAGTCGTCGCAATCACAACGTGAATCACGATGAAAAATGCGCACATAATCTTCTCCATTTTGTCTGTAACATAATAATAAAAAAACCTTATTATGTCCAATATATTGTTCCTTTATTTATGTGCGTTTGTATATAAATTTTTTTTAACATATTTTTCCTATGCGTTCTACTTTATCGTATTATGTTAATTACACATATTTTTATGTTTCTCTGAGATTTATTTCCATATGCGCTTAATATCATCGGTATACGCATAATTTCTTTCATTCAGCTTTATTTTCCTATTTTATCTCTTGAATCTTTGGATTTGTTGATTCTGCTCTACTGGTTTCTGTATGTTGGTCGATTCCTTTAGTACTTCGTTTACATAATACTTTCGTGCTCTCTTCGAATAGAATACTATTTTGATTATTTACTCGCGCTGGAGTCAAGAAATTCCATTTACGTTGTTCTCGAGGTTGTAATTGCGATGTTATACATTCGTGTAGTCCGCCATTTACGCGCGTTAGTACATATCCATTTGCATTTAACTTCTTGCTCGATAAGACAACTTTTGAAAGGAATTGGGAGTCCGCAACAAAAACATTTTAGATCAGTAAAAGTACAAATTAATTCGCGTATCGTTCGTGTAGCACTTAATGAAAACCGAATTTTTTCTATGTGTGATAATTTTGTCGTATATCAATAATGGCACAGGTATGTATTATGGCAAAAATAGCAAAGTCGCTCCCAATTTCTTACTAAAACTGACATTTTTTTTATTAATATAGTATACTATTTAAACTTATAGAATATTCCTATACTGTCTAAATACAGGTATTATGTATATACATATATATATATATATATATATATCTTTAGTTCTTAATTAAAACTTTATATCGATAGGCAAACCACAAACAGTAGCAAGTAAATAAATAATGAACTATATATATATATATATATATATGGGGTATTCCACGTGAAGTGGTCCCATCAAAATTTTGAAATGCACCAAATTTTGGGTACACTTTGCAAATGTTTTTCAGAATACAGAAAAAAATTTTTAGGTACTGGAATCTATTTGCTCAAAAGTTATTCTAACCTCAAAAAGTGAATTTTTCCATATTTTTTTCAATACCAGCTGGGTTTACCGCTATATAACTCAAAATCTATCAACTTTTACTATAGAACATTATATGTAACATTCGTTGCTAATTATATCTAGAATTTATTCTTCTGGGTTAGAATTTCTAATCTCAAGGTCAATGTTACATAAACTACATGTCAATATTCAACTTAAAAAAAGTGCAAGTGCGCCACCTTTGATTTTTTCATCCAACAGTCTAAAAGAAAGCTTGGAGCAATACCTTTCAAATGGTCTGTAGCATTTTTATGGCCTCCAATTCTGTAAAAAGTTATGACAGTTTAAAGAAAGACAAAAAATTCACAAAAATTAACATGGTAATTCCCATTTAAATTTTTTAAAAAATTTCGTGTTTCTTTAAATTGTCATAACTTTTTACAGAATTGGAGGCCATAAAAATGCTACAGACTATTTGAAAGGTATTGCTCCAAGCTTTCTTTTAGACTTTTGGATGAAAAAATCAAAGGTGGCGCACTTGCACTTTTTTCAAGTTGAATATTGACATGTAGTTTATGTAACATTGACCTTGAGATTAGAAATTCTAACCCAGAAGAATAAATTTTAGATATAATTAGCAACGAATGTTACATATAATGTTCTATAGTAAAAGTTGATAGATTTTGAGTTATATAGCGGTAAACCCAGCTGGTGTTGAAAAAAATATGGAAAAATTCACTGTTTGAGGTTAGAATAACTTTTGAGCAAATAGATTCCAGTACCTAAAAATTTTTTTCTGTATTCTGAAAAACATTTGCAAAGTGTACCCAAAATTTGGTGCATTTTAAAATTTTGATCGGACCACTTCACGTGGAATACCCCATATATATATATTACGTTCCCCTTTTTTTTTACGTAATATTAATTTTTAATCCTAAGATTAATTGAGTCTTTGTCCCTAAAGTACTTAGACAGATTTACTAATAATATTTCATTAGTATTTATCGCAAAAGGTTACTATAATCTTGCGTAGAAAAGAACTGGATGCGGCAGAATTGGCCTGTTGCATGAAAGATTTCAATTTTCCCATCGATCTACACCATCGTCCATTCAATTCTGTATGGATAAAAAAAATCGATTATTTATTTTATGTATTTAAATTAATTACTGTAGAATAATCGAACATCGTTTTCTAAACATTCTCAAGTCATCTAAATGATATTGAATGTTGCGCGCATGACGAATTGCATGGTCCAGATTTGTGTAGATTTCCGGTTTACAAATGTATCTTTTGACTTCCGGTCGAAGCCCTTTTAAAAATGCCCTGATGGCTAGATTTTCGCGTTGTAGGCATGAATCGGTTATTTCCATACATTCTTCTTGTGCTATTTCTCCCAATGTTTTATAATTATGTAACATTCTTTCCATTCGTGCGGCGAATTGGAAAGTGCTTTCGTTTCGTTTTTGCGATGCCCATGTAATTTGAATTCTCAAACTAATCAAAGCGCTTATCTTTGTACTTCTGCTAATGTATATATTTTTTTTCCATTTTACAATTTTTTATTTTATAAATGACAACTTTTATTTTTTTTGTTTAATAAACCTGCAGTTGAAATAGCAAAATTTACACGTTATCGAATTTGCGTTTTCTGCGTGGCGGTAGAGAAGATATATCCGGTTCTATAAATATTTGCGGATATAGATTATTTTGAGCTGCGCAACTTACTATTTTACCCCCTCCTGACTCATTGACTCTTACCACAGTAGGTTGTGCCGTGTAGGTGCTAGGTTCGGGCGGGGCGAAAGGTACGTGCGAGTCCGAAAAATGTTCCGCTCGAGTGCCCGCTACTTCCGCAGGCGTAGCTTGTTCTTCCCGCTTTTTCCTTGCGTCACGCGTTGGTTTATCCCTTGCGACGTGCAGTAATAATTGAGTGACTGAATTCCAAATGGCTCCTATAATATGAAGTGACCATCCATATAAACTATACAAAGCATAACCATGTAAAATGGTATCAACTAAAAATTTTATTAAACGCCCTATCATAAAAATGCCTATAATAGCTGCGCTAAATGATCCGAAAGTACATAATTGCCCCCAAATTTTCATCCAAGTGTTATTGGCTAATTCTGTCAAAGCTTCTTCATCATAAAGAAAACATAAGGTGTTGTCTTAGTGCTTGGATCTCCGCTTTGGTGTAAAATCCGCTTTTTGCAAGTTCGGTTGGCTCTGTGTAATTCCAGTTATTTTTAGTAGTTGGTTTTAAAATGTCTGGTTGTACTTCCTTAGTTGTTCCTCTTGGTAAAATAGTAAACCAATCTTCCCCTAGTAAGAACATAGGAGGAAACAGAACACTGCAGGCAGCTTCGGTCCCATATTGTTTTAAAATATGTGTCCTTGGCGTCAAAAAATAATCTTTTCCGTCTTTGGTTACTGGTAACTCTTGGTAACATTTTGTAGTTTCTCTTCTTTGAACGTCAATTTATACGCACTTCATTAAGTGCACAACTTCTCCGGCTACCAAGCCCTTGTAACCACTTTTTTTCATGATTTGATATGCAAAAACGTTAGGTGCTGTTGCTGCAATGCTTAATGCATTTGATATAACACTTCTTTCTAATTCGCATTTTTGCAAAATTAAATTGCGATATAATGTTTTTAATTGTCCTTTAATATGTTTTTCTACGTAAACGAATTTAGAGTTTACGTATGCAAAAATGTCATGATTTTCTATTGACGGATTTCTTACGGCTTGGAAGGTTTCTGTTATTTGTCCTTCTAGAAAAAATTTTAAAAAATTTCATATTCCCAGTTTAAATTTCAGTGTTTTTGACACAAATACAGAAAAGTAATAAAAATAGATAAACAAGCACACAAGATGTTAAGAAAAGATGTCCACATACTCCCAGGAGTTGCACAACCGTTGTTATTTAATTATTGTTAACTAATTACCGGGAAAATCATCAAATTTCAGTGTTTTTGTCACAAATAGGGAAAAATAAGGAAAACTATAGGCGTGCATTTGCTGTAGATGGGCAAACACGCACACAAGATGTTAAAAACAGATGTCCACATACTCCCGGGAGTTGCACAACCTATTTTATTTAATTATTGTTAACGAATTAACGGGAAAATCATCAAATTTCAGTGTTTTTGTCACAAATAGGAAAAATAAGGAAAACTATCAGTGTGCATTTGCTGTAGATGGGCAAACACGCACACAAGTTGTTAAAAAAAGATGTCCACGTTCCCCCGGGAGATGAACAACCTTTGTTATTTAATTCTTGTTAACTAATTACCGGGAAAATCATCAAATGTCAGTGTTTTTGACACAAATACAGAAAAGTAATGAAAATTATCGGTGTGCATTTGCTGCAAATAGACAAACAAGCACACAAGATGTTAAGAAAAGATGACCACATATTCCCAAGAGTTGCGCAACCTTTGCTATTTAATTATTGTTAACTAATAACCATGAAAATCATCAAATTTCAGTGTTTTTGACACAAATACAGAAAAATAATAAAATTATAGGTGTGCATTTGCTGCAAATCGGCAAACAAGCAAACAAGATGTTACGAAAAGATGTTCACATACTCCCAGGAGTTGCACAACCTTTGTTATTTAATTATTGTTAACTAATTACCGGGAAAATCATCAAATTTCAGTGTTTTTGACACAAATACAGAAAAATAATGAAATCTATCGGGTGTGCATTTACTATAGATTGGCAAACACGCACACAAGTTGTTAAAAAAAGATGTCCACGTTCCCCCTGGAGATGCACAACATTTGTTATTCAATTATTGTCAACTAATAACCATGAAAATCATCAAATTTCAGTGTTTTTGACACAAATACAGAAAAATAATAAAATTATAGGTGTG
>JANSJX010001013.1:0-13055 GCA_026168455.1 Theocolax elegans | reverse complement strand
AAAAGCACCATTTTCCAAAATTCCTCATAGGTTTAATATTACATAGGTTCTTACAAATTTTATTTTAACAAGTTAAAAGTCCCTATTATAAACACTGAAAAGTGTATGTATATAAATGATTAGAAAAATGTTATTAAAATTAGTCTATTAACTGTGTACATTTTTTGTGCAATTGTAATAATTAAGGTATATAGATCTCGTAAAATTAAGTGAAGATAATGGACACGTACGTACGTACGGGCGGACGGAATAGGTCCATCTTATAATATCACATTATACAGAAAATTTTATACTGTCCAAAATGACGATTTAAGTGTAAAGTATGTTATATTTTTTTAAATAGTTTGTAAAAAATTTATTTTTAATTCAATATGATCGCGGCACCCAAAGGAATAATTAGAATAGTGTTGACTTTTTATTAGTATTATTTAATTTTGGAAAGGTTTTAAATTTAAGTCTGAGCGTACACGTCCGTACATCTGTACGTCCGTACGTCCGACAGGAAGACTTTGATTTTTTAAACATTCTTATATCCCTCGTGGATTGTAGAAAAAATGAATTTATTTAATAAAAGTGATCGCGGAACCACACGGATTAATTAGTAAAGTGTTTAACTTTTTTATTGTGTGTTAATTACTTATTTGAATGGTTTAACTCGACAGTATAACTGAAGTAACATTAAGGACTGGACATCATCAACAGGACGGGAATATTTTTTTTTAATTTCGAATACGAGTTCAGTAGGATGAGCCCCGGTCGACCTGGATGGTAACAGTAGGCCCTGGACATCTTATGCGGTAGAACAATTTTTTTTTGATTCGTAAGAGCGCCAAGTAGATGTTGCCCGATGACCGAGAGCGTAAACTTAGTGACTGCACAATGAGCTGAATTAAGGAAACTTAAGCTCATTTTAGCTACCTCAAGCTGAAAGTTAGCTCCACTGCAATAAAACTGTCTCCAAGCTGACTGCGGCTTGAAATGAGCTGAAACAAGGAAACTTAAGCATATTTTAGCTACCTCAAGCTGAAAGTTAGCTCCACTGCAATAAGCGCAGTGCCTCCAAGCTGTCTGCGGCTTGAAATGAGCTGAAACAAGCTGAAACAAGCTGAATAAGACTAAAAATATTTTCCCATTTGTCTAGCAGTGGAAGCTAGGTCCTAAGCACGTAAGATTTTTTTGACAGCAATCAGGTTATTAAATACCTAGATTAGAGACAACTATAAGATACCCGTCTATGTGTTGATATTTCGGATGCCGGCAAGAAGCAAAAGTCTGGACTTTGACTGACTTGCTGTTTTCATAACAATTGCAAATGACATTATGATTTTGGGAACGTTACAACACTAGCAGGAAACTTAAGCTCATTTTAGCTACCTTAAGCTGAAAGTTAGCTCCACTGCAATAAGAACAGTGTCTCCAAGCTATCTCCGGCTAGAAATGAGCTGAATTAAGGAAAACTTAAGCTCATTTTAGCTACCTTAAGCTGAAAGTTAGCTCCACTGCAATAAGAACAGTGTCTCCAAGCTGTCTGCGGCTTGAAATGAGCTGAAACAAGCTGAAACAAGCTGAATAAGACTAAATATTTTCCCATTTGTCTAGCAGTGGAAGCTAGGGTCCTAAGCACGTAAGATTTTTTTGACAGCAATCAGGTTATTAAATACCATAGATTAGAGACAACTATAAGATACCCGTCTATGTGTTGATATTTCGGATGCCGGCAAGAAGCAAAAGTCTGGACTTTGACTGACTTGCTGTTTTCATAACAATTGCAAATGACATTATTGATTTTGGGAAACGTTACAACACTAGCAGGAAACTTAAGCTCATTTTAGCTACCTCAAGCTGAAAGTTAGCTCCACTGCAATAAGAGCAGTGTCTCCAAGCTGTCTGCGGCTTGAAATGAGCTGAAACAAGGAAACTTAAGCTCATTTTAGCTACCTTAAGCTGAAAGTTAGCTCCACTGCAATAAGAACAGTGTCTCCTAGCTGACTGCGGCTTGAAATGAGCTGAAACAAGGAAACTTAAGCTCATTTTAGCTACCTTAAGCTGAAAGTTAGCTCCACTGCAAAAAGAACAGTGTCTCCAACGCTATCTCCGGCTAGAATGGCTGAATTAAGGAAACTTAAGCTCATTTTAGCTACCTCAAGCTGAAAGTTAGCTCCACTGCAATAAGAACAGTGTCTCCAAGCTGACTGCGGCTTGAAATGAGCTGAAACAAGGAAACTTAAGCATATTTTAGCTACCTCAAGCTGAAAGTTAGCTCCACTGCAATAAGCGCAGTGCCTCCAAGCTGTCTGCGGCTTGAAATGAGCTGAAACAAGCTGAAACAAGCTGAATAAGACTAAAAATATTTTCCCATTTGTCTAGCAGTGGAAGCTAGGTTCCTAAGCACGTAAGATTTTTTTGACAGCAATCAGGTTATTAAATACCATAGATTAGAGGACAACTATAAGATACCCGTCTATGTGTTGATATTTCGGATGCCGGCAAGAAGCAAAAGTCTGGACTTTGACTGACTTGCTGTTTTCATAACAATTGCAAATGACATTATTGATTTTGGGAAACGTTACAACACTAGCAGGAAACTTAAGCTCATTTTAGCTACCTAAGCTGAAAGTTAGCTCCACTGCAATAAGAACAGTGTCTCCAAGCTATCTCCGGCTAGAAATGAGCTGAATTAAGGAAACTTAAGCTCATTTTAGCTACCTTAAGCTGAAAGTTAGCTCCACTGCAATAAGAACAGTGTCTCCAAGCTGTCTGCGGCTTGAAATGAGCTGAAACAAGCTGAAACAAGCTGAATAAGACTAAAAATATTTTCCCATTTGTCTAGCAGTGGAAGCTAGGTTCCTAAGCACGTAAGATTTTTTGACAGCAACAGGTTATTACATACCATAGATTAGAGACAACTATAAGATACCCGTCTATGTGTTGATATTTCGGATGCCGGCAAGAAGCAAAAGTCTGGACTTTGACTGACTTGCTGTTTTCATAACAATTGCAAATGACATTATTGATTTTGGGAAACGTTACAACACTAGCAGGAAACTTAAGCTCATTTTAGCTACCTAAGCTGAAAGTTAACTCCACTGCAATATGAACAGTGTCTCCAAGCTATCTGCGGCTTGAAATGAGCTGAAACAAGGAAACTTAAGCTCATTTTAGCTACCTTAAGCTGAAAGTTAGCTCCACTGCAAAAAGAACAGTGTCTCCAAGCTATCTCCGGCTAGAAATGAGCTGAATTAAGGAAACTTAAGCTCATTTTAGCTACCTCAAGCTGAAAGTTAGCTCCACTGCAATAAGAACAGTGTCTCCAAGCTGACTGCGGCTTGAAATGAGCTGAAACAAGGAAACTTAAGCATATTTTAGCTACCTCAAGCTGAAAGTTAGCTCCACTGCAATAAGCGCAGTGCCTCCAAGCTGTCTGCGGCTTGAAATGAGCTGAAACAAGCTGAAACAAGCTGAATAAGACTAAAAATATTTTCCCATTTGTCTAGCAGTGGAAGCTAGGTTCCTAAGCACGTAAGATTTTTTTGACAGCAATCAGGTTATTAAATACCATAGATTAGAGACAACTATAAGATACCCGTCTATGTGTTGATATTTCGGATGCCGGCAAGAAGCAAAAGTCTGGACTTTGACTGACTTGCTGTTTTCATAACAATTGCAAATGACATTATTGATTTTGGGAAACGTTACAACACTAGCAGGAAACTTAAGCTCATTTTAGCTACCTTAAGCTGAAAGTTAGCTCCACTGCAATAAGAACAGTGTCTCCAAGCTATCTCCGGCTAGAAATGAGCTGAATTAAGGAAACTTAAGCTCATTTTAGCTACCTTAAGCTGAAAGTTAGCTCCACTGCAATAAGAACAGTGTCTCCAAGCTGTCTGCGGCTTGAAATGAGCTGAAACAAGCTGAAACAAGCTGAATAAGACTAAAAATATTTTCCCATTTGTCTAGCAGTGGAAGCTAGGTTCCTAAGCACGTAAGATTTTTTTTTGACAGGCAATCAGGTTTATTAAATACCATAGATTAGAGGACAACTATAAGATACCCGTCCTATGTGTTTGATAGTTCGGATGCCGGCAAGAACGCACAAATTCTGGACTTGACTGACTTGCTGTTTTCATAACAATTGCAAATGACCATTATGATTTTGGGAAAACGTTACACACTAGCGGAAACTTAAGCTCATGTTAGCTACCTAAGCTGAAGTTAACTCCACTGCAATATGAACAGTGTCTCCAAGCTATCTGCCGGCTTAGACATGAGCTGAAACAAGGAAACTTAAGCTCATTTTAGCTACCTTAAGCTGAAAGATAGCTCCACTGCAATAAGAACAGTGTCTCCAAGCTAATCCGGCTAGAAAATGAGCTGAAACACGGAAACTTAAGCTCATTTTAGCTATCTTAAGCTGAAAGTTAGCTTCCACTGCAATAAGAACAGGGTCTCCTAGCTGACTGCGGCTTGAAATGAGCTGAAACAAGGAAACTGTCACGTCCAGACTTGCACCAATCACTATAAAAAATATTACAAGAAGGCAAATGGTTAATAAACCATTCGCGTTCCTTTCGCTCTTGTTTGACTAGGACTAGCCTTACGTCTCCGGGAGTAGCGAGCGAAGTTATTTTGAGAGTAGAGATGCAGGATATAATGAGGGATAAATAAAATAATATATGTTTATTTTCGTATTAATTATGCATTATTTATTTAAATATAATATGCTGTTTTTCTTTAAATGAACACGTGAAACTAAATTATTACAGCTTTTTAATGGGCAAAAACACATAAATTTACACTATTTTATTAACAATTGTATAAAATTATTTAAGTCGAATAACGATTAATTTTGATTAAATAAACAAATGTACGGCGAACACATTAACACATTATAGAATAAAAAAAAAAATACACAAGGTTATTTTATTATAAACATTAATAATCAATAATTGAAATAGGAATCATTATAAGTAAATGCAGGTAAAATAAAAAAATGGTTGTCGTTTAAAACATGAATTATAGTTAATAAATTGTAATTCAAACCGTGAATATTTCAATTCAAATACAATGTAACGAATAATTATTATAAATAAATTGTAGTATATAATAATAATTGTTTTAAAAGTAAAACGGTTGGTTCAGCAATCGAAATAACATAAAATATCAGGTTGCCTTTACGAATAATACAAACGTATAGATAGCCGAAAAGAATATACCTTAAGTACCCAAATATATATATATATATATATGTATATATATATTATATATATAGTGTGTATATTCGGTGAGGAACGAAGGTCCGCCTTGAACGTGGGTAGCGGTGTCAGATTGCCGTATAATGTCCTGCTAGACCTGCGGGCGTCGACGTTAGATGTGTATGCTGTTGGAGCTCGACGATTTCCAGATGTCGAAGTCGTAGTTCATCGACTATGACTTGTAGATGTCAATGATACGTCTCGATTCCTCTTGTGATTTTTAATACGTATTACTTAAAGTTCAAGTAGCAGAGCCACGCCCTCGGATAAAAATCAAAGAGTTGTCCAGCAGAGCTTCGCCTTGCGAAAGCTTTAGATGAAAATTTAGGAGTGGCTGTGTCTGTTCTGGGTCCTCTTTATATACCCTAAAATCTATGCATCTCTCCTTGTCTTACACTTCTTCCTTGTCTTACACTTTGCCTTATATGGAAATTGTGTAAGTAGTTCTCGATTTTTCTGTGCTTGCACCCGATTGGACCGTTAGATGTGCGTAGTTAAAAATTGTCGAATCCCATGCATTTTCTGTATCGCTTCGTAGTTAATTCGGAGAATTTGCTGTCCCCCTTTTATTACTGCGACGTTATCCAAAGAACGGCTTAATTTATTACTTCCTTCTAATGCTCGAATTTTCTAGTCGATGTTTCCCATTGCCGGTTCTTCTCCGAGCATTGATTTTATAGTGCAGTACAAAAAAACTCTAGCGTAACCCTTCGTTTCGATCTCACTATCGGCGATCCCGCTTATGTGCGTATTGGCTTTGAATAATATCTTCAACTCTACGTATCAGTCTCTGTTTCGTTTGAAACACTCGTAAAATAATCTGTTCCTTAGCTTTATAAATTATATTTTATATTACTGCATTTACTTAGAATCATTCTTTATCAACCTTATTTTGTTCGTCTTCTACGCCGTATTTTTATTCTAAACTACGCAGTACTTTTTACGAAAAATAATAATATAATTTTCGTCGGGACGCGACAAAACTTAAGCTCATTTTAGCTACCTTAAGCTGAAAGTTAGCTCCACTGCAATAAGAACAGTGTCTCCAAGCTATCTCCGGCTAGAAATGAGCTGAATTATGGAAACTTAAGCTCATTTTAGCTACCTCAAGCTGAAAGTTAGCTCCACTGCAATAAGAACAGTGTCTCCAAGCTGACTGCGGCTTGAAATGAGCTGAAACAAGGAAACTTAAGCACATTTTAGCTACCTCAAGCTGAAAGTTAGCTCCACTGCAATAAGCGCAGTGCCTCCAAGCTGTCTGCGGCTTGAAATGAGCTGAAACAAGCTGAAACAAGCTGAATAAGACTAAAAATATTTTCCCATTTGTCTAGCAGTGGAAGCTAGGTTCCTAAGCACGTAAGATTTTTTTGACAGCAATCAGGTTATTAAATACCATAGATTAGAGACAACTATAAGATACCCGTCTATGTGTTGATATTTCGGATGCCGGCAAGAAGCAAAAGTCTGGACTTTGACTGACTTGCTGTTTTCATAACAATTGCAAATGACATTATTGATTTTGGGAAACGTTACAACACTAGCAGGAAACTTAAGCTCATTTTAGCTACCTTAAGCTGGATGTTAGCTCCACTGCAATAAGAACAGTGTCTCCAAGCTGACTGCGGCTTGAAATAAGCTGAAACAAGGAAACTTAAGCTCATTTTAGCTACCTCAAGCTGAAAGTTAGCTCCACTGCAATAAGAGCAGTGTCTCCAAGCTGTCTGCGGCTTGAAATGAGCTGAAACAAGGAAACTTAACCTCATTTTAGCTACCTTAAGCTGAAAGTTAGCTCCACTGCAATAAGAACAGTGTCTCCAAGCTATCTCCGGCTAGAAATGAGCTGAAACAAGGAAACTTAACCTCATTTTAGCTACCTTAAGCTGAAAGTTAGCTCCGCTGCAATAAGAACAGTGTCTCCTAGCTGACTGCGGCTTGAAATGAGCTGAAACAAGGAAACTTAAGCTCATTTTAGCTACCTCAAGCTGAAAGTTAGCTCCACTGCAATAAGCGCAGTGCCTCCAAGCTGTCTGCGGCTTGAAATGAGCTGAAACAAGCTGAAACAAGCTGAATAAGACTAAAAATATTTTCCCATTTGTCTAGCAGTGGAAGCTAGGGTCCTAAGCACGTAAGATTTTTTTGACAGCAATCAGGTTATTAAATACCATAGATTAGAGACAACTATAAGATACCCGTCTATGTGTTGATATTTCGGATGCCGGCAAGAAGCAAAAGTCTGGACTTTGACTGACTTGCTGTTTTCATAACAATTGCAAATGACATTATTGATTTTGGGAAACGTTACAACACTAGCAGGAAACTTAAGCTCATTTTAGTTACCTTAAGCTGAAAGTTAGCTCCACTGCAATAAGAACAGTGTCTCCAAGCTATCTCCGGCTAGAAATGAGCTGAATTAAGGAAACTTAAGCTCATTTTAGCTACCTTAAGCTGAAAGTTAGCTCCACTGCAATAAGAACAGTGTCTCCAAGCTGTCTGCGGCTTGAAATGAGCTGAAACAAGCTGAAACAAGCTGAATAAGACTAAAAATATTTTCCCATTTGTCTAGCAGTGGAAGCTAGGTTCCTAAGCACGTAAGATTTTTTTGACAGCAATCAGGTTATTAAATACCATAGATTAGAGACAACTATAAGATACCCGTCTATGTGTTGATATTTCGGATGCCGGCAAGAAGCAAAAGTCTGGACTTTGACTGACTTGCTGTTTTCATAACAATTGCAAATGACATTATTGATTTTGGGAAACGTTACAACACTAGCAGGAAACTTAAGCTCATTTTAGCTACCGTAAGCTGAATGTTAGCTCCACTGCAATAAGAACAGTGTCTCCAAGCTGACTGCGGCTAGAAATGAGCTGAATTAAGGAAACTTAAGCTCATTTTAGCTACCTTAAGCTGAAAGTTAACTCCACTGCAATATGAACAGTGTCTCCAAGCTATCTCCGGCTAGAAATGAGCTGAACAAGGAAACTTAAGCTCATTTTAGCTACCTTAAGCTGAAAGATAGCTCCACTGCAATAAGAACAGTGTCTCCAAGCTATCTCCGGCTAGAAATGAGCTGAAACAAGGAAACTTAAGCTCATTTTAGCTATCTTAAGCTGAAAGTTAGCTCCACTGCAATAAGAACAGTGTCTCCTAGCTGACTGCGGCTTGAAATGAGCTGAAACAAGGAAACTTAAGCTCATTTTAGCTACCTTAAGCTGAAAGTTAGCTCCACTGCAATAAGAACAGTGTCTCCAAGCTATCTCCGGCTAGAAATGAGCTGAATTATGGAAACTTAAGCTCATTTTAGCTACCTCAAGCTGAAAGTTAGCTCCACTGCAATAAGAACAGTGTCTCCAAGCTGACTGCGGCTTGAAATGAGCTGAAACAAGGAAACTTAAGCACATTTTAGCTACCTCAAGCTGAAAGTTAGCTCCACTGCAATAAGCGCAGTGCCTCCAAGCTGTCTGCGGCTTGAAATGAGCTGAAACAAGCTGAAACAAGCTGAATAAGACTAAAAATATTTTCCCATTTGTCTAGCAGTGGAAGCTAGGTTCCTAAGCACGTAAGATTTTTTGACAGCAATCAGGTTATTAAATACCATAGATTAGAGACAACTATAAGATACCCGTCTATGTGTTGATATTTCGGATGCCGGCAAGAAGCAAAAGTCTGGACTTTGACTGACTTGCTGTTTTCATAACAATTGCAAATGACATTATTGATTTTGGGAAACGTTACAACACTAGCAGGAAACTTAAGCTCATTTTAGCTACCTTAAGCTGGATGTTAGCTCCACTGCAATAAGAACAGTGTCTCCAAGCTGACTGCGGCTTGAAATAAGCTGAAACAAGGAAACTTAAGCTCATTTTAGCTACCTCAAGCTGAAAGTTAGCTCCACTGCAATAAGAGCAGTGTCTCCAAGCTGTCTGCGGCTTGAAATGAGCTGAAACAAGGAAACTTAACCTCATTTTAGCTACCTTAAGCTGAAAGTTAGCTCCACTGCAATAAGAACAGTGTCTCCAAGCTATCTCCGGCTAGAAATGAGCTGAAACAAGGAAACTTAACCTCATTTTAGCTACCTTAAGCTGAAAGTTAGCTCCGCTGCAATAAGAACAGTGTCTCCTAGCTGACTGCGGCTTGAAATGAGCTGAAACAAGGAAACTTAAGCTCATTTTAGCTACCTCAAGCTGAAAGTTAGCTCCACTGCAATAAGCGCAGTGCCTCCAAGCTGTCTGCGGCTTGAAATGAGCTGAAACAAGCTGAAACAAGCTGAATAAGACTAAAAATATTTTCCCATTTGTCTAGCAGTGGAAGCTAGGGTCCTAAGCACGTAAGATTTTTTTGACAGCAATCAGGTTATTAAATACCATAGATTAGAGACAACTATAAGATACCCGTCTATGTGTTGATATTTCGGATGCCGGCAAGAAGCAAAAGTCTGGACTTTGACTGACTTGCTGTTTTCATAACAATTGCAAATGACATTATTGATTTTGGGAAACGTTACAACACTAGCAGGAAACTTAAGCTCATTTTAGTTACCTTAAGCTGAAAGTTAGCTCCACTGCAATAAGAACAGTGTCTCCAAGCTATCTCCGGCTAGAAATGAGCTGAATTAAGGAAACTTAAGCTCATTTTAGCTACCTTAAGCTGAAAGTTAGCTCCACTGCAATAAGAACAGTGTCTCCAAGCTGTCTGCGGCTTGAAATGAGCTGAAACAAGCTGAAACAAGCTGAATAAGACTAAAAATATTTTCCCATTTGTCTAGCAGTGGAAGCTAGGTTCCTAAGCACGTAAGATTTTTTTGACAGCAATCAGGTTATTAAATACCATAGATTAGAGACAACTATAAGATACCCGTCTATGTGTTGATATTTCGGATGCCGGCAAGAAGCAAAAGTCTGGACTTTGACTGACTTGCTGTTTTCATAACAATTGCAAATGACATTATTGATTTTGGGAAACGTTACAACACTAGCAGGAAACTTAAGCTCATTTTAGCTACCGTAAGCTGAATGTTAGCTCCACTGCAATAAGAACAGTGTCTCCAAGCTGACTGCGGCTAGAAATGAGCTGAATTAAGGAAACTTAAGCTCATTTTAGCTACCTTAAGCTGAAAGTTAACTCCACTGCAATATGAACAGTGTCTCCAAGCTATCTCCGGCTAGAAATGAGCTGAAACAAGGAAACTTAAGCTCATTTTAGCTACCTTAAGCTGAAAGATAGCTCCACTGCAATAAGAACAGTGTCTCCAAGCTATCTCCGGCTAGAAATGAGCTGAAACAAGGAAACTTAAGCTCATTTTAGCTATCTTAAGCTGAAAGTTAGCTCCACTGCAATAAGAACAGTGTCTCCTAGCTGACTGCGGCTTGAAATGAGCTGAAACAAGGAAACTTAAGCTCATTTTAGCTACCTTAAGCTGAAAGTTAGCTCCACTGCAATAAGAACAGTGTCTCCAAGCTATCTCCGGCTAGAAATGAGCTGAATTATGGAAACTTAAGCTCATTTTAGCTACCTCAAGCTGAAAGTTAGCTCCACTGCAATAAGAACAGTGTCTCCAAGCTGACTGCGGCTTGAAATGAGCTGAAACAAGGAAACTTAAGCACATTTTAGCTACCTCAAGCTGAAAGTTAGCTCCACTGCAATAAGCGCAGTGCCTCCAAGCTGTCTGCGGCTTGAAATGAGCTGAAACAAGCTGAAACAAGCTGAATAAGACTAAAAATATTTTCCCATTTGTCTAGCAGTGGAAGCTAGGTTCCTAAGCACGTAAGATTTTTTTGACAGCAATCAGGTTATTAAATACCATAGATTAGAGACAACTATAAGATACCCGTCTATGTGTTGATATTTCGGATGCCGGCAAGAAGCAAAAGTCTGGACTTTGACTGACTTGCTGTTTTCATAACAATTGCAATGACATTATTGATTTTGGGAAACGTTACAACACTAGCAGGAAACTTAAGCTCATTTTAGCTACCTTAAGCTGGATGTTAGCTCCACTGCAATAAGAACAGTGTCTCCAAGCTGACTGCGGCTTGAAATAAGCTGAAACAAGGAAACTTAAGCTCATTTTAGCTACCTCAAGCTGAAAGTTAGCTCCACTGCAATAAGAGCAGTGTCTCCAAGCTGTCTGCGGCTTGAAATGAGCTGAAACAAGGAAACTTAACCTCATTTTAGCTACCTTAAGCTGAAAGTTAGCTCCACTGCAATAAGAACAGTGTCTCCAAGCTATCTCCGGCTAGAAATGAGCTGAATTATGGAAACTTAAGCTCATTTTAGCTACCTCAAGCTGAAAGTTAGCTCCACTGCAATAAGAACAGTGTGCTCCAAGCTGACTGCGGCTTGAAATGAGCTGAAACAAGGAAACTTAAGCACATTTTAGCTACCTCAAGCTGAAAGTTAGCTCCACTGCAATAAGCGCAGTGCCTCCAAGCTGTCTGCGGCTTGAAATGAGCTGAAACAAGCTGAAACAAGCTGAATAAGACTAAAATATTTTCCCATTTGTCTAGCAGTGGAAGCTAGGTTCCTAAGCACGTAAGATTTTTTGACAGCAATCAGGTTATTAATACCATAGATTAGAGACAACTATAAGATACCCGTCTATGTGTTGATATTTCGGATGCCGGCAAGAAGCAAAAGTCTGGACTTTGACTGACTTGCTGTTTTCATAACAATTGCAAATGACATTATTGATTTTGGGAACGTTACAACACTAGCAGGAAACTTAAGCTCATTTTAGCTACCTTAAGCTGGATGTTAGCTCCACTGCAATAAGAACAGTGTCTCCAAGCTGACTGCGGCTTGAAATAAGCTGAAACAAGGAAACTTAAGTCATTTTAGCTACCTCAAGCTGAAAGTTAGCTCCACTGCAATAAGAGCAGTGTCTCCAAGCTGTCTGCGGCTTGAATGAGCGAAACAAGGAAACTTAACCTCATTTTAGCTACCTTAAGCTGAAAGTTAGCTCCACTGCAATAAGAACAGTGTCTCAAGCTATCTCCGGCTAGAAATGAGCTGAAACAAGGAAACTTAACCTCATTTTAGCTACCTTAAGCTGAAAGTTAGCTCCACTGCAATAACAGTGTCTCCTAGCTGACTGCGGCTTGAAATGAGCTGAAACAAGGAAACTTAAGCTCATTTTAGCTACCTCAAGCTGAAAGTTAGCTCAACTGCAATAAGCGCAGTGCCTCCAAGCTGTCTGCGGCTTGAAATGAGCTGAAACAAGCTGAAACAAGCTGAATAAGCCTAAAATATTTTCCCATTTGTCTAGCAGTGGAAGCTAGGGTCCTAAGCACGTAAGATTTTTTTGACAGCAATCAGGTTATTAAATACCATAGATTAGAGACAACTATAAGATACCCGTCTATGTGTTGATATTTCGGATGCCGGCAAGAAGCAAAAGTCTGGACTTGACTGACTTGCGTTTTCATAACAATTGCAAATGACATTATTGATTTTGGGAACGTTACAACACTAGCAGGAACTTAAGCTCATTTTAGCTACCTTAAGCTGAATGTTAGCTCCACTGCAATAAGACAGTGTCTCCAACTGACTGCGGCTTGAAATGAACTGAAACAAGAGAAACTTAAGCTCATTTTAGCTACCTCAAGCTGAAAGTTAGCTCCACTGCAATAAGAGCAGTGTCTCCAAGCTGTCTGCGGCTTGAAATGAGCTGAAACAAGGAAACTTAACCTCATTTTAGCTACTTAAGCTGAAAGTTAGCTCCACTGCAATAAGAACAGGTCTCCAACTATCTCCGGCTAGAAATGAGCTGAAACAAGGAAACTTAAGCTCATTTTAGCTATCTT
>JANSJX010001012.1:0-13065 GCA_026168455.1 Theocolax elegans | reverse complement strand
AGAGTCGTAGTCAGTCGATCGAGCGGACTCGAATAAGTCGGTCTTCCTACTCTCACATGTATAAGAGATTGTATCTTCGCGTATTTTCAACTACTTTAAATTTTGTACCTCAGTTCGGACAATAATTACTGTTGTTTTAAATTCGTATCTATTTGTCAAAAGCTATTAATTCTGTGAAATATAATTATGCTATTTTAAATAAATTGAGTGTAAAATATAAATCTGTGATCTCGTAATTGACTTTATCCGGACTTCCATCCACTATCCCGTGTTTCACAAACTGTTGCGTTCATTCTCGAAATCAATCTTCCCGTCATCGTCGTTTTGGACTTTGTTTCGACTCACACGTCTTCGTCGTCCTGGATTTGGTTTGGAGGAAGCCGAAATCTTCTCCTGGTGACAGCTGCTGCTCTACCCATTCACCCTATACACCCTTCACAGGAACTGCTAAGACCTGCCTCGCTCTACCACGGTTTTCGTCAGTAAAAGTTAAGTAAAGTTATTTAGTTCATTCTCCCGTTTACAAAAATCAAAATCAGTAAAATCATAACTTTAATTTTTTTATCTGTAAAATTATCCGGGACACAACATTTTTGGTGACAGCGGTGGGATACGAAAAAAAAAAATAAATAATATACATATATATATACGAACACATACGTATATTTTTGAATATATCAAGTCTTTTCGCACTTACTAAAAGTTGTATTCACTAGTATTTTATAACCTATATTTTAGGATATGAATCGCGTTTTTATATTAAAATAAACAAAAAAACTGTAAATAAAAATATTTAAATACAGTAGAAAATAATCGTTCGTTGGAGCTAACCGAGAAGGTGATTTCGCAAGGCGAATTTACGATTCCAAACATGATTGAAACGAAATAGTCGAGCAGCTCGCGTTCTGTACCCTACGGGCGGGGATTCGCATGGAAGCGCGAGCGTGATCCCCTCCCGCAGACTCCCAAACGGGAAATTTGATTTTGTCTAAAACTAGAAGATTTGTTAGCATTGATAATAATACTTCAGATTTTCCTCAAGTCTTTTCGCACCTACTAATAGTTGTATGCACTAGTATTTATAGCCTATATTTTAGGATACGAATCGCGTTTTTATATTAAAAACAGTCAAAAAAACTGTAAATAAAAATATAATAGGGTAGAAAATTATCGTTCGTTGGAGCTACCGAGAAGGTGATTTCGTTAGTCGATATTACCATTCGAACAGAGTTGAAATGAAATAATCGACGCAGCTCGCGTCAGTACCCTACGGGCGGGGATTCGCACGGAAGCGCGAACGTGATTCCTCCCGTAGACTCCCAAACGGGAAACTTGATTTTATGTCTAAAGCAGAAGAATTTTGTTAGCATTTATACTGATTCTTCAAGATTTTCCTCAAGTCTTTCGCACTTACTAAAAGTTGTATTCACTAGTATTTTATAAGCCTATATTTTAGGATATGAACCGCGTTTTATATTAAAATAAAAAAAAACTGTAAATAAAAATATAAATAGAGTAAAATAATCGTTCGTTGGAGCTACCGAGAAGGTGATTTCGTTAGTCGATTTTACCATTCGAAAACGGTTGAAATGAAATAATCGACGCAGCTCGCGTTCAGTACCCTACGGGCGGGGATTCGCACGAAAGCGCGAGCGTGATCCCCTCCCGTAGACTCCCAAACGGGAAACTTAATTATTGTCTGAAACCAGAAGAGTTTTGTTAGCATTTATAATGATTCTTCAAGATTTTCCTCAAGTCTTTTCGCACTTACTAATAGTTGTATTCACTAGTATTTTATAACCTATATTTTAGGATATGAATCGCGTTTTTATATTAAAATAAACAAAAAAACTGTAAATAAAATATTTAAATACAGTAGAAAATAATCGTTCGTTGGAGCTACCGAGAAGGTGATTTCGCAAGGCGAATTTACGATTCCAAACTGATGAAACGAATAGTCGACGCAGCTCGCGTTCTGTACCCTACGGGCGGGGATTCGCATGGAAGCGCGAGCGTGATCCCCTCCCGCAGACTCCCAAACGGGAAATTTGATTTTTGTCTAAAACAGAAGAGTTTTGTTAGAATTTATAATAATACTTCAAGATTTTCTTCAAGTCTTTCGCACCTACTAATAGTTGTATGCACTAGTATTTTATAGCCTATATTTTAGGATACGAATCGCGTTTTTATATTAAAACAGTCAAAAAAACTGTAAATAAAAATATAAATAGGGTAGAAAATTATCGTTCGTTGGAGCTACCGAGAAGGTGATTTCGTTAGTCGATTTTACCATTCGAAACGGTTGAAATGAAATAATCGACGCAGCTCGCGTTCAGTACCCTACGGGCGGGGATTCGCACGGAAGCGCGAACGTGATTCCCTCCCGTAGACTCCCAAACGGGAAACTTGATTTTTGTCTAAAGCAGAAGAATTTTGTTAGCATTTATACTGATTCTTCAAGATTTTCCTCAAGTCTTTTCGCACTTACTAAAAGTTGTATTCACTAGTATTTTATAGCCTATATTTTAGGATATGAACCGCGTTTTTATATTAAAATAAAAAAAAACTGTAAATAAAAATATAAATAGAGTAAAAATAATCGTTCGTTGGAGCTACCGAGAAGGTGATTTCGTTAGTCGATTTTACCATTCGAAACGGTTGAAATGAAATAATCGACGCAGCTCGCGTTCAGTACCCTACGGGCGGGGATTCGCACGAAAGCGCGAGCGTGATCCCCTCCCGTAGACTCCCAAACGGGAAACTTAATTATTGTCTGAAACAGAAGAGTTTTGTTAGCATTTATAATGATTCTTCAAGATTTTCCTCAAGTCTTTTCGCACTTACTAATAGTTGTATTCACTAGTATTTTATAACCTATATTTTAGGATATGAATCGCGTTTTATATTAAAATAAACAAAAAAACTGTAAATAAAATATTTAAATACAGTAGAAAATAATCGTTCGTTGGAGCTACCGAGAAGGTGATTTCGCAAGGCGAATTTACGATTCCAAACTGATGAAACGAAATAGTCGACGCAGCTCGCGTTCTGTACCCTACGGGCGGGGATTCGCATGGAAGCGCGAGCGTGATCCCCTCCCGCAGACTCCCAAACGGGAAATTTGATTTTTGTCTAAAACAGAAGAGTTTTGTTAGAATTTATAATAATACTTCAAGATTTTCTTCAAGTCTTTTCGCACCTACTAATAGTTGTATGCACTAGTATTTTATAGCCTATATTTTAGGATATGAATCGCGTTTTTATATTAAAACAGTCAAAAAAACTGTAAATAAAAATATAAATAGGGTAGAAAAATTATCGTTCGTTGGAGCTACCGAGAAGGTGATTTCGTTAGTCGATTTTACCATTCGAAACGGTTGAAATGAAATAATCGACGCAGCTCGCGTTCAGTACCCTACGGGCGGGGATTCGAACGAAAGCGCGAGCGTTATCCCCTCCCGTAGACTCCCAAACGGGAAACTTAATTATTGTCTAAAACAGAAGAGTTTTGTTAGCATTTATAATGATACTTCAAGATTTTCCTCAAATCTTTTCCCAATTACTAATAGTTGTATACATTAGTATTTTATAACTATATTTTAGGATATGAATCATGTTTTTATATACAAATAAACAAAAAAACTGTAAATAAAATATATAAATACATTAGAAAATAATCGTTCGTTGGAGCTACGGAAAAGGTGATTTCGCAAGGCGATTTTACGATTCCAAACTGATGAAACGAAATAGTCGACGCAGCTCGCGCTCTGTACCCTACGGGCGGGGATTCGCACGGAAGCGCGAGCGTGATCCCCTCACGTAGACTCTCAAACGGGAAACTTGATTTTTGTCTATAGCAGAAGAATTTTTAAGCATTTATAATGATTCTTCAAGATTCTCCTCAAGCCTTTTCGCTCTTACTGATAGTTGTATTTACTAGTATTTTATAGCCTATATTTTAGGATATGAATCGCGTATTTATATTAAAACAGTCAAAAATACTGTAAATAAAAATATAATTAGGGTAGAAAATTATCGTTCGTTGGAGCTACCGAGAAGGTGATTTCGTTAGTCGATTTTACCATTCGAAACGGTTGCAATGAAATAATCGACGCAGCTTGCGTTCAGTACCCTACGGGCGGGGATTCGCACGAAAGCGCGAGCGTGATCCCCTCATAATATTCATTACTTATATTTTGTTAAATGCCTTAAAGGCAAGAAGTTTGTAAATATTGTAAATAAACAAAGTGCAACCAAAAAAAAACACGTGCAGTGCAGTGAAAGCTTATCCGCCGTCCTCTTCCCTTAAGTCAATCTCACACATCGTTATGGTCCTTCGAGCCGGATCCAGTGCCTACAGAAGCGGTCCTGGACAACTTGTACTTAAGGAGGATATGCACTTCATCTAACGTGCATCAACTGGTGAAACTTACAGCTCTGCAATTTACATCGAATTTACTCAAAAATTCTGTAAGTAACGCAAGCCATTCCGTTGCTCAATCGATCAAGCGCATCTTGACTTGTTGCATTTAAAATGTTGATAATTAAAGTTTTATTTCTTGCCTTATACAGGCACATTTAATTTAGTAGCTTAAATTGTCTCAAAGCTATTATAACAACAAGTCGTTCGATTGTGTGTGTTATACGTGTAGGTCGAGCTTCGCGAGATTTGTTTACATTTTCTCGCTCGCGAAGAACCGCTCGCAAGGCAACGATATTCAAAATCGTTCGCCTAATCATTTAAATTACTTCGACCACACTCGGCTCGCTTCGGGTGCTCGGCTCACTGAGAGAGTCGATAATACTTTCTCCCTCTCTCTCACTCTATCTTCGGCCACGTTCGGCTCGCTTCGGGCGCTCGGCTTACTGAGAGAGTTAGCTATACTCTCTCTCTCTCCACCTATACTTACTTCGGCTACGCTCGACTCGCTTCGGGTGCTCAGCTCTTTGAGAGGAGACACTTCTTCGTTCTCTCTCACTCTCATTGCTACTTACGAAGCTCGCGCCCTATACTTTATATTGCGCGCGGAGCTTACATTTTGGAAAAACGATACACTAACATCGTCCTTTCAATTTATATCTTTTCTTACGTATATAATAGTATACTTATACTATTATTTAACAAGCTGCCTTTTGATATCTACCTTAAAATTAAAATGGATTCATACATTACAAAACAAGTCGAAGATCACGGAATTATTACCCGTGCCTTCACAAATCTTAAGAAGAAAAGTGGACAAAACTCAGCGGCTATCATTCAGTCCCACTTAGCAGGATTGGAAAAACGATGGAGCCGCATCGAAGATCGCCATCGAATTTTAGAAGAAAAAGCTACAGATGAAGATCGCAGTAATCTTATTTTAAACTTGATTGGTTTGAAGATGCAGAATTGGATTTCTTTAGTGAAAGAGCAAAATTCACAGAAGCGTTGCAGCTACTTCAACCTGATCAATCAACAGGACAACGTGTTGACGTCCCCAATGCACTCAAGCCGCAGAAAATTGCCTCCAATCGAGATTCCTTGCTTTTCAGGCAACTACGCGGATTGTCATTCTTTCAAAGATTTCTTCACTGCACTCATCATTAACGACAGAGAACTTCTAGATGTTGAACGTCTTCAATATCTCAAAAAATACGTTTCTGGATACGCTGCGAATTTAATAAAAAATATTCCAGTTTCCAGTGAAAATTATGCCCGTGCCTGGCAAAAGCTGCAGTCACACTTTGACAACAAACGAGTATTGATTCAGTCTTATCTTAATACCTTGTTTCAGACAAAACCAATGCAGTTCGAGTCTCATCAGGCGCTAAAGAACCTCAGAGAAGCTGCCTCCGAAGCTTACGAGACGATGCAGGTGCTTGGTCGACAGAGCAACCCAGAGGACTTTCTCGTATTCAGCGTCATACAGCGTTTTGATCCGAGCACTCGCCGAGACTGGGAGCTGTCTTTAGGTGACTCTACCGAACCGATTGAGTGGAACCAACTGGATGCCTTCATGAAGTCTCGAATACAAGCACTCAAGGTCGCTGACGACACAAAGTCTACTACGGTCGTCTCTTCTAAAAATTAAATTTCATTTTTTACTAAGTCTATACCGACTTCAACAAAAATTTCTGCACATACTGCCTCGCAGCAGAAATCCTTTTCTTGTGCATTATGTAACAAAAATCATACTTTAACTTGGTGCGATAAATTTAAATCTTATTCTCTCGATAATCGTCTAAAATTTGTTACAGAAAAAAAATTATGTTTTAACTGCCTAAGATCGCATAATCTGACGGCCTGCCAATCAAAGGTCAACTGTAACATCTGTAAACAACGCCATCATACTCTGCTACATCGAGAAAGCCAGAGCATGCAGTCTTCGGGATGTCATTCACCAGCTGCTCCTTCAACTTTACCTGTAGCAGTGTCAGCAGCGAATCAACCAAGTCAACCGTCATCAATCGTAACAGCTCACACGGTAAACTCTACAGTTCCTGTATCTCGATCAATTATTCTTGCCACTGCTAGATTATTCGTTACGGTCAACCAACGAAATAGTGCAGTACGAGCACTTATTGATCCATGCTCGGAAGCATCGTTATATCCGAAAGTCTTGCACAACGACTACGACTGCCTCGTTTGTCGGTGTTCGTGCCTGTAACTGGTGTTGGTGCTGCTCCCAGTTGTACTGCCAGGTCATCGGCAGTTATCTCCTTCACATCTCGACTTAAAAATGAGAAACAATGGGAGATTCAAGCACTTATTTTACCTAAGCTTACGGAATATCTACCATCGCCGCAAATAGTCAACTCTGCGCTTTCGTTTATGGATAACTTATGTCTCGCAGATCCTCACATCGAGTCTGGAGATCGAATCGAAATGATCTTGGGAGCTGACGTGTACCCTAAACTAATCGAAAACGGGTTACGTAAGAGCACAGACGGACAGCTGATCGCTCAATCTACAAGCTTAGGTTGGATACTAACGGGATCTACTGTATCGACATCTCACGAAAAGGCACAGCAGATTACGAGTCTACAATGCATTCTCGACAAAAATCTCTCGTCACTTGTCGAAAGATTTTGGCAACAAGAAGAGGCATCTCCAACAAAATCTCTTCCTTACTCAGCAGATGAACTTGATTGCGAAAATCACTTTTTAGCAACACATAAACGAGACGAACAAGGTAGATACGTTTTATGCTTGCCTTTCAATTCAAAGGTAACTCAACTTGGCGATTCTCATCAATCTGCTATGCAAACATTTCAACGTACGGAGAAAAGGTTTACTTCCAATCCTCAACTTAAAATCCAATATACAAAGTTTATGGAAGATTATTTGTCATCAGATCATATGAAAGAAGTTTCATTGGATTGTTCATCTCCTCATTCGTTTTTCTTGCCTCATCATGGAGTTTTCAAGGCTCATGGTGATACATCAAAACTAAGAGTTGTCTTCAATGGTTCCGTCAAGCTTTCCAATGGACTATCACTTAACGACTGCCTACATCCTGGTCCAAAACTTCAATTGGATATCTTTGATATTTTACTCAGTTGGCGTAAACATCGTTTTGTCTTTTCTGCGGACATCAAACAGATGTTTAGACAAATTCGCATAGACGATGAGGATCAATGATTTCAACAAATTCTATGGCGAAATAACCAAGATAAGCCAATCTCAACCTTTCAACTTGCTACAGTCACGTATGGACTTGCAAGCTCACCGTATCAAGCTATACGTACTTTGCTGCAGCTTGCATCCGACGAAGAAAACAAGTTTCCACGCGCTGCAGAAATTGTGCGAGAAAACAGCTATGTGGACGACGTATTTGCCGGAGCAGACACTATTTCAGACACACTTCAACTCAAGTCGGAATTAATTCAACTGCTCATGGCGGGCGGTTTTCCACTCAGCAAATGGACATCAAATCATCGAGAATTCTCGCAGATCTACCTCGAGAAGAACTGGCACCTGCAGAAAAACTTACGTGGCAACAGGCAGGAGATTCAGATGCCTTTCGAATGCTAGGAGTGAGTTGGCAATCAACAAAAGATTTATTTATCTTCGAGTTCAACAAAATCTCAACTGTTGAAATTATTACGAAAAGAAAAGCATTGTCAATCATCTCGCAACTTTACGATCCATTGGGATGGATCACACCAGTCACTGTTTCATTTAAGATATTTCTTCAATCACTATGGCCTTGTAAACTTCAATGGGACGAACCATTGCCCTCTCATTTACAATCTAAATGGAACACACTCATCATGCAATTGCCTCAATTGCAACATATCGCAATTCCACGGTGGATTGGATATACAAACGACGTAATTCTCATGGAACTTCACGGCTTTTCGGATGCCTCAGAACGAGCATATGCCGCATGTGTCTACTTACGAACTATCGATTCCATGGACAACACAAACATTATTTTATTATCTTCAAAATCAAAGGTAGCTCCACTTAAGCAGGTTTCAATGCCTCGTTTGGAACTATCTGGCGCACTTATTCTCGCTCAACTCATCAAGCGAGTTCAAGGAACTCTCTCTTTACAGTCTGCAGTATGTCACCTTTGGTCTGACTCTACCATCACGTTGGCGTGGTTAAAAGAACATCCGACGAACTGGAAGACCTACGTCGCAAATCGAGTATCAGAGATACAAACTCTGTTGCCAAATGCCTCGTGGCACCACGTAACAAGCAAAGAAAATCCTGCTGACCTGGCTTCGAGAGGAGTTTCACCCCAAGAACTAGCAGACTCGCAACTTTGGTTAAATGGACCATCATTTTTGAAGTTATCTTCTCAAGAATGGCCAGTAACATCTATTTCCATCGCTTCTGACAGTGCTCCGGAAAGGCGCGGAACTGCGTGCCTTAATATACAAACAAAGGTCAAAAATCACCTGAAGACAATGATTTACTTTGTAAGTACAGTTCTCTCAATAAACTTTTGAGAATTACTGCCTATTGCTTACATTTTATAGCACGACTGCGAAAAACTAGCACTACAAAGTTTTTCAACCCGCAAAACGCAGTACTCGCTCCAAATCAACTTGACGCTGCATTAAAATATTGGATTGCCTATATCCAACAAATTTATTATAAGACGGATATATCTTATATTAAAGCTAACAATAAGGTGAGTGAGAAAAGTTCTTTGTTAAAACTAAATCCACATGTCGATAACGAAGGACTCCTGCGAGTAGGCGGACGTTTGCAAAATTCTCTCTTGCATCCTGACGAGAAACATCCAATCAATCTACCTCGTGATTCGTACTTAACCTGGCTGCTGATTCATGATGCCCATGAAAAAACGCTTCATGGAGGAGCGCAGCTAATGCTTAACTTTCTACGGCAGAAATTTGGATCATACGGGGACGTCAGCTAATAAGAACTTTTGTTTTCAAGTGCCTTCGATGTTGGAAACAAAGACCAAAGCCTACATCACAACTAATGGGAAACTTGCCTTACAAGCGAGTCCAACAATTTCGTCCATTTCTGCACACTGGCGTGGACTACGCTGGTCCTATATTTATGCGACTTTCAAAAGGACGAGGTACGAAATCTTTCAAAGGATACATAGCTGTATTTGTATGCCTTTCTACACGCGCTGTACATTTGGAAGCTGTCTCTGGATACTCAACAGCTGATTTCTTAAGTGCCTTTCGACGTTTTGTTGCTCGACGCGGTCGATGTGCTACGATGACCAGCGATTGTGGCACAAATTTCATTGGCGCAGATAAAGAGCTACGTATGCTTTTTCAACAAGCTACCTCTCAAAGCAAAGAAATCGCCCAGCTGCTCGCAAACGACGGTACGGAGTGGAAATTTAATCCACCATCGGCGCCTCATTTTGGAGGAATTTGGGAAGCAGCAGTCAAGAGTGTAAAATTTCATCTAAAACGAGTCATTGGGGACACTCTTCTCACCTTCGAAGAAATGACAACTCTGCTTACTCAGATCGAGGCTTGCTTAAATTCACGGCCGCTTCTGCCTCTTACAGACGATCCTGCAGACTTATCAGCGCTCACACCAGCACACTTCTTAATAGGAATGCCTACTTTGTCCATTCCAGAACCATCTTTACAAGAAATACCATTGCCTCGACTCAATCGATGGCAACTTATACAACAACTTCACGAAACGTTTTGGAAGCGCTGGTCCAACGAGTACCTGCAAACTCTTCAAGAACGTCCGAAATGGTGTACCAAAGAGCCACCTGTCAAATCGGCGATTTGTATCTTGTAAGAACGTCTAATTTGCCTCCATGTAAATGGCCGCTTGCAAGAATTATTTCTACTCAACCTGGATCAGATGGCTTGCCTCGAGTAGTTCAATGAAGAACCGCTTCTTCAACTCTTACCCGGCCAAACGCAAAAATAAGTCTCCTGCCTGAAAGGAGGGAAGATTTCCAGGAGTCCGGCGAAGGCGGGTGGGATGTTTGGGAAATGGCGTAGATTTAAGACAATACATACTTACATACTTATATACACATAATCATATGTACTCGTGCCTATCGCGCCCCTCCCAAAATTCAAAAATTAGACATAACGACGCAAGCATCGACCACCGTCGGACGCGAACTGCGCGACACCACTCACACAATTACAACCTAACTATATTCATTACTTATATTTTGTTAAATGCCTTAAAGGCAAGAAGTTTGTAAATATTGTAAATAACAAAGTGCAACCAAAAAAAAACACGTGCAGTGCAGTGAAAGCTTATTCGCCGTCCTCTTCCCTTAAGTCAATCTCACACAACAGTAGAAAATAATCGTTCGTTGGAGCTACGGAAAAGGTGATTTCGCAAGGCGATTTTACGATTCCAAACTGATGAAACGAAATAGTCGACGCAGCTCGCGTTCTTTACCCTACGGGCGGGGATTCGAACGGAAGCGCGAACGTGATCCCCTCCCGTAAACTCCCAAACGGGAAACATGATTTTTGTCTAAAACAGAAGAGTTTGTTAGCATTTATAATGATTCTTCATGATTTTCCTCAAGTCATTTCGCACTTAGTAATAGTTGTATTCACTAGTATTTATAAACGATATTTTAGGATATGAATCGCGTTTTTTATATAAAATAAACAAAAAAAACTGTAAATAAAAATATAAATAGAGTCGAAAATAATCGTTCGTTGGAGCTACGGAGAAGGTGATTTCGCAGGGCGATTTTACCATTCCAAACAGATGAGACGAAATAATCGAACGCAGCTCGCGTTCAGTACCCTACGGGCGGGGATTCGCACGAAAGCGCGAGCGTGATCTCCTCCCGTAGACTCGCAAATGGGAAACTTGATTTTTCCTCTAAAACAGAAGAGTTTGTTAGCATTTTATAATGATTTCTTCATGATTTTCCTCAAGTCTTTTGGCACTTAGTAAAAGTTGTATTCATTAGTATTTTATAGCCTATATTTTAGGATATGAATCGCGTTTTTTATATTAAAATAAACAAAAAACTGTCAATAAATATATAAATACAGTAGAAAATAATCGGTCGTTGGAGCACGGAGAAGGTGATTCGCAAGGCGATTTTACCATTCCAAACAGATGAGACGAAATAATCGACGCAGCTCGCGTTCAGTATCATACGGACGGGGATTCGCACGAAAGCGCGAGCGTGATCTCCTCCCGTAGACTCGCAAATGGGATACTTGATTTTTCTCTAAAACAGAAGAGTTTGTTAGCATTTATAATGATTCTTCAAGATTTTTCTCAAGTCTTTTCGCAATTAGTAATAGTTGTATTCACTAGTATTTTATAACCTATATTTTAGGATATGAATTGCGTTTTTATATTAATATAAACAAAAAAACTGTAAATAAAATATATAAATACAGTAGAAAATAATCGTTCGTTGGAGCTACCCAAAGGTGATTCGCAAGGCGATTTTACGATTCCAAACTGATGAAACGAACTAGTCGACGCAGCTCGCGTACTTTACCCTACGGGCGGGGATTCGCACCTAAGCGCGAGCGTGATCCCCTCCCGTAGACTCCCAGACGGGAAACTTGATTATTGTCTAAAACAGAAGAGTTTTGTTAGCATCTATAATGATACTTCAAGATTTTTCCTCAAGTCTTTTTCGCACTTACTAATAGTTGTATTTACTAATATAATATAGCCTATATTTTAGGATATGCATCGCATTTTATATTACAACAGTAAAAAAACTGTAAATAAAATATAAATAGAGTAGCAAATAATCGTTCGTTGGAGCTACGGAAAGGTGATTTCGCAAGGCGATTTTACGATTCCAAACTGATGAAACGAACTAGTCGACCGCAGCTCGCGTACTTTACGCTACGGGCGGGGATTCGCACCTAAGCGCGAGCGTGATCCCCTCCCGTAGACTCCCAGACGGGAAACTTGATTATTGTCTAAAACAGAAGAGTTTTGTTAGCATTTATAATGATACTTCAAGATTTTCCGCAAGTCCTTTTCGCACTTACTAATAGTTGTATTTACTAGTATTTTACAGCCTATATTTTAGGATATGAATAGCGTTTTTATATTAAAGTAAACAAAAAAACTGAAAATAAAAATATAAATAGAGTAGAAAACAATCGTTCGTTGGAGCTACGGGGAAGGTGATTTAGCCAGGCGATTTTACCATTCCAAACTGATGAAACGCAATAGTCGACGCAGCTCGCGTTCTATACCCTACGGGCGGGGATTCGCACGGAAGCGCGAGCGTGATCCCCTCCCGTAAACTCCCAAACGGGAAACATGATTTTTTGTCTAAAACAGAAGAGTTGTTAGCATTTATAATGATTCTTCATGATTTTCCTCAAGTCTTTTGACACTTAGTAAAAGTTGTATTCATTAGTATTTTATAGCCTATATTTTAGGATATGAATCGCGTTTTTATATTAAAATAAACAAAAAACTGTCAATAAAATATATAAATACAGTAGAAAATAATCGTTCGTTGGAGCTACGGAGAAGGTGATTTCGCAAGGCGATTTTACCATTCCAAACAGATGAGACGAAAATATCGACGCAGCTCGCGTTCAGTATCATACGGACGGGGATTCGCACGAAAGCGCGGCGTGATCATCCTCCGTAGACTCGCA
>JANSJX010001011.1:0-13069 GCA_026168455.1 Theocolax elegans | reverse complement strand
TAATGTAAAAGATTCTATATTAATAAAAATCAATAAATCATGATATAATTTAATTAGCAAGGATAGCTATCAAGCAAATAAATAACAATAGATTACAAAACATTATAAAATAAAAATAGAGGTAACAAATTAATCAAATGTAATTGTAAATGCGTATTTACATATTTCAAAATTTTTAAACGTTAACTAAATGTTTCATTCATATCATATCACTTTAACTTTATAATTGTGATTGATTCATATTTTTTTGTAAATGTAATAGTAACTAACAGTATACTTCATTAAAGCATAATATAATTCTTATATCAAATAATAAGTTTTTCTAATTATATTAAAAATGTATTTATAGGGTAATATTATAATAAATATTATATTCTATTATTAAAAAAGAAAATGAACAAATAAGGGATATTCTTTCATTTTTAATGTATTGACAATTGCAAATAAAGCATTAAAATAAAATTTGGTTATTATTAACGTTATTATATATCATTTGCAAACATAAAACTAACAAATGAAAGAATAAAATAGATATTTTTATTTATATATTATACATATATACAGTTTCAAAAAACTCTACTCTATAAGATATTTAACTTAGCTAAACGTAGACGAAATTAAATACTACAATTAAAAAAATAGCCAAGCTTTATGTAAAAGTAGATAAAATGAAAAATGAAAACTAGTTGAGCGAAAAAATAATTATTAAATACACACCTTACTTTTCGATGAAGATTCTATATAAGTGAACTTTTTACTTATTAATAGTGTAATACTATTTAGTTGATAATACAACTTATCTCTACAGGTTGTTTTACAACAGTTATCAGTTTTGCAGAAATTAATAAAATTATTAAAAATTATTTATCTAGTGCTTGTAGGACAGACAGAACTAGGAAATGTAACTTGTAAGATACTTTTTTGAAAAATGTTTGTTATCAATTTTAAAAGATATGTATTTTTAAAAATAAATACTTGTTGATTGTACTTTGATTTCAGTACTTCTATTGCCGAAACTTTTTATGGAGTTTAAGAAACAATATAAATGTTTAATTAAAATACATTTATGGTATGGTAAAAAATACTTGTCGATTATTCCGCTTTGATTCAGTACTTTCAATAGCAGAAACTACTTATTTGCTAAGCAAAATATCTAAAATGTCTCATTATAAAAAAGTAAATAAGTAGAAAAAGATGTGTTTAACAAAAACACAAATTTATGGTATGTAAAAAATACTTGTCGATTATTCCGCTTTGATTTCAGTATTTCAATAGCAGAAACTACATACGAAGTGCAAAATATATAAAAATATCTAATTATAAAAAGAAAAATAAGTAGAAAAAAGATGGGAGTAAAAATTAATAATTTTTTATCAGACATCGTTTTTGAAAGTGTGATTGGAAACCATACTTGCGAAGTTTGACACCTTCGTAGAAGGTGTTTATAAAGTACTTTTCTACAGACATAAATAACGAATAAACGAGTTATTTAAAGTGAATACCTAAAATAATAATAAATAATTTAAAAGTTTGTGTTGATACTGGTACACAATACTTGTCGATTCCATTTTGATTTCAGTTCTTTCAATTGCAGAAATTTGTATAAAATTTTAAGCAACTATGTATAAGTGTTTTAAGAAAACAAAATTTTATGATTGGACTTTTTATTTTTATCAATTTCTATTTTATTACGTGAAAATATGCTCGCAAGAGGACTTTCTAGCAATAAATAAAAACAAAACATATAATTAATAACAATTCATCACATATGTTAGCTTGCGTATAATCAGAATGGTATTCCAGTTACTCGAGTAATATAATATTCTATTCTACTGTACTGGAGTCACTATATTGAGATTATACGCAAGCTATCGTATATTAGTGAACTTTCTATTTTACTACATAAAGATATGCTTTTTAAGAGACTTTATGACAAAACAATAAAACCAAATTAATGCAATTGATAACAATTCATCACATATGATTGCTTGCGTATAATCAGAATGGAATTCTCAGTTACTCGAGTAATGTAATAGTGTACTATTTATTTAGAATCACCGAAGTTGTAGTGAATTTCACCATGTTGAAACAATTATTTATTTATATCCACAATGCTGAAGTCACTGGAAAGGCTATTGAGATTATACGCTAGCTATCTTGTACAAGTAAAATTTCTATTTTACTACGTGAAGATATGCTGCCAAGAGACTATCTAGCAAAGAAATAAAACCAAAACAAACCAATTGATAACAATTCATCACGTATGATAGCTTGCGTATAATACGAATGGATTTCCCAGTTACTCGACTAATATAAAATTTTACTATTTATTTCCAAGCACTCAATAAATGTTCAATTAAAATACAATTTATGGTATGGTAAAAAATACTTGTCGATTATTCCGCTTTGATTTCAGTACTTTTCAATAGCAGAAACTACTTATTGCTAAGCAAAATTATAAAATGTCTAATTATAAAAAAGAATAATAAGTAGAAAAAAGATGTGTTTAACAAAAACACAAATTTATGGTATGGTAAAAAATACTTGTCGATTATTCCGCTTTGATTTCAGTACTTTCAATAGCAGAAACTACTTATGAGTGCAAAAATATATAAAATGTCTAATTATAAAAAGAAAAATAAGTAGAAAAAAGATGGGAATAAAAATTAATAATTTTTTATCAGACATCGTTTTGAAAGTGTGATTGGAAACCATACTTGCGAAGTTTGACACCTTCGTAGAAGGTGTTTTATAAAGTACTTTCTACAGACATAAATAACGAATAAACGAGTTATTTAAAGTGATACTTAAAATAATAATAAATAATTTAAAAGTTTGTGTTGATATGGTACACAATACTTGTCGATTCCATTTTGATTTCAGTTCTTTCAATTGCAGAAATTTGTATAAAATTTTAAGCAACTATGTATAAGTGTTTTAAGAAAAACACAAATTTATGGTATGGTAAAAAATTTGTCGATTATTCCGCTTTGATTTCAGTACTTTCAATAGCAGAAACAACTTATGAAGTTTAAGCAAAATATATAAAATGTCTAATTAATAAAAGAAAATAAGTAGAAAAAGATGGGAGTAAAATTAATAATTTTTTATTAGACATAGTTTTTGAAAGTGTGATTGGAAACCTTAGTAATACTCTTTAAATAAATAAAATCTCATGTAAATATCTGAGATGTCAAATTCTTTTACTGGGCTATGTATTTTTCGATATCCTTTTCGTCTCCTATAAGTATATATATGTCTACTCGAAAAAGTTGAGACAGAGCTATAGGGGGAAAACGAACGAGTGAGTGGAGACGCGCGTGATCTAGTTATTTTTTTCATTATTTTATCTTAAACGGTCATCTTTTATCTTAACACGGTCGTCAATCATCTAATTTGCCGAGAATCGTGCGCGTTGCAGAACCTGTCAGTGACAATTATTGGTTATGTTTAATGTTGATAATTTAAAAGTTTGTCAAATTCTTGGTTTTGGACTACAGTTTTCACAGGTATAGTATAATAATTATTTAAATTTTTTATTTTTACTACATTGTAAGTATCAAGATTTGAATAAAAATAGTAAAAATAATTAGGAAATGTTTATTAATTATTTGAATAAATTAATTTTAGAGAAGTTAAAAATAATATAATTATTTGTTAATAAATTATTTATTTAACAATTTAGATTCTGGAGCCTAGTCATCAAACGTATCAAGTAATATTGAAACAACAAATCACTTCCGCAAAAATGTTTAGGAAAATGCCTGAAATTTTACCAATACAGAAACACATTCATTTAATTACTAGTAGTATGGTACATGTAGTACATCAAATGCAGTATCACTTTTATTCGAGGTAGGTAAATAATTTAATGTAAAAAAAAAGAAGCAGTTATTTGTAACTACAATAATTTTTATTTACAGGTGACTGAATGTTCCTGGGATGTATTTTTGCTAAGCAGCTGAGACAAGCATTGTCACTCGACGACATTATAACTTCACACACTAACTTTCTGACAATCTGTTAAAAGAGGAACACTTGTTGATAAACAATCTCAAGTAATTAAGAACAAGACATAGCAGTTGATGCAGATGGGACTTGTATGGCTGCTGTTAACAACAGAGGTCATTGTTTTATATGGACACTTACCGGTGGTATCGGTGAAGAACCTACAAAATTAAATCCTAGGCATAAGTTAATGCACATAGAGCATATGCACTTAGATGTAAGTTTAGTCCTGATAGTACACTTCTTGTTACTACTTCAGCAGATAAGACTGCCAAAGTTTGGAAAACAACAGACTTTTCCAAGGTACAAGTTCTACAGCACGAAGCTAAATGATGGGTTTGGGATGTAGCTTTCAGTGCCGATTCGCAATACCTTTTTACTGCTTCGTTGGATGGTGTTGCAAGATTATGGAATATAGCAACAGGAACTGTGAAGAGAGAATATCAAGGACACCAAAAAGTAGTTTCTGCTCTTGCCTTCAGAGATGAAATGCTTCCAACAAGTTAAAAACAATAGACTGTGCATTATTAGTTCATTGAAGAATGTTGATGAACAATTTTAGTATAATATGTTTGTTAAGAAAGTGTAAAGACATTAAAAATATAATTTATTATTTCTAATAAGAAACATTTTGTAAATAAATATCCTTATTCCTTTCTTAGAAGTTAATAAATAATTGTTTATTCAATTATTTTGGATGATTTTGGATGAAAAATATTACAATGTTATTATGAATAAAATTATAAAAAAATGTAAATAAAAACATAACATCAATGAAGGTAGAATAATTTTAACATTTTGAAAAAAAATTTTTTATTATTTATTATATACAACAGTTACATGGTCAAACGAAATGAATTATTAATAAAATTCCTATTAAATCGTAATTGTCCTGAATGAAATAAAAATTAATTTAAATTAATTGGATATAGAAATTTTAATTGTAATATCAAAAATCAATCGTATAAAATATATACTTGATAATTATAAAAATGTATAAATTATTGATCATTATTGATCAATTAAACATATTATTTTTGTGCACTGTGCAACAATAATGGCTAAATATATTTTATTTATTGATTATAATATTTTTGTATATTGTACAAAATAATGTGTTTAATTATGGATGCACATTCCATCATATACTTATATATGGTGTTTTGCAACCATAATTAAATAATATTAACAATTTTAATTTTACAATTTTTTAATTACGAGAATGTCTTAGGTTTCTGGTACTACTACTACTACTGCTATTATGATATTGGTATTTACAGATTCTCTTTACTTATTTCACTGATGTCCAAATTATCATTTGTAGTTGGTTGAAATAATTTATTAGTTTGCGCATGAAGTGGTGTACTTGTTGTGATAGGTTGCTTGATTCTTTTGTTAATTATACTATGTGGTCTTTTAATGGTATTTATTTTTGTTATTGATTTCCTTTTCATGTCAATAGTCTTATTTAAATTAATTAGCTTGCTAGCTAATTGCTGTTTTTGCGGTTTACCTTTTGAATTAACTTTATTAATTTCATCTGTTTTATCCATTTTACTATTTGATTCTCCTTTGGATGTGTTGACTTGCTTTAATTGTTCTACCCTTTTTTTATTCACATGAATAGCAGCCCGTGTAAAAAAATTAAGTCTAGAATCAGTCTAGATATGGTTTTTCAAAGTCTAGCTTGAATGTCCATGGCAAGTCTAAAACAAGTCTAGCTACGGCCACTATCCTAGACTTTTATGTTTGAAATATCAAAGTCTTAAATAAGTCTAGTTACAGTACTTGTAAAGTCTAGCTATGGTATCTAACTGTATATAGTCTAATAAATGTCTACCTACGGTCTTGGTGAAATCTAGAAAAGTCTAAGAAATGTCTCGAAGAATTCCAGAAAATATATGTAGCTTAAAATTAATATTCTTAGTTACTACGTTCATTTAAAACAAAAGTACATGATTCATCGACACCGAGAGAGAGAGAGGGAGAGAGAGAGAGAGAGAGAGAGAGGAGAGAGATGAGAGAGAGAGATTTTAACATTGGGGCAAAGTAGAACAAGAGTAATAACTAAAGGGTAACTTAAAATGGAGGTAGGACGAAGTATACATTTTTAGATAAAATAACAAATTTATTGCTTATTATAACAACAAATTATACAAAAGTGAAATTTATAAATATTAGGAACTATCTTTTGCATTTTTTTCCACAACTTTTGGTTTGTATCTTATAAGGTGTTACACATGTTAGTTAGTGTTCTTCGATAATCTTGCTCTGTATATGTAATTTCTGATGGCAGTTTCTTTTTTATATAAACTGTAAAATAAGGTTATATTTTCATTTAATAAATAATGTTTTTAACTTACATTTTAAAAAATTAGCTTACTGAAAACTGCTTTTTTGACATTTTCGGGAATATTTTCAAATCCTCCTCTACCAGAAGGGGTCATATTTTTTAATTTCTTTCTGCCGATAATTAAGTACATTAACCGCCTAGTCAATTCTTTCGGTTTCATTCTCCAACTTATCTTTAAATATTTTAATTCAGCTTCATTCACGTAGATATCAAAACCCTTTGTCAGCTGAACCTGTAAACAAATGTTAATCAGTCAATGATTAATTTTGTATTTTTAAAATAATTAATCTTTAGTTTACCTTTCCATTTAATTGATAAACCGATTTTGAAGACTGTTCCATCGATTTTTTTTCATAAGACGATTTTACACTTTCGTCATCGCTATCGTCGTTCTGGGCATTATTTGCTGACTTTTGACAGTTGACATCATTTTCGCTATAGTATTATTGATTTTCATAAAAATTAGCATCTAATTTATTAAATAAATATTTAAAAAATCAATCAGTATTAGTAATCATTTACCTTTCATCCGTCGAATCCTCGCTGAATATAGAATGTTTGTTTCGCGAGCTAGATGTAGCATTTTCTTTAGCTTTTAACAAAGCTCCAGCTGATTTTTATTTTCGTTGTCGGCTCTTCTTTTTTCAATAATTACGGCATCCGGAAATGATTCCCTCCTTGACGGCGTTATAATATTGCCTTCGATGTCAACTTCCAAATTTTCCAAAAAGTTTTTGTCACCTTAAATAGAAGAAAATAGCTTTATGTATGGATCTTAAACAAATTTAAAACAAAGTATTATATTTAACATTGTATAAATATTTAATGACCATTAATTAAAATAAAATTAATAAAATATTTTAATTGTAATACTATTAAATTTACGATACTTACTGCTGCTTTTTATTATATTCGCTGGGAACCATTTATTTCCCCATTTTGCCACAGATCCTTTTGTTGTGATTTTTACGTCATTGGCATCTATGACGCTTCGCGTAGCTGGATCACTTTTTAACCAAAATATCAGATGATAAGCCATTTTAACATTGGTTTAGAAATCAAGCCACTAGTATTTCGAGCGTCCAATTTGTAGGTTACTTAAATTATTTATTCAATTGAACATTGCCACGGTAACGTAAACTTAAATCATCGTAAAGTTAGCTTCATGTTTACGAAAATAAGATAAGTAATAATATTTTAAATTCATTTGATTGTTTGATAAAATATCTAAAAAAAGGTGTCATATTAGTAAAAAAATTTTATTTTTAACTTTAATATACTTTAATATTTGAAATAAGTATTTATATAGTTTATAATGTGTACATAAATTTATAAATAAAAATCATGCCGGAAAGACCGGAAAAATTTTTAGAATACAGTCGTTCGAAGCAGTACAAACTGAGGAAATACGCTAGGATATGTACTCAAAATTTAGAAACTTTATCTTCTGAAAACACTGATTATTCAGAAAATCATTCATCCGACGAATCTTTATCTATTTCACTCACGGAAGAAAATAGTCAACGCAATATTGAACAAAATTTTATAGATACGTATGAAAACGAAAATGACGGTGTTGGTAAGCATGACTACATTATTATATAATTATTTTGAAAAAAGTTTATTTAAGCGTTTACAAAAATATATTATTTTCAATTCATTATGATTTAGAAACTATACGTATAATTTGTATTGTATACAGGTTAATTTATTATTACTTTATATTAATGTTAAATTTTATTATTGTATTAAACAGATTAAGTTTTATATAAAACTTATATTTTTATATATTTTTTCCCTTTTTTATATAGATTTAATAATAATTATTTTATGAATGACTCAATAATTATTAAATAATAACTATAAAAGTATTTTTTGGTTTTTATACTAACAAACAATGCATATAGTAGTATGTCTTTTTGCAGAACATCAAAACGATGATATTTATTATAACTCAGGGAGCGACAGTGAGGAAGAATCTTTATCTAATGAGAGCGCAGAAGAATCTTCCAGTGAGAGCGAGCAAGAAACTTCTTCTAATGAAAGTGAGGAAGAATCTTCTTCAAGTGAAAACAAAGATAATCATTTTAATGATTCGTTTTTTTTGGACAATGCAGATCAGCCTTTATACCCCGATGCACCTATAACTGTCGCTGAACATGTGCTATCTTTATTATCTTTACTTCTTCGTTATAACCTTACTGGAGTTTTTTTCTCGCAACTACTTAATATAATTTCGTTACATTGCCCACAACCTAATTTTTGCGTAAAAACAATGTATAAATTAAAAAAAATATTTGTATCTTTAAATAGTCCGATACTTCGCCATTATATTGTTCCATTTGTTTTACTGAGTACAAATGCCACTATTAGAGCAATTACAAAATTTATATAAAAGAGCAGGTTTTAAAGAATTATTAAATTATAGAAACACGCGTATAACAATTAATGATGAAAATTTTGAAGACATTTATGACGGTTCGGTTTACAAAGAATTAACTGATGGTGGAAAAATTTTAAATGACTAACAATATTTCCCTTATGTGGAATACAGACGGAGTACCGCTTTATAAATCGTCAAAACTAAGTATCTGGCCATTTTATTTCGTAATAAACGAGCTTCCCTATGCAGAAAGGTTTAAGAGAGAAAATGTAATTTTAGCAGGGCTTTGGTTTGGTACAACAAAACCAGCAGTCAGTCTTTTTCTTAATGCTTTTCGAAATAGTTTAAAACAATTGTTTAAAGGAATATATGTACAAGTCCCAAATTGTAACACATTATTAAATATAAGAGGCATTGTAATGTGTGGAACGTGCGATTTGGCAGCCAAATGTCATTTTTTAAATATGAAACAGTATAATGGCAACTATGGCTGTCAAAATTGTACAGAAAAAGGTGTAACAGTTGATCGCGTTCACGTATACCCTTACTCTGATAATTTGCAATTACGAAACACGAAAGAAACTTTAAAGTTTGCAGATAAAGCTTCGAAATTAAAAAAAGATGTTTTTGGAGTTAAGGGTGTGAGTGAATTGTCAAAATTGGTGTACAATTATATTGAGACAACGGCGATCGATGTTATGCACAATGTTTTCATTGGCGTCACAAAAAAACTCACATGGTTTTGGTTCGATCCGGAGAATCATGATGAAGCTTTTTCTTTATCGCGATTTTTGGTAATAATAAATAAACGTTTATTAAAGTTAACCCCACCTAATTTTGTAGCTCGATTGCCACGTTCAACTAAAGACATCCATTATTGGAAAGCTTCTGAATTAAAATTATTTCTTCTAGTTTACAGTATTCCCGTTCTTTCAGACCTAATGATGAAAAATTATTTAAACCATCACACATTATTAGTATTTCTATATATTTACTAAATCAAGCAAGCATATCTTTACAGAATTGAAATATATCAATTGAAATAGCATCCTTAATGCTTCACGAATATGTGAATCAATTTGAAAATTTATATGGTCTTAGGCATATGAATTGTAATATTCATTTATTATTACATTTACCTGTAATAGTAAAACGATTTGGACCGTTATGGACAACTTCGTGTTTTCCATTCGAAAATATGAATGGCGTTTTAAAAAATTTCGTTCATGGTACTAGGTATGCCGAATTACAAATTTGCTCTGCAGTATCACTCTTATTTAATTATTCGGAACTCAAAAAAAGATATTTAACTACAAATAGTTTAATTTACAATTTTTGCATAAATTTAGAAAGTAAAAAGCAATTAAAAACGGAAAATGTATCAGTGGGTTTATCTATTGTAGGTGTGACGAAAAAAATAATTAACATTCCTCCATTTATATTATATTGTTTAAGAAACATTGAATTTGACGAAACGAAGATTTATTTATTTTATAGATTATTAAAAAATAAACATTTATTTGAGTCTTTGTTTTATACTCGAAAAAAGAAAACAGATTCATCTGTAGTTAAATATAAGCATAATGGAACTTCTTTTGTAGGAATAATAGAGGTTTCATAAGTTTGTAAATGTATATGCGAAGAAGCAAATTGTACAGAATGCGATGAAGACATTTGTGACTTATATGCTATCTTAAACCAATGTAGCATAAAAAAAAGCTTTTAATTGCGAATTAGTGCGAACCTTACCTTACATATACACGTGTGTTATAGATAAAAAATCAAAAATTGCGGTTAATGTAAGAGATTTAGAACATTTATTGTTTAAAATAAACGTTGGTAAAACTGTTTATGTGGTTGAACCTGTTAACTTTATAGAAAAAGAATAAAGCTATCTATAATTTAAACAGTGTATTGTATTTTATTAATTTTATTCTCTCTCTCTCTCTCTCGGTGTCGATGAAACATGTACTTTTGTTTTAAATGAACGTAGTAACTAAAGAATATTAATTCTAAGCTACATATTTTCTGGAATTCTTCGAGACATTACTTAGACTTTTTTAGATTTCACCAAGACCGTAGGTAGACATTTATTAGACTATATACAGTTAGATACCATAGCTAGACTTTACAAGTACTGTAACTAGACTTATTAAGACTTTGATATTTGAAACATAAAAGTCTAGGATAGTGGCCGTAGCTAGACTTGTTTTAGACTTGCCATGGACATTCAAGCTAGACTTTGAAAAACCATATCTAGACTGATTCTAGACTTAATTTTTTTACACGGGAGCGCTTATTGCGCTATTATCACCAGTAACATTTTTTTCATTTGCATTCTTCTCTAATGTAAAGTTTAGTTTTGTTTGTCTCATTGTATCTTGAAGTTTTTTTTTCTTTTTCTTGTTAGTTTTCTGTGTTTTTTTAACATTCATATTTGTTTGAGAATTTCCTTGACTATACTGTTCAGTAGAGCCATCATTTTTACCTTGTGACTTTTTGTTAGTTTGTAATTTATTAACAGTTGCTTTTTAATTTTAGTATATGAAGGTTTCTTCATCACCGCTTGTTTTGTTTGTTTCTTTTTCGGAGTGCTCATCTGGCTAATATCATCATCTGAGCTTTCAAAATCTGATAAATCCTAAAAGAGAAGTAAATGAATAATTTTTTTCAGTTTTAAAGTCTTTAGTTTAAAAATACTTACACTTAAATTTAATATTGTTATATTTTTCCAACTTCCATTTCATAGGTGCATTATCTTGTTCAATTATTTGAATAAATGCTTCTTTTAGTGTTAAAGTTTTAAAACATTCGAAAAAAGATTCTAAATGCTGCTTCATGTTAGTATTGTCAATATCATCAAAGCTATTTAAGTCAAATTTTACTTCAATAGCATTTTCTTTTGTTAAGTCATAAAATACATAAACAATTATGTTAAAGTAGATATTAGTTTCAAAATCTTTGCATTTCAGAAATGTTATAAAACAATAGTATAAGAATAATGCACGTCCACAGAACAATTACAAACATCTTCCAAATAAGATTTCAAATCATCATATTGCTTTTTCGTTTGTGATACGTGTCTAAGTGTAACTGAAGATTTCTTACAAATATTGGAGTATTTACAAACAATATTATCCAAAGGTGTTTCTTTAACTACTTGATGCAAATCTATGGCCAATGGAATATCCAAAACTCCAAATGTTCCCTTATTATTTCATTAAAAATTTGAACAGTATGTTTTTATATGTTCGTCATCATCATATATTGCAAACTGAAAAATACATTCATCCTTATTAAACTTAATGCAATGAAGTCCATTATTACGTTTCTTAACATCTGAGTTTTGTTCGCTAGTTTTTATTTGTTCCATTTGTTCATTGTAATTAAGTTCCATTTCATTAAATATTCTATCTCTCTTTCGAACTTTTTCCTTTTTATCGTTTATTTACTCATCTTATTAGTGAAATGCTATTTTTCTTTACACAGAAATACTTGTTTTTTAAACTTAATGCAATGAATTCCATTATTACGTTTCTTAACATCTGAGTTTTGTTCGCTAGTTTTTATTTGTTCCATTTGTTCATTGTAATTAAGTTACATTTCATTAAATATTCTATCTCTCTTCGGACTTTTTCCTTTTTTATCGTTTATTTACTCATCTTATTAGTGAAATGCTATTTTTCTTTACACAGAAATACTTGTTTTTTAAACTTAATGCAATGAATTCCATTATTACGTTTCTTAACATCTGAGTTTTGTTCGCTAGTTTTTATTTGTTCCATTTGTTCATTGTAATTAAGTTACATTTCATTAAATATTCTATCTCTCTTTCGGACTTTTTCCTTTTTTATCGTTTATTTACTCATCTTATTAGTGAAATGCTATTTTTCTTTACACAGAAATACTTGTTTTTTAAACTTAATGCAATGAATTCCATTATTACGTTTCTTAACATCTGAGTTTTGTTTGCTAGTTTTTATTTGTTCCATTTGTTCATTGTAATTAAGTTCCATTTCATTAAATATTCTATCTCTCTTCGGACTTTTTCTTTTTTATCGTTTATTTACTCATCTTATTAGTGAGATGCTATTTTTCTTTACACAGAAATACTTGTTTATTCTGTACCACTTTTTGCACGCTGTAATATACACGCGGGTTGACGTTTGACTTGATTATCTCTCACTTCACTCTATCTCTCTTTCTCTCCCGTGTAAGTAAATGTGATCCCCTGCACTTATGTGTTACGTGACATTTTTGATGAAGAAACGGGAATGTCATATTATATATATATATCCATAGGCCCCCTGACTAATTTTAGAATT
>JANSJX010001010.1:0-13070 GCA_026168455.1 Theocolax elegans | reverse complement strand
CATTACAAATAAATATGAGAAAATAATAAAAATTAATTAATATATACATTTAATTTACAAAGTTATTAATAAAAACTTATGTTTAAAAAAAACGCAAAACAATGTACAAAGTTCACTATCCTAGGAACTTTATTAATTAGAATAAATGTATAATTGTATTATTGGTGATCAAGGTGACTTAAAAAATGATAAATATGGTTTTTATTAGTAATTTATTATTTACTTACTATTTTTCTATAGATAATATCAAAATAATGCAGAAAGTACCGAACCTTTAAACAAACAATTAATACTAATATTACTTACCTGGAACTAATCATTCACTTCTTTATTTATCCCGGAAAATATAAGTAAATTGCACCCGCTATGGAACGAAATCTAAAAATTTGGAAATTTGAACTTCTTAGCCATTTTATACGTGTTTATACGCGTAAAAATGCATATGAATTCAATACAGCCGGTTATGGAACAAAATCTAAAAATTTGAAATTTGGACTTCTTAGCCATTTTATACGTGTGTATACGTGTAAAAATGCATTTGAATTCAATACACCCGGTTATGGAACGAAATCAAAAATTTGAAAATTTGAACTTCTTAGCCATTTTATACGTGTATATAAGTGTAAAAATGCATATGAATTCAATCCACCCGGCTATGGAACGAATTCTAAAAATTTGAAAATTTGGACTTCTAAGCCGGTTTATACGTGTTTATACGTGTGAAAATGCATTTGTATTCAACTCCACCCGCTAAGGAACGAAATCTAAAAATTTGGAAATTTGATCTTCTTATCCATTTTATACGTGTTTATACGTGTATAAATGCATTTGTTTTCAATTCCAACCGCTATGGAACGAAATCTAAAAATTTGGAAATTAGAACTTTTTAGCCATTTTATACGTGTTTATACGCGTAAAAATGCATATGAATTCAATACAGCCGGTTATGGAACGAAATATAAAAATTTGAAAATTTGGACTTCTAAGCCTGTATACGTGTTTATACGTGTGAAAATGCATATGAATTAAATACACCCGGTTATGGAACGAAATTTAAAAATTTGAAATTTGGAATTCTTAGCCATTTTATACGTGTTTATACGTGTGAAAATGCATTTGTTTTCAATTCCACCCGCTATGGAACGAAATCTAAAAATTTGGTAATTTGATCTTCTTAGCCATTTAATACGTGTTTATACGTGTAAAAATGCATTTGTATTCAATCCATCCGGCTGTGGAACGAAATCTAAAAATTTCAAAATTTCGACTTCGAAGCCGGTTTATACGTGTTTATACGTGTAAAAATGCATTTGTATTCAATTTCACCCGCTAAGGAACGAAATCTAAAAATTTGGAAATTTGATCTTCTTAGCCATTTTATACGTGTTTATACGTGTAAAAATGCATTTGTATTCAATCCATCCGGCTGCGGAACGATTTCTAAAAATTTGAAAATTTGGACTTCTAAGCCGGTGTATACGTGTTTATACGTGTAAAAATGCATTTAAATTCAATACACCCGGTTATGGAACGAAATCAAAAATTTGAAAATTTAAACTTGTTAGCCATTTTATACGTGTATATAAGTGTAAAGATGCATATGAATTCAATCCACCCAGCTATGGAACGAATTCTAAAAATTTGAAAATTTGGACTTCTAAGCCGGTTTATACGTGTTTATACGTGTATAAATGCATTTGTTTTCAATTCCAACCGCTATGGAACGAAATCTAAAAATTTGGAAATTAGAACTTTTTAGCCATTTTATACGTTTTTATACGCGCAAAAATGCATATGAATTCAATACAGCCGGTTATGGAACGAAATCTAAAAATTTGAAAATTTGGACTTCTAAGCCGGTTTATACGTGTTTATACGTGTGAAAATGCATTTGTAGTCAATTCAACCCGCTATGGAACGAAATCTAAAAATTTGGAAATTTGAACTTCTTAGCCATTTTATACGTGTTTATACGTGTATAAATGCATTTGTTTTCAATTCCAACCGCTATGGAACGAAATCTAAAAATTTGAAAATTTGAACTTCTTAGCCATTTTATACGTGTGTATACGTGTAAAAATGCATTTGAATTCAATACACCCGGTTATGGAACGAAATCAAAAATTTGAAAATTTGAACTTCTTAGCCATTTTATACGTGTTTATACGCGTAAAAATCCATATGAATTTAATACAGCCGGTTATGGAACAAAATCTAAAAATTTGAAAATTTGAACTTCTTAGCCATTTTATACGTGTATATAAGTGTAAAAATGCATATGAATTCATTCCACCCGGCTATGGAACGAAATCTAAAAATTTGAAAATTTGGACTTCTAAGCCGGTTTATACGTGTTTATACGTGTGAAAATGCATTTGTATTCAATTCCACCCGCTAAGGAACGAAATCTAAAAATTTGGAAATTTGATCTTCTTAGCCATTTTATACGTGTTTATACGTGTATAAATGCATTTGTTTTCAATTCCAACCGCTATGGAACGAAATCTAAAAATTTGGAAATTAGAACTTTTTAGCCATTTTATACGTGTTTATACGTGTAAAAATGCATTTAAATTCAATACACCCGGTATGGAACGAAATCAAAAATTTGAAAATTTGAACTTTAGCCATTTTATACGTGTATATAAGTGTAAAAATGCATATGAATTCAATCACCCGGCTATGGAACGAATTCTAAAAATTTGAAAATTTGGACTTCTAAGCCGGTTTATACGTGTTTATACGTGTATAAATGCATTTGTTTTCAATTCCAACCGCTATGGAACGAAATCTAAAAATTTGGAAATTAGAACTTTTTAGCCATTTTATACGTGTTTATACGTGTAAAAATGCATTTAAATTCAATACACCCGGTTATGGAACGAAATCAAAAATTTGAAAATTTGAACTTCTTAGCCATTTTATACGTGTGTATACGTGTAAAAATGCATTTGAATTAAATACACCCGGTTATGGAACGAAATCAAAAATTTGAAAATTTGAACTTCTTAGCCATTTTATACGTGTTATACGCGTACAAATGCATATGAATTCATACACCCGGTTATGGAACGAAATCTAAAAATTTGAAAATTTGAACTTCTTAGCCATTTTATACGTGTTTATACGCGTAAAAATGCATATGAATTCAATACACCGGTTATGGAACGAAATCAAAAATTTGAAATTTGGAATTCTTAGCCATTTTATACGTGTTTATAGTATAAATGCATTTGTTTCATTCCAACGCTATGGAACGAAATTTAAAAATTTGGACATTAGAACTTCTTAGCCATTTTATACGTGTTTATACGCGTAAAAATGCATATGAATTCAATACACGAGGTTATGGAACGAAATCTAAAAATTTGAAAATTTGAACTTCTTAGCCATTTTATACGTGTTTATACGCGTAAAAATGCATATGAATTCAATCCACCCAGCTATGGAACGAATTCTAAAAATTTGAAAATTTGGACTTCTAAGCCGGTTATACGTGTTATACGTGTAAAAATGCATTGTTTTCAATTCCAACCGCTATGGAACGAAATCTAAAAATTTGGAAATTAGAACTTTTTAGCCATTTTATACGTGTTTATACGCGTAAAAATGCATGAATCAATACAGCCGGTTATGGAACGAAATCTAAAAATTTGAAAATTTGGACTCTAAGCCGGTTTATAGTGTTTATACGTGTGAAAATGCATTTGTAGTCAATTCAACCGCTATGGAACGAAATCTAAAAATTTGGAAATTTGAACTTCTTAGCCATTTTATACGTGTTTATACGTGTATAAATGCATTTTTTTCTATTCCAACCGCTATGGACGAATCTAAAAATTAAAAAATTTGAACTTCTTAGCCATTTTATACGGTGTATACGTGTGAAATGCATTTGAATTCAATACACCCGGTTATGGAACGAAATCCAAAATTTGACAATTTGAACTTCTTAGCCATTTTATACGTGTTTATAAGTGTAAAATGCATATGAATTCAATCCACCCCTATGGAACGAATTCTAAAAATTTGAAAATTTGGACTTCTAAGCCGTTTATACGTGTTTATACGTGTGAAAATGCATTTGTATTCAATTCCACCCGCTAAGGAACGAATCTAAAAATTTGGAAATTTGATCTTCTTAGCCATTTTATACGTGTTTATACGTGTATAAATGCATTTGTTTTCAATTCCAACCGCTATGGAACGAAATCTAAAATTTGGAAATTAGAACTTTTTAGCCATTTTATACGTGTTTATACGTGTAAAATGCATTTGGATTCATCCATCCGGCTGTGGAACGAAATCTAAAAATTTGGAACGTGGTCTTCTAAGCCGGTGTATACGTGTTTATACGTGTAAAATGCATTTTAATTCAATACCCCGGTTATGGAACGAAATCAAAAATTTGAAAATTTGAACTCTTAGCCATTTTATACGTGTATATATGTAAAAATGCATATGAATTCAATCCACCCGGCTATGGAACGAATTCTAAAAATTTGAAAATTTGGACTTCTAAGCCGGTTTATACGTGTTTATACGTGTAAAATGCATTTGTTTTTCAATTCCAACCGCTATGGAACGAAATCTAAAAATTTGGAAATTTGAACTTCTTAGCCATTTTATACGTGTGTATACGTAAAAATGCATTTGAATTCAATACACCCGGTTATGGAACGAAATCAAAATTTGAAAATTTGAACTTCTTAGCCATTTTATACTGTTTATACGCGTAAAAATGCATATGAATTCAATACACCCGGTTATGGAACGAAATCTAAAAATTTGAAATTTGAACTTCTTAGCCATTTTATACTGTTTATACGCTTAAAATGCATATGAATTCAATACACCCGGTTATGGAACGAAACTAAAATTTGAATTTGAACTTCTTAGCCATTTTATACGTGTGTATACTGTAAAAATGCATTTGAATTCAATACACCCTTAGGAACGAAATCAAAAATTTGAAAATTTGAACTTCTTAGCCATTGTGTTATTGCAGTAAAATACAAATACAAAAATCTTGAAAAGCAAAACTCATTTGCCATTTTATAGAGTGTAAATGCATATTGTTCAATCCCCCGCTATGGAACGAATCTAAAAATTTGAAATTTGACTTCTTAGCCATTTATACGTGTTTATACGTGTAAAAATGCATTTGTTTCAATTCCACCCGCTATGGAACGAAATCTAAAAATTTGAAATTTGAACTTCTTAGCCATTTTATACGTGTTTATACGTGTAAAAATGCATTTCAATTCAACCCGGTATGGAACGAAATCTAAAAATTTGAAATTTGAACTTCTTAGCCATTTTTATACGTGTTTATACGTGTAAAATGCATTTGAATTCACACCGCTATGGAACGAAATCTAAAAATTTGAAATTTGAACTTCTTAGCCATTTTATACGTGTTTACGCGTAAAAATGCATTTGAATTCAATACACCCCGTTATGGAACGAAATCTAAAAATTTGAAATTTGAACTTCTTAGCCATTTTATACGTGTTTATACGTAAAAATGCATATGAATTCAATACCGCGGTTATGGAACGAAATCTAAAAATTTGAAATTTGGACTTCTTAGCCATTTTATACGTGTTTATACGTGTAAAAATGCATTGAATTCAATACACCCGGTATGGAACGAAATCTAAAAATTTGGAAATTTGAACTTCTTAGCCATTTTATACGTGTTTATACGTGTAAAAATGCATTTGTTTTCAATTCCACCCGCTATGGAACGAAATCTAAAAATTTGGTAATTTGAACTTCTTAGCCATTTTATACGTGTTTATAAGTGTAAAAATGCATTTGTATTCAATTCCACCCGCTATGGAACGAAATCTAAAAATTCAAAATTTGACTTCCAGCCGGTTTATACGTGTTATACGTGTAAAAATGCATTTGTATTCAATTTCACCCGCTAAGGAACGAAATCTAAAAATTTGGAACGTGGTCTTCTAAGCCGGTGTATACGTGTTTATACGTGTAAAAATGCATTTAAATTCAATACACCCGGTTATGGAACGAAATCAAAAATTTGAAAATTTGAACTTCTTAGCCATTTTATACGTGTATATAAGTGTAAAAATGCATATGAATTCAATCCACACGGCTATGGAACGAATTCTAAAAATTTGAAAATTTGGACTTCTAAGCCGGTTTATACGTGTTTTATTATAAATGCATTTGTTTTCAATTCCAACCGCTATGGAACGAAATCTAAAAATTTGGAAATTTGAACTTCTTAGCCATTTTATACGTGTGTATACGTGTAAAAATGCATTTGAATTCAATACACCCGGTTATGGAACGAAATCAAAAATTTGAAAATTTGAACTTCTTAGCCATTTTATACGTGTTTATACGCGTAAAAATGCATATGAATTCAATACACCCGGTTATGGAACGAAATCTAAAAATTTGAAAATTTGAACTTCTTAGCCATTTTATACGTGTTTATACGCGTAAAAATGCATATGAATTCAATACACCCGGTTATGGAACGAAATCTAAAAATTTGAAATTTGGACTTCTTAGCCATTTTATACGTGTTATACGTGTAAAAATGCGTTTGAATTCAATACCCCGGTTATGGAACGAAATCAAAAATTTGAAAATTTGAACTTCTAGCCATTTTATACGTGTATATAAGTGAAAAATGCATATGAATTTAATCCACCCGGCTATGGAACGAATTCTAAAAATTTGAAAATTTGGACTTCTAAGCCGGTTTATACGTGTTTATACGTGTGAAAATGCATTTGTATTCAATTCCACCCGCTAAGGAACGAAATCTAAAAATTTGGAAATTTGATCTTCTTAGCCATTTTATACGTGTTTATACGTGTATAAATGCATTTGTTTTCAATTCTAACCGCTATGGAACGAAATCTAAAAATTTGAAAATTTGAACTTCTTAGCCATTTTATACGTGTTTATACGCGTAAAAATGCATTTGAATTCAATACACCCGGTTATGGAACGAAATCTAAAAATTTGGAAATTTGAACTTCTCAGCCATTTTATACGTGTTTATACGTGTAAAAATGCATTTGTTTTCAATTCCACCCGCTATGGAACGAAATCTAAAAATTTGGTAATTTGAACTTCTTAGCCATTTTATACGTGTTTATAAGTGTAAAAATGCAGTTGTATTCAATTCCACCCGCTATGGAACGAAATCTAAAAATTTCAAAATTTGGACTTCTAAGCCGGTTTATACGTGTTTATACGTGTAAAAATGCATTTGAATTCAATACACCCAGTTATGGAACGAAATCTAAAAATTTGAAATTTGAACTTCTTAGCCATTTTATACGTGTTTATACGTGTAAAAATGCATTTGTTTTCAATTGCACCCGCTATGGAACGAAATCTAAAAATTTGGAAATTTGAACTTCTTAGCCATTTTATACGTGTTTATACGCGTAAAAATGCATATGAATTCAATACACCCGGTTATGGAACGAAATCTAAAAATTTGAAAATTTGAACTTCTTAGCCATTTTATACGTGTTTATACGCGTAAAAATGCATATGTATTCAATACACCCGGTAATGGAACGAAATCTAAAAATTTGAAAATTTGAACTTCTTAGCCATTTTATACGTGTTTATACGTATCAAAATGCATTTGTTTTCAATTGCACCCGCTATGGAACGAAATCTAAAAATTTGAAATTTGAACTTCTTAGCCATTTTACGTGTTTATACGCGTAAAAATGCATATGAATTCAATACAGCCGGTTATGGAACGAAATCTAAAAATTTGAAATTTGGACTTCTTAGCCATTTTATACGTGTATACGTGTAAAAATGCATTTGAATTCAATACACCCGGTATGGAACGAAATCAAAAATTTGAAATTTGAACTTCTTAGCCATTTTATACGTGTATTAGTGTAAAAATGCATATGAATTCAATCCACCCGCTATGGAACGAATTCTAAAAATTTGAAAATTTGGACTTCTAGCCGGTTTATACGTGTTTATACGTGTGAAAATGCATTTGTATTCAACTCCACCCGCTAAGGAACGCGAATCTAAATTTGAAAATTGGACTTCTAAGCCGGTTTTATACGTGTTATACGTGTGAAAATGCATTTGTAGTCAATTCAACCCGCTATGGAACGAAAATCTAAAAATTTGGAACTTTGAAACTTCTTAGCCATTTTATACGTGTTTATACGTGTATAACTGCTATGTTTTCAATTCCAACCGCTATGGAACGAAATCCTAAAAATTAAAAAATTTGAAACTTCTTAGCCATTTTATCGGTGTATACGTTGTAAAATATGCCTTTGAATTTCAATACACCCGGTTATGGAAAGAAATCAAAAATTTGACAATTTGATCTTCTAGCCATTTTATACGTGTTTATCGTGTATAAATTGCATTTGTTTTCAATTCCAACCCGCTATGGAAACGAAAATCTAAAAATTTGAAAATTTTGGAACAGTTCTTAGCCATTTTATACGTGTTTATACGCGGTAAAAATGCATTGAATTCAATACACCCGGTTTATGGAACGAAACTCAAAAATTTGAAAAATTTGACACTTCTTAACCATTTTATACGGTTGTTATACGCGTAAAAAATGCATATGAATTCAATACACGCGGCTTATGGAACGAAATCTAAAAATTTGAAATTTGGACTTCTTAGCCATTTTATACGTGTTTTATACGTGTAAAAATGCATTGAATTCAATACCACCGGTAATGGAAACGAAAATCTAAAAATTTGGAAATTTGAACTTCTTAGCCATTTTATACGTGTTTATACGTGTTAAAAATGCATTTGTTTTCAATTCCACCCGCTATGAACGAAATCTAAAAATTTGGTAATTTGAACTTCTTAGCCATTTTATACGTGTTTATAAGTGTAAAAATGCAGTTGTATTCAATTCCACCGCTATGGAACGAAATCTAAAAATTTCAAAATTTGGACTTCCAAGCCGGTTTATACGTTGTTTATACGTGTAAAAAATGCATTTGTATTCAATTTCACCCGCTAAGAACGAAATCTAAAAATTTGTAAATTTGATCTTCTTAGCCATTTTATACGTATTATACGTTAAAAAAATGCATTTGTATTCAATCCATCCCGGCTGTGGAACGAAATCTAAAAATTTGGAAACGTGGTCTTCTAAGCCGGTGTATACGTGTTTATACGTTGTAATAAATGCATTTAAATTCAATACACGCGGTTATGAACGAAATCAAAAATTTGAAAAATTTGAACTTGTTAGCCATTTTATACGTTGTATATAGTGTAGAGCTGCATATGAATTCAATCCACCCAGCTATGGAACGAATTCTAAAAATTGAAAATTTGGACTTCTAAGCCATTTTATACGTGTATATAAGTGTAAAAATGCATATGAAATTCAATCCACCCGGATATGGAACGAATTCTAAAATTTGAAAATTTGGACTTCTAAGCCGGTTTATACGTGTTTATACGTGTGAAAATGCATTTGTATTCAATCCACCCGCTAAGGAACGAAATCTAAAAATTTGGAAATTTTGATCTTCTTAGCCATTTTATACGTGTTTATACGTGTATAAATGCATTTGTTTTCAATTCCAACCGCTATGGAACGAAATCTAAAATTTGGAAATTAGAACTTTTTAGCCATTTATACGTGTTTATACGTGTAAAATGCATTTGTATTCAAACCATCCGGCTGTGGAACGAAATCTAAAAATTTGGAACGTGGTCTCTAAGCCGGTGTACGTGTTTATACGTGTAAAAATGCATTTAAATTCAATACACCCGGTTATGGAACGAAATCAAAAATTTGAAAATTTGAACTTCTTAGCCATTTTATACGTGTATATAAGTGTAAAAATGCATATGAATTCAATCCACCCGGCTATGGAGCGAATTCTAAAAATTTGAAAATTTGAACTTCTAAGCCGGTTTATACGTGTTTATACGTCTATAAATGCATTTGTTTTCAATTCCAACCGCTATGGAACGAAATCTAAAATTGGAAATTAGAACTTTTTAGCCATTTTATACGTGTGTATACGTGTAAAAATGCATTTGAATTCAATACACCCGTTTATGGAACGAAATCAAAAATTTGAAAATTTGAACTTCTTAGCCATTTATACGTGTTTATACGCGTAAAAATGCATATGAATTCAATACACCCGGTTATGGAACGAAATCTAAAATTTGAAAATTTGAACTTCTTAGCCATTTTATACGTGTTTATACGCGTAAAAATGCATATGAATTCATACACCCGGTTATGGAACGAAATCAAAAATTTGAAATTGGACTTCTTAGCCATTTTATACGTGAGTATACGTGTAAAAATGCATTTGAATTCATACACCCGGTTATGGAACGAAATCAAAAATTTGAAAATTTGAACTTCTTAGCCATTTTATACGTGTATATAAGTGAAAAAATGCATATGAATTTAATCCACCCGGCTATGGAACGAATTCTAAAAATTTGAAATTTGGACTTCTAAGCCGGTTTATACGTGTTTATACGTGTGAAAATGCATTTGTATTCAATTCCCCGCTAAGGAACGAAATCTAAAAATTTGGAAATTTGATCTTCTTAGCCATTTTATACGTGTTTATACGTGTATAAATGCATTTGTTTTCAATACCAACCGCTATGGAACGAAATCTAAAAATTTGAAAATTTGAACTTCTTAGCCATTTTATACGTGTTTATACGCGTAAAAATGCATTTGAATTCAATACACCCGGTTATGGAACGAAATCTAAAAATTTGGAATTTGAACTTCTTAGCCATTTATACGTGTTTATACGTGTAAAAATGCATTTGTTTTCATTTCCACCCGCTATGGAACGAAATCTAAAAATTTTGTAATTTGAACTTCTTAGCCATTTTATACGTGTGTTATAAGTGTAAAAATGCAGTTGTATTCAATTCCACCCGCTATGGAACGAAATCTAAAAATTTCAAAATTTGGACTTCCAAGCCGGTTTATACGTGTTATACGTGTAAAAATGCATTTGAATTCAATACACCCGGTTATGGAACGAAATCTAAAAATTTGAAAATTTGAACTTCTTAGCCATTTTATACGTGTTTATACGTGTAAAAATGCATTTGTTTTCAATTGCACCCGCTATGGAACGAAATCTAAAAATTTGGAAATTTGAACTTCGCCATTTTATACGTTTTTATACGCGTAAAAATGCATATGAATTCAATACACCCGGTTATGGAACGAAATCTAAAATTTGAAAATTTGAACTTCTTAGCCATTTTATACGTGCTTATACGCGTAAAAAGGCATATGTATTCAATACACCCGGTAATGGAACGAAATCTAAAAATTTGAAATTTGGACTTCTTAGCCATTTTATACGTGTTTATACGTGTAAAAATGCATTTGAATTCAATACACCGGTTATGGAACGAAATCTAAAAATTTGAAATTTGAACTTTGCCATTTTATACGTGTTATACGTGTAAAAATGCATTTGAATTCAATACACCGGTTATGGAACGAAATCTAAAAATTTGAAATTTGAACTTCTTAGCCATTTTATACGTGTTTATACCTGTAAAAGTGCATATTAATTCAATCCACCCGGCTATGGAGCGAAATCTAAAAATTTGAAAATTTGGACTGCTAAGCCGGTTTATACGTGTTTATACGTCTATAAATGCATTTGTTTTCAATTCCAACCGCTATGGAACGAAATCTAAAAATTTGGAAATTAGAACTTTTTAGCCATTTTATACGTGTGTATACGTGTAAAAATGCATTTGAATTCAATACACCCGGTTATGGAACGAAATCAAAAATTTGAAAATTTGAACTTCCTAGCCATTTTATACGTGTATATACGTGTAAAAATGCGTTTGAATTCAATACACCCGGTTATAGAACGAAATATAAAAATTTGAAAATTTGAACTTCAAAGACATTTTATACCTGTTTATACGTGTAAAAATGCATATGAATTCAATACACCCGGTTGTGGAACGAAATCTAAAAATTTGAAATTTGGACTTCTTAGCCATTTTATACGTGAGTATACGTGTAAAAATGCATTTGAATTCAATACACCGGTTATGGAACGAAATAAAAATTTGAAAATTTGAACTTCTTAGCCATTTTATACGTGTATATAGTGAAAAAATGCATATGAATTAATCCACCCGGCTATGGAACGAATTCTAAAAATTTGAAATTTGGACTTCTAAGCCGGTTTATACGTGTTTATACGTGTGAAAATGCATTTGTATTCAATTCCACCGCTAGGAACGAAATCTAAAATTTGGAAATTTGATCTTCTTAGCCATTTTATACGTGTTTATACGTGTATAAATGCATTTGTTTTCAATTCCACCGCTATGGAACGAAATCTAAAAATTTGAAAATTTGAACTTCTTAGCCATTTTATACGTGTTTATACGTGTAAAAATGCATTTGAATTCAATACACCCGGTTATGGAACGAAATCTAAAAATTTGGAAATTTGAACTTCTTAGCCATTTTATACGTGTTTATACGTGTAAAAATGCATTTGTTTTCAATTCCACCCGCTATGGAACGAAATCTAAAAATTTGGTAATTTGAACTTCTTAGCCATTTTATACGTGTTTATAAGTGTAAAAATGCAGTTGTATTCAATTCCACCCGCTATGGAACGAAATCTAAAAATTTCAAAATTTGGACTTCCAAGCCGGTTTATACGTGTTTATACGTGTAAAAATGCATTTGAATTCAATACACCCGGTTATGGAACGAAATCTAAAAATTTGAAAATTTGAACTTCTTAGCCATTTTATACGTGTTTATACGTGTAAAAATGCATTTGTTTTCAATTGCACCCGGTATGGAACGAAATCTAAAAATTTGGAAATTTGAACTTCTTAGCCATTTTATACGTTTTTATACGCGTAAAAATGCATATGAATTCAATACACCCGGTTATGGAACGAAATCTAAAAATTTGAAAATTTGAACTGCTTAGCCATTTTATACGTGCTTATACGCGTAAAAATGCATATGTATTCAATACACCCGGTAATGGAACGAAATCTAAAAA
>JANSJX010001009.1:0-13073 GCA_026168455.1 Theocolax elegans | reverse complement strand
GGGTAGAGATATTTTGCATCGTCAGTGTTATCCTTTGGTTGTACACACATCTCCATTGTCTTTACCTGATTTTATTTATATGTCAAGAAGTACAATCAAACACTATAATGCAACTTTGTTAAGAAGATGTACTTTAGACAGTTTAATTTTGACTACAAAATTGTTAGCAATAAATATTTTTTGTTACTTGAGTTGTATTCACTTACAACTGTAAAAACTGAAACATTTAGTTCATAAAAAAACAAATTTCATAATCACTCTATTTTTGCTAAAACGTCTCACTTACTATTGAAGCTATTTAGAGTGAGATATTTCTAAATCCTAAATTGTTGGGTCAAGAAAATTACATAATTTTTCAAAATTTGTGATTAATTAGAATTTTTTCAACTTAACCATTTAGCATTTACAAAAATTACAATCTAATTAGCTTTAGTGGCACAAAAAAGAGTAACTAGATAAACATTGGCTCATCGGTTAAAAGTGTACCCTGAGCACAAATTCATAATACATTTTTCCAGTATAAGGAGGATGGAAGCATGAAATTCTGATTTACTTAGGACAAAATCTTTCAGTTTTTATAGTTAAAAATAAATAGAACTTAAATCACAAAAAATATTAATTATTTATAACGATAACGATTTTTGTAAATTAAATTCATTTTGATAATTTTTAGTGTATTACCCCTTTAAGTTAGTCTAAAATTTTCAATAATTATGGGATAAAAATCTGAAAAGAAGCAAACGAGATGCTTAAATGATATAAAAGCTTATGCAGCAATTTTTTAAAAACAATTAATTTTTAATTAATTAATAACGAATGATCAATTTTTGTTAGTATAATCAGTTTGACCAATCAGGTGAAAAATAGATCATAGTGATTGCGCCAAAAATTTCAATCGTTTAGCGATACTAAAATGTTTCAAAAATTCTCACATAACATTTAAAAGAAGTTGAAGAGCATTACGGAAATTCTTGAAAAAAGTTATAACCCATTTCAATTTAGAATGACTATGTTATACAGTTTATGTTTCAATATTTACTTTGTTGGTAAAATCGTCTTAACTTTCTTAAGATTTTAATACATAATTATGGGTAAAACCTTTCCACTTTTGAGTTTGTCTTCTTTCGGTGTGACTGTTTTGTTTTTTTTTTCATTAATCTTTAACTTCTGATTGCCTGTAAAAATAATAATAAATGTATTACATAATAAATTACTATTAAAAAATATAATTAATTTATTGAAAATAAATTACGTAATTGTATGAGTTTAACCACAAATAAAAATTAGTTATAACTACAAACCGAAAAAATATGGTTTAAATTTGTAGCAACTTTTTGATGAGAAGTTCATTAATAGTAGTTTCCGATACAAGTGACAGTGTTGATTTGTGAAGGAGAGTTTACCATCCCAATACCACCCGAATATAATATAATATTTTTTTTTAATTTGCTTTAGTGACTCTATAACTTTGATAAATTAAAGCGGTTAGTCCCTCTAGCTCTGGATTTCTCCATATTTACAATATTACAACACCGTATTCTAGAGTCTTGGTTGGTAAGATCCCGTTATCCGGATGTATGTGACACTTCCTGTGTAAGTGGTATTAATTAGCTATGTATATTAACGGTTAAATTTTGTACACCCTCCATTGTAGGTTAAAAAAAGAAGAAAAAAGTCGATCTTTGCAGGGTCAATACCAAGTTAACAAGGAATAAAAATTTTTATTTCTCAATTTGAAAAATCGTGCAAACGTTTTCGTCACTAGAGTTGCGGACATATCTTCCCCCCTACTTCCAGGCACTTTTTCGAAAATACAAGTATACGTTTTCAAATTTTACTCCATTGTAAGGTAACGTCCCAAGTGATAAACAACATTCAACCTTGAGAGAAAATTTAAATAATTATTATACCGAACCTGTGAAAACTGTAGTCCAAAAACAAGAATTTCACAAACTTTTAAATTATCAACATTAAACATAACCAATAATTGTCACCGACAGTTTCTGCTACGCGCACGCTTCTCGGCAAATAAGATGATTGACGACCGTGTAAGATAAAAGATGACCGTTTAAGATAATGAAAAAGATCACGCGTGTCTCACTTACTCTTTCTTTTTCCCCTACAGCTCTGTAACAAACTGAAATAATATTAAAAAAGAAATAATATATTATATAAAATGTTACGTAATTATATTAATATTCAAAAATAAAAAAACCGCAGGTGCAGTTAGATGTCTAAAAGGTGATAACGCGCATTATACTTGCGTTGGTTGCGCTACCGCGCACCTTGATATAATTAGCGATTCCAATTTTTTGCTTTATATGTCGTAGCAGAGCACACGGGATTCCTATCGCGGCGCTTGGGTTTTCTCTTTGTGAAATTGTTTATTTATTTATTTTGACTTTGTGTTACCTTTGAAACCTAGAACTTCTTGACTTTGATACTACAGGCATTATCTGATGTTTATAATTGTTTACAATGTATTTAGTTCTATAATTCTATTCAAGTTGGAAAAGTTCAAATTATTAATTATTTCAAATTATTTTTTAAGGTCATGGAAAACATTGTCAGTGCCTGTTTCAGTATTAATTTCGGTCATGAGTGAGAACTTCGTCGACAACGGTCATGTGACGCTTCTACATGTACTTGAACTACACTTCAGGTAATTTGTACATAAACAAAGCAGAGCACACGGTAGCAGAACACAGGGCGGTACTCGGCAGTTTTATACTCACAGCTGACTATCGGCAGACGTAAAACAGAATCGTAACTATGCGACACTGCTATAACAACACATCGGTACGAATACAAATACGTAGTTGAGGAAATGCCCAAACGCAAGTCTGCAGTGAAGCTGAGGAAATTACCCCCTGAAAAAGAGGAAAATTTGATAGACGAGGTCAAGCAGCGACCGGCTTTGTACGACGTCAAAAACGAACTGTATTATAACAGTAAGCACAAAGCAGCCTTGTGGGATTCCATTGCTGGTCTACTACAAGAACAAAGTAAGAATTTTTTTAACCTAACATTATTAATATAATTACATAATTAATAATAATTAATACATTATTAAATATAATATTAATTATTTGCAATAATTAGAATTGAAACGACAGTATATTATGACACTGTTCGTAGTAGATTCCGTTATGCCTTGCTCGAGATTATTCGCACGAGCGAAGTGAGTGAGTACACCGAGCAAGGTATAAAACCATCTTCCACAACTGTATCATATTTTGTAGCACAACAATATCAAAATTTAATTTACAATTTATTTAAAATAATTCGAATTGTTTTTGCAGAAGAAACTGTTCAAGATTCGTGGGATTCAATTAAAGCAAAGTTTAAAAGAGAGTCAAACAAAGTTGAGGCTGCTGCTGCTAAGAAACAGATTTATAATCCCAATTGGATCCATTTCGATAACTTAGCTTTTATAAAAGACGCAAGAGTACCTAAAGTAACATCCAGTAACTTGGATGTTTTATTCCAAACACCAGCAGAAGTTACGGATTCTGAAAGGACAAATATGCATACAGCTATAAATGATTTGGCACCTGCAAAACTACGCAGCACAGCAGAAAATGTGGGAGTAGATAACGATACCGAAAATGACGAGGATATGACGTTTTTTATATCTTTATTGAAGCATGTGAAAAAGGTTCCAGAGGCTGCAAAACTTGGTATGAGGAATGAACTGAACAAGATAGTTAAAAAGTATGCCTACGAGAACCAGCCAATTTCGAGCCAAAAATACCATGGAAATTGCACAAACTGTTGTAGCCCTGCTCATTGCTGTATTGAACCTGGAGTTCTAAGAGAGCGACAAATAGATGGCAGAACACCTTATGCTATTCCTCAGCATAGCGGATTCAATTCACACCATATGGTAGACTATTACAAACCCAGTTTCATAAAAAAAGAAAAGAAAAGGAGAAGTACTGAAGTGGACTATGAATGCGAAACTGATGATTCTGGTGAGTTTATTAAAAAATGAAAAATAATTCATGAAACATCAAATAATGATTTTTTTATTTCTATTGTAGACTGCATGTTTGTTGGCGAGGCTAAAGTTGTGAAAAAAATAATTAAACGTAAGGTTCATGGTAAAACTCAGAAGAAAAAAAAATTTAAGCAGTACAGGTAATTTTTCTACTAATATGTCGAATTATTTCATTCTATGATGTGTATAACTAATGTAACACAAAATTTCAGATACTGAGGAATCCTCTCTCGCAGTCTTTCATAAGCTAGGTATAAATCCAGTTCAGACGCAACAATTATACGATCAGATGATTCGCCAAAAGCAACATTTGAACGTACTTAAGTATTTGAACCTTGGATTGTATTCAGATGCATCTACCCATTCAGCAGTACCACCAAGTCTGACACCAACGTAGACATTAACAAATTTAGCAGCTGTTATACCTGCAACAACAACAACAACAACAACAACAACAACAACAAAAGCAACAACAACAGCAGCAGCAGCAAATACTATTATCAAAGATACAACTGAACATGATTATGCAAAAGACAAATAAATTAATATTGTCACTCCTTGTACGTATTTCGACCAGTGAAAAAAATATTGTTATTTATTGTTAATTATGATGTTGCTAAATATTGGATTTAGAGTTTAAGAATTTAATTTAATTATATTCTCAAAATACTAGACTTTTAGTAAGCTAGTTTGATCCCTCGGATTCTATTTTTTCTATTTTTAATTTTCCATTAATTTTTATTATGTATTATTCTTATTATATATATGTCTATTATTCCATCTGGAAGAGAGCACGGACAGAGGTAAAAACTGGGTAAGTCATTATTATCATCAAAATGTTTTTAACATCATTATCATTATATTGAATATACTGCATTTTATATATATATATATGGGTGGTTCTCTGTGACATCGAAGATGAAAAAAATAAATATTGCTATAACTGTGGGAATATGTTTTAGAGGTATCCAGTAGTTCTCCTGAATTTTTTCAGATGTTTTCTGGGCCATTATTTTAAGTTACAGAGAGTCAAAGTTGACATTTTAGCACTTTTTTGCATTATATGCCCATTTTCATGAATTTTTAGCTCCCAGGGGATGCATTTTTCACTAAAAACATAAGGATGACTTTTTTTGTAAAATTTTCCGAACTTTTCATTAAAAATACTTTTAAAGACATAAATTTATGCTGTCACACTATTGTAAGCCATTTAAACCTTAAATAGTGAAAATCAGCAATTCAGCTCCGGACTCTGGTAACCTAATACTGTCTAAAAGATGTCTTTTTATAGTCAGAAACTGCCTAAAAATTTCCAGAGTGGGTCGAAATCATTAAGATCACTTATGGTCAAAATATCCGGGAAAAGTGCCCGTAATATTAATAGAAATGTATATTTGTTGCCTTATAACAATGAATCTATTAGCATGATCATTGCAAAAAAATTTGTGCACTTACCTTGGAGTGGTAGAAAAGTATCTTCACTTGTTTCAGTATCCATCAAATCCCCTGTAAGCTGCTAAAAATACAAATATTATTATACAAATGTAAAAAATTAATTTTTAAACATTTATAATGCTGAATTTTTAGTTTTACATCCCTTACAAGAATTATAATACTAATCTGAAGGATTACTATAAATATATAAACATCATTATTACAATAACTGAATATACGTATTTAATACAAAAGATATATAAATAAATCGGATATATAATTATAATGAATAATATGATAACGTGACAGTGACAAGTTTGTGAAATCTAAACAATGTATTGCTGAATAATAATAATAATAATAATGTTGATACTTTTATAGTAATCTTTCAGATTAGTATTATAATTCTTGTAAGGGATGTAAAACTAAAAATCCAGCATTATAAATGTTTAAAAAATAATTTTTTATAATTTTATAATAATATTTGTATTTTTAGCAGCTTACAGGGGATTTGATGGATACTGAAACAAGTGAAGATACTTTTCTACCACTCCAAGGTAAGTGCACAAATTTTTTTGCAATGATCATGCTAATAGATTCATTGTTATAAGGCAACAAATATACATTTCTATTAATATTACGGGCACTTTTCCCGGATATTTTGACCATAAGTGATCTTAATGATTTAGACCCACTCTGGAAATTTTTAGGCAGTTTCTGACTATAAAAAGACATCTTTTAGACAGTATTAGGTTACCAGAGTCCGGAGCAGAATTGCTGATTTTCACTATTTAAGATTTAAATGGCCTACAATAGTGTGACAGCATAAATTTATGTCTTTAAAAGTATTTTTAATGAAAAGTTCGGAAAATTTTACAAAAAAAGTCATCCTTATGTTTTTAGTGAAAAATGCATCCCCTGGGAGCTAAAAATTCATGAAAATGGGCATATAATGCAAAAAAGTGCTAAAATGTCAACTTTGACTCTCTGTAACTTAAAATAATGGCCCAGAAAAAATCTGAAAAAATTCAGGAGAACTACTGGATACCTCTAAAACATATTCCCACAGTTATAGCAATATTTATTTTTTTCATCTTCGATGTCACAGAGAACCACCCATATATATATAGAATAGTGTTGTGCTGTCAGTCGGTGTGCATCGTGATATAGCGGCAGCCTCGTATATAAAGGAGTCGTGAATCGACGAGGCAAAGGAAAATAACCTAGCTGAAAGACGGAGACCGGAGGATCTCAACCAGATTAGCTCATTTTTTTACTTGTAGACTCACATTTGGACGCATTTAGAAGCAAATACCACATCAAACGTAACGGATATCAAAGGTTATATTTTTTGGAAAGCATGTATGTGAAATTTTTTTTTAATAATACCGTTGCTTTAGTATACATAAATAACAAATTTTTTAAATTAATTTATTAATTTATTATTAGAAGTTTAAAATAAAATTTTAAACACAGTCACAATTTTTTTTTGTATACTCAATGTATTGGAAAACGACTTTCAGATGATCAAGTTGCAAAATAGTTCATGTGAGACTGGCTCTATATTTACTGCACCACCCCACACCATGACAAAAAGTGCCGATTGCTTAGGACTCACAATTATTATTTCAACCAGCTCAGACATTTATCCATCTATCGATGAATTGTGGTGGCCAACTTTAGAAGATGGTGTTGATTCCACAAGTGTCCAGTCTTGGCATAGTCTACGTTGGCTCGCTTCAGTAGCACCTTTCGAGTTCTGCAACCAAGAAGGTAGCTCTGAAACCCCTCAAATCGCTTTTGTCGAAGCCTGTGCTTAAGAAATTTGTGTCCAGTTCAAAGAGCGACTGGGCTGGTTCGCCCCAGCTAATCACTCATCCACTGGAGACTATGTCATCATCCATTAAGATCCTACTTCAATGATTTCCAGTCCAACTGTTACATCTTTCTCAGGATAATGACACTGTTGGTTCGATAATTATTACAATTATTATAAAATTTGTAATATGTTGACTGCTGCGTAGTTAAAGTGCTAAAACTTGGAGTAGACTCTGACACATTAATTGACAATGCGTGAATGTTACGTACTTTTTTTTCTTTTATAAAAATGCCACTTTATACATTTATGTTATTTATCAACATTTATTTGTCTAAACTATTAAATACGATTACTTAAGTAATTTTTTCTAGACACCTTACCTGGATGTACCAGCAATACATGCTCAAAATGAATAAAGAAGAAACAATTGTCAGTTGTGCATATCTTATCAGTCTCAGATGACATATTAATATATCATTTCCAACCAAACCTGATAATATGTTATGTATTTCTCTAATTTACTTTGAGCTTTAGATAACAATGTAAGTTTACTCGATAACATATATTTTATTTCCATTGCCACTTGAATATTAAAAAAAATGATTATTAATTAATAAGCTACAAATTATGATTTTAAAGTTAAAAATTGTATCAAAATTTTGGTATTATTTTAAAAGTTTTTTAAATTATTTAAACTAAACTAATAAATTAATTTTATTCAGGGAGCTATTTTACCTGCATACATAAATAACACATTGTTATATCTTAAATTATCAGACATGGTTTAAAGAATAAAATAAATAATCTGTTGAGCCTTTTGATACATTCAATTTTGTATTCTTAGAAATTTTATTATTAGTAACACTAACAATCTTCTATTATGCTTTGCACAATGTTTTTAATACATATTTTGTCTTTTTTCTTGTTACAATAATTATTGTATTGATAAAATAAAATATGACATTTTGCTTTTATATTCGCAATATTTCATAAATACTGTGATCACTGAATCATTGAAGGTATAATTGTGCTCAATCGTATCCTATGTCACTTGTCATTGTATGTACAAAAATCTTTTTAAAGTCTCTTTTCCACAATGAGGTATTTCTGAATAGTAAGGTATTTGCGTTTTCTTTCAGAACTAGATACTTTATACATTTTCTTTTTAGGCACTGTCAATTCATTGTTATATCTAAAAATTTGTCTGATAAAATTTAATTTTTAATGTAAATCTATAAATATTTGTTCGAAAGAATTTTTTTGTTGTGTAAAACATTAGTATTTAGAGATTAGTGAAAACATTAATCTAATGTGCTTTTAAGTTTTGAATGAACAATTCCTAATAATATTACTAATAATAATGTGAACATTACAATATCTATTCAAGATGATGATGCATTTTAATTAAATTGATTGTTGTTTTAACAAGTCAAACATTGTATATGCATAACATTTTAATTACAATTTTTCTCTTCTTCTAAGAAGCACAATTTTCAATGCCTTAAATCCTATAAAGATAATATAAATTTATCTGTACATACATCTGCCATTCAATAAAATATGTAATATTCGCTAAGTATACTAACATCACTGTAGTTTGACAATTATTTGCTAATAAACAAATTTGACAACTATTAAACTATTACTTATAGAAATTAAAAGATTACTCAAAACAATCTTTTTCTCATTCATATTTATTTTTATATCTTTAATTTCTAAGTTTTTAAATTATAAACCTAGTAAACTAATTTTGTTTCTAAGGTACTTACTTATGATCAAATAAATTTTTTAAAGTAATTTATATTTTTATTTCTTATATCCTGAATTTAAATTAATTTAAATCTCAAATTCGGAGACAATTCAATAACTGAATACTTGAAGATCCAAATCCTTTTAGTAGCCCCTTAAAATTTATATTAAGTGAAATATTATCTCCGAATCATTATGCAGATGCAATTGGTATCACTTAATTTTAAACGCTCACTATACAAAATTATAAAATTATTCTAGTTACGAAGCGAAAAATATCACAAAGGTGTGTAAAAGTGATTGCAAAATTTGATACAGCTCACACCCTGACAGCATCATTTATTGCATTTTTGTTTGTTTTATACGCTGATTCTAATATAATTTGTAGAACATTACATGCAGCATCTAAGGCCCAACTTATTTCATGTTAATTGATTATTTTTTCAGCTGAAATGTGATTAAATTTTTTTATTATTATAATATTCAAAAAATTGTTATGTTAATGTATCATATGTAATAATACATACAAATATTTTAGTTGCTTCATCAAGTCCAAATCCTTCATGAAACAAAACATATATAAATGATAAGTCCAAACATATAAATGGTTGGTCTGTATTGGAATGTACACGTTTCAAGAGCACCTTTGTAAATGGAACCAACAGAAATTATTCCGCCTGCAAACAGATCTATCAAACCTGTTTGAAAAAATATTATTTTAAATTTAAATTATAATTTTACATTAAAAATTATATAACTTTTCTATTTGTAAGCTTACCTTAGTAGCTCTTTCAAAGTAGTATGAAAATGCATATATTTCATGTTCCGTAAGACTAGGAAGATTGCATGGAATAATGGTGTCAACGACTTTTAATTATACTAATACAAGTAGAAAATCGTACAATAGGTCTATCTACATCAATTCTAGCAAAATTTTGCATTCTGATTATTTTGTGTGTTCCATTAATTGGTCCTTTTACTAAATAATTTTTTCCAGCATAACTCTATTCAACACCAGATATAATAGGATATAACCATTCAGCATTCACTTCATTCAGTAGTCTTTGATATGGATAAAGGCGCTATTCTGGCTTTTTTGTTTCATTTTTAAAAATTATCGGGATGGGTAAAAATCTCTTCTGGCAGCCATTAATCTTAATCTTAAAAAACTTTGTGCGTATATTCATATTTCTGTCAAAGGCATTTATGCAAAATATATTTTTCTCATGTGCTAAGATTTCTTCTGTTTGTTTTTCACTTTCACTTGTTGGTATAAAAAAAGTTACTCGAGTCGAACCTTCTCTTTGTACTACATTTTTAAACTTTTATCTGCATTACTACTCATTGAAAAAATACCTTCATCGGAGCCTTTTATTATTGTTACAGAATCGTCTGTTACTTTAAAACCAGATAAATTAAAAACTTTCCTACATTCATCCAAAATATCTTGAGCTTCGTTATCAGGTAAGAGCCTCAATCCAGCTGTAGTCCTCATACTTATAACGATGTGCGAGTCCAGTCTGAAGCTGGAATTTTTTATTTAACTTTTTGCAATAAACTTTGCAGAGATTTCTCTACTTCTTTAAGATCTTTAGCAAAGCAACACTCAATCTTGGTTTAGTTTCATAACAAAGTTCATTGTCTAAAATTAAGTCTATCATTCAGAAATGAAATATGGATTGTGAAGGCAATGACTCTAGTAGCTGTAAAACCAGAGTCGATAATAACAACATGAAACAGTTTGTGCAATTTAAGGGAGATAGCCAAAGTATCAATGGCCTTGCTCTCAAGTCTAAATGGTTTTGCATCATTGGCTAATCCAGTGTAAACTAATGCTAAAGTCACAAAAATTGTCAAATATTTTCTCTTGGACCAGCGCTGTCTCCTTTTCGAACAGATTTTACTGAAGCATAAATCTTCAAATCTGCTATTCACGTTTGGAACGAATACATCGCCCTTAAGTCTACATGATTTCAGGTACAGGTATATATAATAATATAATGCAGAAATAAGTCCAATTGAATGCGCAGAATATAGCATGTTTGCTCGAGTATCGTTTTCATTATTATCATTTTTTAATTAATGACTACCGTACTGCATATAAAAATTCAAAGCGAAATATAATTAATGACTGTACGTCGTTTAATACATATATATATTATGACGTGGTGGATCTGCATGAGAACAGATCCCCGTCACTGTAGTACCGACGCGGTCAGCGCAAGAATCGGCACTTGGCATATGGCGCGCGTATCGGTAGGCAGAACCGCAGAAGACGCGGAAAAGTACAGCTACGGCCAATTGCAGGGGTAGCGCAGTGGTAGCGTGAACGCCTTCGGATCCGAAGGGGCTCGGGTTCAATACCTGACGCCCGGTCCTTTTTTTTCATTTGTAGCAAATGAGTCTCATTGTTACAATATATATATATATATATATATATATATATATATATAATAGTTATGTTGTGTCAAATCGGAATTCGAACCCAAATCCATAGCCAATCAAAAGAAAGAAGAAGCATAATAACTATAGAACGGTGTTGTCTCAGTCGATGTGTATCGTTAAAGCGGCATCAGTCTCATAAAAGAGTCGTGAGTCGGAGTACATGGCTTGGAGCCGATAACTCCTTAAGGAAGAAAAAAGTCGTGAGTCGACGAGGCACAGTGGAAAAACCTAGCCTAGAGAGTAGAGACGGAGATCAGATGATCTCAATCAGATAGTTGTGTAGACTCACATTTTGGATGGATTTGGATTTTGGAAACAAGTATAATCAAAGGCAGGTGGTACAAGTGGGAGTGTCGAGCGGAGAGCAGGAGGTTATGTTTCAAAAGCACGTATGTGAAATTGTTTTTATATTTTTACATTCTTCTATACATTTTGAATTGCAAATGGTGCCCATCAAAGAGATGTCATCATCAGATGTTCTTTAAGTGAAAATTCAAACAAAATTTGAAACAATCATTGGGTAAGAATAAGCATAAAAAGAGGACTTTTTATTAATTTGTTGTTCAAAATTAAAGTTAATTTAAAAAAAATTGTTACCAAGAATTGACAGTGCTAAGATGACGAACTACCTAATGAAGAAAAATGTGAGAACATCTGCAAAGTTTCAGGAGTAAAATAAAATCTACAGTTGAGGAAATAGAGATTTGAATTTGAAGATTCTATTAAAGTGATTTGATTAAGTACCGCAAGAATTATTATTTTATCAATATTATTTATCAAGAATATTTTTAATAATAAATTTTATGCACTCACAAATTTTTTTCTGCACTCTAAATTTTCTCAACTGCATGTCTCATTTTCAAACTTAGATCAACCTATTGCAACATCTACTTTTAATCACCACTGTAAGAAAGATATTGTTCTCAATGTTTTTAAGGAAAAGGAACCTGTCACTAAAAACAATACTTTGATACCAATGTCAATAGTCAAATCTGTCTTAAAAGTAGCTGAAGCAGCCCCTGAAGAAAATGGAAATAATTTAAAACGTAAAAGTTTTTTGAATCTGCAAACAAGACAAAATGTACAAAGAAAATGTGTATCTCTACAATAAAAGAGTCAGTTAATGCATCAAAATTGGGTTTAAATATTCAGTGAGACAATCAAGTACCATCAACATCAAGAATAGATAAAAGAGAAAGTTATCATAATATTAATGACTCTAGAAAACAAATATTAAAATTATTAAAATCTCCAGTTCAAGGTAATTTACGAGTAGCACAAATAAAACAAGCAGTGGTTAGAAAGTTTCGTGGACCAGCAGGACTTTTACCAGATGACACTGAAGATACTGAAGTGATTAATATAAATTCTCTTGATGAAAATAAAAACAATAAAGAAAACAAATATTCTAATATTTGTTCTCAAAATACAAAAAATCTATTTACTACTGGTGCATGGCAGTTAATGATGGATGATTTACCAGCAAATTTTGAACTGTGCGATATTGCTACTATTAAAGAAAATGCCTTAGAATATAATAGAACATATAAAAAGGTGCCTTATCTTGCTGGTATTATTCAATATATTGACTATAAACCAAATGATCCTCATATGATTCTTAAAGAT
>JANSJX010001008.1:0-13073 GCA_026168455.1 Theocolax elegans | reverse complement strand
GGCGGAATATTTATATATATTTATATTTTAAAATTGTTTTTTCAAGAATACATAATATATGTATTTTTTCCGTGCGCAAAAAAAAAGTTGTGAACATAACATGAAAGAATGTGTATTTGTTTTACTCATTCTTGATAAAACTCATAAAATTTTTAAACGTATACTCAATAATAATAACGGATCTAAAATTCAATGTAATGCTTTAAATACAGATGCAAAATTGTTTGAAGATGAAATAAATATAATCAAGTATAACATACACTTTTCCAAATATCCATCAAAAGGCGCGATAGCGCCTGACGCAAGTATAGGCGCGAGAGCCATTATATACAGCTAACTAGCCCCCAAGATTTTTACTTTTTTAACCGCTGCATTATTCATTATGTATTTGTGCTATTGACCACGCATTACGTTCCTTATTTATTAATCTTTACTGTACAACAAGTTTTACACGAATTCATTTACGCACAATCAAGAAAATCATTTCACCATTGAGCTTATCTTCATGATACTTTCGTAGAGCAACTGCAAAGATTCGATGACGACATTTTCTGAACCCTTGTCAGATCTAATAACAGTTGGCACACATTTCTGTTTTTTCACACACTTTAAAAAATAATGGGCCATCAATTCCGGATCTTTATTGTTGAAGATACTTCTAACCAGAGAATATATCTTGAGAAGCCGTCATACATCCATGTATAGAAATCCAAAAGTGTTTCAGCTTATCGTAGCCATCTAGATGCCAAATAAAATTTGGACCTGGGCTCACATACATCCTCTTCGACGAAGCCCTGTGGGCATATCGATTAGCTAGACCTTCTGGATCAATTAACTTCATCAAATCATAAACAGAATCTCTTCTTATTTGTAAATAATATTTTTTTTCTAACTTGGCCCCACAGCGCTCTGTATCCTAAGTTGTATCCGCATGACTCAAGTTCTTCAAAAATAGCTAGACACCATCTTCAATCTCACATTCTTGAATGTATTTTCTTCTTAAACCCAATTGATAAATTATTCTTTTCAGCGTACTTAAGGATATGCAGACTCCATGATCTTTTTGCAATAAACTTAGAATGTCCTTATAAATAAAGCCTTTATGAAACAAATTAATAATTAAATTGTCTAGTATATCACTGTTTTCCATTTTGCGAGTCAGTCTTATGCTTCTTTAAAGCTCTGTAAGAACATAAAAACATTATTAATCCAGTATAGAGGTTATGTAGACTTCTGATGTTCATCAGAAACGGTTATAAAAACTAAATAAATAAACTCAATTAATCGAATAATTAATTACTTTACCTGCAATAAGCACAAATTTTGCGATGTCAAATGACTCCAGAATCAAAAAAAAATTTTTCAACACACAAAACACGTTGTGAGTGGAGCGACACTAGCGGCGCATTGCGACGTGAGACATACAGGCTTCCGTAGTTTAGCACACTGAGATTCACGTCCACAGGTTACGTTTACCACACTTAGATTCACGTCCATAGGAAAACTAACGTCGATCATCGACTTTGAAGATGTTTAAAAAAAGTAAGCGAGCTTACGTACTTGGTGGAGGGGGTTCAATTAGCGCACAGATACATCGCACTCCGTTTTTCATCAAAAGCTCGGTCGCTTGATTTTACATTTAATTTTTCTTCCCGAAATTTCGAGCAATTTACAATATCTTTTGTTTTAGTTAAAAATATTTTCAATTATATATCACTAATATATTTGTGTGAGCAAAGGAATAAATTTTTGTATCATTAATTACATACTTTTAATTATCTATTACTTTATTTTATATTTTTAATTAATAACTGTTTTAACTTACATTTATTTATTCGTAACATATTAAACACCGTAATTAAATCCTATATTTTTATCAAACTAAACAAATTTTTTTTGAAACTTTAATCAGCCAAAATACATATGTATATATAATTAATTAATTTATTTATTATGGGGGTGGCATACTCGCTCGGTGTTACCGATGGATTACCAACCGAGCAAAAAAAGATAATTAGTACATTTATTAAATAATAATTAAATTAAATTAAATAAGTCATTCTACAAAGATTCAGATGCATATGGTAAGGACAGCCTAAACAATTTCTGCACCGAAAATGTACGATTTTCCATAATTATTCGGTGCAGAAATTATTCAGGGTGTCTTTGTTGGTATTGACCTGGAACTTTGCAGAATTACTTATGATTTAATTATCTAGTGCTTCTGTATTCGGGTATTGCATAAAATTGCATATTCATTTTATAAAATGTAATAAATATCTTTTTTGGCTCGATCGGTAACCTACCGGGTATGCCACCTCCTTCTAACATTCTAAACACTTTATGTGCAAATTATATACCTTATTGGAAAATTATTCAAACGCATTTAAAATAAATCGCCAACTTGACTTGCGGGAAACGGATCTTTATCAAACTCTAGGATATTTTTTCTACAATAAAAATATGAAAAAAGCCGGAGTTATAGAATCTAATGCCCTTTCTTACCATAGATATATAAGCAAATAACGAAAAGTCTCGCCAAAAATACTCTTAACTTTGATTGCGTGTAACTCGAAAACGAGTAAAGTTATGCATTCAAACCTGAGTCAAAAAGATAGCTGAGATTGTGTAGATACATTTTGAAGAAAAGCTCAATATCTTAATTTAGTCAAAAATTATGGAAGAAATAAAAATTAGACGATATTTTGGATTAAAAAAATCATTAAATTTCAATGTTAAATTATCGTTACAATTTCGTCTTATTCTTATTTTTTTCATAGCTTTTCTTTCAAAATATATCTACTTGAACTCAGTTTTCTTATATAAACTTAAGTTTGAATGCACACCTTTACTTGTTTTCGAGTTACAAGCGATCAAAGTTAAGAGTATTTCTGGCGAGATTTTTCGTTATTTGCCTATATATGTATGGTAAGAAAGGGCATTAGATTCTATTACTTCCGGTATTCTTCATATTTTTATTGTAGAAAAAATATCCTAGAGTTTAGTGAAGATCCGTTTTCCGCAAAGTTGGTCTTCTCCTTGTTAGTGACTATATATATATATAATAACTCACTTGCAACCATCTTAGCGAAGAAACGTAAAACAATACTTATGTTGTACTAAAATTTGTTTCCCGTAATAAAAATTCGGTAACGGGGTTAAGATGATTTGTATGTATGTATGGGCATGTGTGTGTGTATATGTATGTGTATATAATTTTCGATATTATTGTTTTTTTTTTTTTTGACCTAACTGGCTAGTTATAATATTGTCGGAGAGTCGGTATATGTGTAATTCTTTTTTTTAAGAAGTTCAGAAGCATGTCGCAGTGGGTGTATATATATATATATATATATATATGGATCATTCCAATACTTTTTTGGAAATCGGTCCGGGGGGGTCAACCAATCGGGCTAAAAATTTAGTATGTTATTATACTATAAAAAAAAGTAAGTGAGCCAAAATTGTAGCCTTCTAAATCAATTAAGGACGTAGATATTCGATTTTAAACATTCAAAAATAGGCTATTTTTCATCATTTTTTAACATTTTTCAAAGTAGCACCAAAATTTGAGAAATTAATATTTTTTTATCCAGTTCGAAACAAACTCTTCGTATTACTACATACTTTTAATCTAGCTATATAGGATACAATTATTTTGTAAACAAAAATTTTGTCACAACTAAATATAAACCATTGTTTTTTAAAATTTTGCACATTTTCTAAATGGTACCAAATTAACAGTTTTTGATGTTTTTAAAAAAACCCGACGCGGTTAGATTTGTATTGGTATAAGCTTTCTTTCTGTTCCAGGTTTACTTTAAAAAGTTATTTTGGCTTAAAGTTATGCTTATTTAAATTTGACCTAAAATGCAAAAAACACGTTTTTTAGTATTTTTTAATGCTTATAACGTCGGTCTACCTAAATTTTTTTTAACAAAATTTAGGTGAAACTTGGTTTTTGTAGATAGAAAATGATCCCGTAGTTACTGCAATGAATATTTGACCATGGTATACGTTTATTAACGTTTGAAAATATTTTTTTTGCATTCTTACGCAAGACTTATCGGATTACTGCAAGGTCTAAAATGTCTTGTATTTTGAGTGTTATCACAGGTAACATCCATACTATAGGTAACTTTTAAAACTAATAGGAATATAGTTTAAAGAAATTTTTAATTTTATTTTTTTATAACAATTTTTGGCTTATTTTCGCTATTTTACTCGTTTTTGTACATTTATCATTACAATTCCTCGAAAAACTTGTCATTATTACAATAGGAAAAAGGTTTGTGATTGCGTGACAAACATTTTGTGTATTTACGTTTTTTAAGTTGGCACAACAGATTTTGGGATTTTTGTACAAAAACTGATTTTATAGAACCTACCTATATTATGGATGTTACCTGTGATAACACTCAAAATACAAGACATTTTAGACCTTGCAGTAATCCGATAAGTCTTGCGTAAGAATGCAAAAAAAAATATTTTCAAACGTTAATAAACGTATACCTTGGACAAATATCCATTGCAGTAACTACGGGATCATTTTCTATCTACAAAAACCAAGTTTCACCTAAATTTTGTTAAAAAAAATTTAGGTAGACCGACGTTATAAGCATTAAATAATACTAAAAAACGTGTTTTTTGCATTTTAGGTCAAATTTAAATAAGCATAACTTTAAGCCAAAATAACTTTTTAAAGTAAACCTGGAACAGAAAGAAAGCTTATATCAATACAAATCTAACCGCGTCGGGTTTTTTTAAAAACATCAAAAACTGTTAATTTGGTACCATTTAGAAAATGTGCAAAATTTTAAAAAACAAGGGTTTATATTTAGTTGTGTCAAAATTTTTGTTTACAAAATAATTGTATCCTATATAGCTAGATTAAAAGTATGTAGTAATACGAAGAGTTTGTTTCGAACTGGATAAAAAAATATTAATTTCTCAAATTTTGGTGCTATTTTGAAAAATGTTAAAAATGATGAAAAATAGCCTATTTTTGAATGTTTAAAATCGAATATCTACGTCCTTAATTGATTTAGAAGGCTAAAATTTTGGCTCACTTACTTTTTTTTATTGTATAGTAACATACTAAATTTTTAGCCCGATTGGTTGACCCCCCCGGACCGATTTCCAAAAAAGTATTCGAATGACCCATACATATATACATATATATGATATGCGATTTTTATGGGAGTTTATACTGATATTGAGCATTGCACAATTCATCTTCGATTTATTTTAGGTATTTGAAATGATATTTTGGTGTTATTATTATTTAGATTGTATGCATATTATAAAGAATTTACGGAATGTTCATTTAGTATCAACTTGTATATAAAAAATGATTATAAGATGTCTTGACAGTGCACTACATTTTTGAGTAATTTTATTACAAACGATTAAATATATTTTTCAGATTCTTGACTACAAATCAACAAATCTTTTTCAAATTATTCACTAAATTCAACGAAACATTTTTCAGGATGATAACTCCAAGCCAAAAATAAATTTTTGAGAACGTCTATTACAAGTGAACTTGAATATAAAAGAAAGGTTAAATAATCTTTAATATAAACCATAATGTGTTTATTAAGTTAACTGCAAATCGACATTTTTCAGAAAGTTTATTTCAAGCACAACAATATAAACTTATGTAACACATACCATATTTTTCTGAAAGTTGAATTAAAATAATTTTTTCTGTCTAAAAAAATCATAAAATCTATTTAATACCCTTAAGATATAAATATATAAATATCCAGCTTCATCCACTATTTTCATTTTTTCACCACCGTACTACTAACCTCATCTCTTCGTTAGTACAGAGAAGGAGGCTAAAATAACATTATGCAAAGAGCTTTTTATTACTGTTTAAAAATGCGTCTGATATTCAATTTCCAGGTTATGGTATTATCATTGAGCGTTTTGAGTGTTACTATTTCAAAGTTACTAGGGTCAAGTCACAGTAAATTATTAGTTTGATGTGCCTAAAAGTCACTATATTTTACGAATTATTTACGTCTTTAAAACACAAGGTTGTGCACACTATCGATAATATCATTCGCAACAGCTGCATTGCAAACATCCAACCTTCTGTGTCAAAAAGACATATCACACTCGATTCTAACTTTTTACGTACCTGTTACGAATTATACAATTCAATTATTTATTAAAAAAATATAGTTTAGTGATAGACTAAGATGAAAAATAGCCAAGAAATCTCTAGTTATTTTTTGTAAAGTGTTTACAACATCAAGAAAGTAAATGGAAAGTTAAAAAATACTTACCATAGAATAAAAATTTTTAGTTTTAACCTTCATGCGCAAAACATAAGTACACTGATAATGTGTAAAAGATGAAAAACAGTTGTATTGTAGCAAATTAAAAATAAATAATTTCATTCAATTAATGCTTTAACACTTCGTGCGAGAAACACGAATTGTAACCTCAACGAGAGGCGCTCACGTCATGTTACAAAATAGTATACAATACACATGCACATAACTCATCGTATCGCCTCGAACGGAAAAATCGAATCGTGTGTGACTTACAATGTTTCGCGCACATGTATCGTAATATACTTTTTTATACCACGTTTATAATTATTATCAATTCCTTCATAGTTACAGACTTATTTTTATTGTACATTTAAGAAACGGTAAGATACAATGTATCTGCGTAATTAAAACTATTTAATACATGTTTTGATGAATTTAATTGTCTAAACATTTCCTATTAAATTAATTTAAAATAATCAATTTAAAATAGACATTACTAACCGTTAATCATTATTACTATTAACATAACCTTAAATTATCAATATTTGTATAGTATTAGTAAGATCCAAGCTATAACCTACAAACTATTTAACTCTTAACCTTAAATAGTTAAATGATCATAATAACCTCAAAAATATCAAAATATTACGAAATACATACTTCTAACCTCAAATTATTAGATTATCAAATAACCTCAAAAAATACAGTTTTTGGCACAATAATAGTTCCCAACCTGAAATCATTTAAAAGTTCAAACTAAGTTAAAAAATACCTATTTAATGCAATATAATTTCTTTGAACCTCAGATCATTGGAATGATCAAACTAATTAAAAATATGATCACTTGGCTATTATTAGAAATAGCCTTGTTATAACCTATGATATGGCCATGACCCAGGGCCCAGTATCATCAGTGCACGATATTATGATTTACAATTTTATAGGTATATTGTGCACAAAATTGTTGAATTCTTATATTGTGTACATTGCAAATGTAACATGTGCACAAGTTTGTACATTGGAAATTTCATGTGCACAGAAACCTTGTGCATAAAAAATTAACTTTCTCTTTTAAATATTTTGTGCACGGATAAAAATACCTTGTGTATAAACTTGAAGCATATTTTACTGTGCACAATATTAATGTGCAAAATAATTATGTGCATGAATCGATGTGTGTCCATAGTTGTTCACAAAAAATCACGAAGTGCACAATCATTATGCCACTAAAAAGTTTGTTCATAACTTACCGTGCACAATAAACGGTTTAAAAATTACGTGTACAATTTAAAAGACTTTTATTGTTTTGTGCATAACAAATATGAGTATAAAAATGTAAATAATTTTTTAAATTACATTTATAAAACACGTACACAATTTTAATATACCGTACACAATACAAAGATTTAATTTTGTGTGCTAAACATTTTGTGTATAATACTTATGTGCACAAACGAGAATGTGTCTTAATATCGATTAGGCTGGTGGTCTTTCCCACCGCTAGATGGAGACGACTATACTCGTTGGAGAGTTGTCGTCTTCCTGTATATATATGAGCAAATCCACGGAACCTTTGATTTTCATTTGAAAAATTTTTTTTTTTTTTTTGGGAGGTACATTGATTTAATGGAGATTTTCTACTTGTTTAGAGGTTAAATAGTAGGAAATATGAGGGCCCCTATTTCTTTTCAAGACTTATCTAAGAAATTAACGATTAAAATATTAATGAGGGGTATCATAGGGTAAATTATAAAAAATCACTTCGTAAATAAACAGAACATTTTTTATTCTATAATTATGAACATAACAACATAATTAAGACTCTTATTTAACAAAAATTGAAATATCTAACAACAATTTTTCATATAAAAGGATGTTTTCAAGTGCCGTTACAGTACTGTAATTTTCTTTCCTAGTAACAATGGTTTTTTTTGTTTGAGTACTTGTAACAGGAATTTCATTTTTTGCTCCATAAATCTTCCAACTTGAAGGTTTCAATTGGTAATGAGTACATGGCAAATTATTTGAAACATTCATTACATGATAAATAATTTTCTTTTCGCATACTTCTCTTTAATGGTAAACAAACTACTTGCGTAAGGCTGACTGAATGATATGTGTGTGTATGTGTGCGCGCGCGCGGGTGTGTGCTGTGTGTGTGTGTGTGTGTGCGTATTTATATTAGCTTTTCTGTTGAAATAACCTATTTCGTTATAGTCAATTTGAACTTCAGTTCAAAGGTATAAAATTTTATACTTTTATACAGCTTATATTATCTAAATTAACAAAAAATTCAATTGAGGTTTTACGTAGATGACTCAATAATCTACTAAAGTAAAGAGATATAGTTTATATATGCTTTTTTTGTGAATGTCGAGTGTGCCATGCGAAAATGAAATTTGGAAGACTAGGGCCCGAGATTTGAAAAGTTTAAGGTAGAATTGCTAGTAAAGAAAAAGAGGCACAGCTAAGCCACAAAAAAGAATAAGAATCCTTATTGCAAATCGAAAAAAGCAATATTAGTCACAATAGCTATAAACAAAACTTATCTTTGTATAATATCAAAATTCTAAAATTTCCTAAATTTACAAAAACTGACTTCCTCAAGAGTTGCGATTTTATTTTTCTGATATCATGAAGGCACACTATTCTAACACTTTTAGTTTAATAGGGTAGATGTGTGTAGGTTGTCAAAAAAAATTTCTGTAACATTTGGTGAAGAATTATAATTTCTATAAGCCTTAAAAAATAGAAGATGAGTACTACTTCCATCGTCGAATTTGCAAAAATGCAACTTTATGAAGCCTCTAACAAAAAGCTAATGAAAACAACTTTAAAAAAATGATAAGGACCCTTCATCGAATTACTTTTTCTACCAGAAACCGTTGTTATAATGTTGCTAAGTCTGCTTATTTACTACTATATTACCCGCTTCCCCAAAATTAAAGGTTCTGTGGATTGCTCATATAGCCGCCTAACATCTTGCTGGCGTTGCAGTTCATCTTGCGACAGGCGTCTAAGGTATGATCTCCAGTTCCTTACTGAGGAGTCCAAACTGGGGATCGAAGACACGAAACGCCTTCAATTTTTTGTTTTAATTTTTGAAAAAGGCCTTACTATGGGAAACTTTACCAACCATAGTGGAAAAAGGGTATAATGGCTTGCTTTATTCCAAAAATAAAGCATTTAGTTTGGAAAGACTGATAATTACATTATATAAATACAAAGTATTCATTAAACATTGAAAAATAATTTTTATTCATCTTCTAAGTCTTTTCTTTATAGTTAAAATACTATTATATATTTTTCATAATATGAACATTTTTATAATTACATTTTTCATTATTTCAATGAGATAACATCAAAAATAATTTTTTTTTATTCGACATTGATTATCGATTAGAAGAAATTGTCTTCTGCAAAAAAGGTTCTATGTGTGTTTTTTTATTTTTTTTTAACACTGTTTATTGTAAGTTTTTTTATACAAAATAAAGTATATTTTAATAACTAAATATGTTTCAATGTATAAAACAATTGAGCGTGTTCCTATATAATTTTATATAATTTCCTTCAAAAATTTATTTCAGTAAAAATTTAATAATTATTACTATATATTACAAGAATTTTTATATTATTTATTTAATAAAAATAATTAATGAAAATTTTTTTAATATTTTAATTAGAAGAAAAATACATATATTTTAATTTATTTTAAAATCTTTATAATAGGTTCTTTTCGTACGATATATTTATTTACGCTTTTATCAGTTTTATCTATGATCCAACATAAAATTTGGCTTAGACATACTTTTCAATTGTTTAACTTACGGTGGAAGTAACTTTAATGTAAAGGAACTTTTGTTCTGATTGGCTTGATCTATTATAAAACTATTAGCAAAGATACAAACATTTGTTTGCGCACGCGCAATTACAGTTTTAAGTTGATTAACGAGAGTGACATGCATAGAGAATAAAGCCGCTGTAACAATATATTTTCGCTTATAAACTGCTTTTATAAACGCATATAATTCGAGTAAATTGTAAATATTTATTAACAGATCTTGCATGTCGAAAGAGCCCAGGAAAAGGACTGGACAACTATGAGAACGCTAGAGTTTCTCGACCTGGACAGTGTAACGACAAAAAACGACGTTATGGACGCCATTAACCGCAAACTCGGGAACAACGTAGAACGAAGGGTACACGTTTTTGGGTCTAACGCCCGAGGCTGAGCCCTTGCGGTATGTGATTTTGACGCGAGGGAGGCGACCGTGATCCTTAAAAAAGGAAGAATAAAAATCGGTTGGGTTAACTGCCGCGTGAGACCTAGGCTTCGTGTACCTAGGTGCCACAAATGCCTCGGATATGGTCATATTAAAAAAGACTACAAAGGACCGGACAGACACCGATGTTGCTGGCGATGCGGCCGAGAGGGGCACTATGCACGGTCGTGCAAAAACACACTTGAGTGCTTTCTCTGTCCTAAGACAGGACAACAAATGCCTCGCACACGTTGCTGGTTCGGGTGCGTTTGCAGCATTTAAGGCAGCACTGACGACGACGAAGACGAAGACAGTAAGATGCCGGTAACCTGTTCTCCAGTACAATATGAATCGGAGTAGCGTGGCACACGCGCTGCTCCCTCAGATTACGGCAGATAGCGTACAGTATTTAACACCGCCAAACTATCTCGCTAGCAGCACGAGCACAGTGGCATTATGGATGCGCGGGGAATGGGCAACGCGGATCAATGCACGCGGATCCGGGGAGAGCTACGTTGGGGCAACGGTGGGCGATGTCACTTACGTCAGACGTCTACCTTAGCTCAAATTATAGCGCCCTCGAATATGCAGAGAAGCTGGATACTCTCGAAGACGCCGTGAGAGGACATCACCGGCAACAAAATGGTGGCGGACGACTTTAACGAGCGCGCGGTCGAGTGGGGGATGCCCCGAGACGAACAAGACGCGGACGACTGCTGTTAGAGATGGCCGCAAGGCTTGCACTGAGAGTGGACGTACAGGCGACCCGGCTTCGGTTATTCTGTGCCCGACGTGACTCTTGTTTCGGTCAGGATAACACAAAGACTAAGGGGCTATGGACAGTAATCGAGGACTACACAGCTAGCAATCACCAGTGCATGATCTTCGGTCTTATGGACAAATCACGAACGATAGGTATTCGGGTATCTCGTCCCCCTCATTGGGACGTGAATCGTCTAGACTCAGACGAAGTCGACAGACAAATGACATGCGGAAGCGCTGAAGCGCTTGTCGGGGAAACAATTCAGTTTCTTCGACAATTGTGTAAAGCCTCTATACCGCGAAAACGTTACGCACGCAATAAACGAGAGACATACTGGTGGAAAGTCGAGATCGCGGACATCCGACGTAGTTGCCCAGCACTCAGACGGAAGACTCAACGGGCTCGCGACCGATAAACCACATTAAATCTCACCGAAGAATACAGACTGAGTAGGAGACGCTTGCGGTACGTCATAAATAACAGCAAAAAAGAGTGCTGGCAAAGACTGATGGACGAGGTGGACTCGGATCCCTGGGGACCGGTTACAAGATCGTGACTCGCCAACTAAGGACGCACAGACGATGGACAAGATTGTCGACGGTCTCTTTTCAACTCATCCCGTGAGGAGGGAGGAAACCATTGAACGTACAAACGGAGAATGTCCTCTTTTCACGAAAGCGAAGCTTGCCAGAGCTGCAAACTCGATGAAACCTAACAAGGCACCGGGCTCTGACACTGTGCCGTCGGAAATTGACGTTTCGTCGTTTTACGACGACCGTCGGTGCTCCTCGACATATTCAACAGGTGGCCTGGAGGAGGGCGTTTTTAGTAAGCACTGGAAGACGGCTTAACTAGTCCTCATTAGTAAAATAAGGGGGACCCAGAGAACCCGTCATCCTACAGGCCCTTGAGCCTACTTAACACAACCGGAAAACTGTACGAACTAATGCTTAGGCCAAGGCTACTGCAGTCAATAAAAACGCAGGGAACTTATCAAACCGACAGTACGGGTTACCGAAAAGGGCGCTATGCAATCGGAGCGATAACCCTCGTTAGGAACAACTTTGATGAACATAACGTAGGTGCCATGCGACCAGGCTACTGGTTTTACTGGCTACGCTGGACGTTAGGAACGCCTTCAATTCGGCGTGGTGGGTAGATATCCTGGAAGCGCTGGAAACAGTATTCCGGGTGCTCGACTACCTTCTCTGGGTTTTGAGGGACTATTTGAGGGACCGACGTCTTACTTACGAAACCACTGACGGACGAAAAGACAGACGAATAACCGCAGGAGTCGCCAGGGTTCCATTCTGGAGCCAGACTTGTGGAACGTACTATATGACAGTCTTCTCCGAAAGGAGATGCCGACGGACACATGCCTCATCGCTTATGCTGATGACGTTGCGGCCATTATCGTGGCCCGTGACATACACCTAATTCAGGTAAAACTGAACCAGGTTATGCGTCGAGTGACTGGATAGATGAAAGACCACGGACTGCAACCTGCGTTATAAAAGACGGAGCTTGTGCTTCTAACTAGACGAAGAATCGACACGGGGATACCCTTGACAGTCGGACGCGAACGCGTGGTGGTCCGAGACGAGGTCAAGTATCTAGGAGTTTCTGGCCTCACATATACACGGTGACTAAAAAAGCACAAGAAAAGACAAAAGTCTTGAGCAGACTTATGGCTAATATGAACGGACCGAGACCGAGCACTCGACGACTACTTATAAGCGTTACCCACTCGATCATGCTAAT
>JANSJX010001007.1:0-13074 GCA_026168455.1 Theocolax elegans | reverse complement strand
ATGGAAATTCTTTATCCTCATGTTTATTCAGTACATACAAAGTAACATAGCCTGATGGAGATAGAAAATTTCCATTGAAATTTTGCTGAAATAATTTTTAGCTTATGGACTTTTCGTTCATCAACCATCGACATAATTTGCTTTCCCAAAATATAATTGAATGGACAAACAATTATTATCACTATAATGTTCATAATAGAAGCTTAAATGCATTTTGTAATATTTAAAAGTTTGTAATAGTATGTGAAACCAAAGAGTTTCTATAAAATGATTGAAGAACTGTGCAAACCAAAGGAAAGGATTTGGTGAAGCATATACTATTTTTATTAAAACTGCTAATATAATACTAAACACAAATACTGTGGAAAATATTATTTTAATCAAATAGAAGAAATTCATTTAAAGTTTAAAAGGGAATATCAAGATTTTTTGGATAAATTTGAAAATAATACAAGTGTTATTTTTCAAACAGTTCACGCTCAATCGATTAAAATTGATCTTGTTTCTAGCAAGAAATGAATTTTCTGTTGCTTATGTTGATAAATTTCACTGTTTAACAAGAAATATTTCAGATGAAGCTGGTCAATTAATCGAATCAACATATACAACAAATACTAATTTTGAAACAGTAGAATAAAATATATTATGAGAATAAAAAATGCTTAGTTTCTTATTATACATACAAAAAAAAAGTACGTGATGGGACCCAGCGGTCTGCAAATCGCCGCACCATTGGGCAAGGAGCTCATTATGGCCAATGCCGGACGCGTCAAGATGGCGGATGGTAGTTACCAACCGCTGAACGGTCATGTGATGTTACCTTCACTGTCGGAAATGAGACACGTGAAATAAGGGTAGCGATCATACTAAACCTTGACGCCGAATGCTAAGTAGGAGTAAATTTCGTACGAGCATTCAGAGCCATATTGGATCCGGATAGCGACCGCCTGTTCCTCAAGGACAGCAAGCAGCAGAATCCACCTCGAAGTTGCTGGAATAGGGGGTATGGCCACCCTCTCGTCCGCTAGGATAGCGGACGCAACCGAGGCGGAAAGGGAAGAGCTGCGAGCGCTAGTAAGCAAAGTGCTGTCTAATGCTTCTCCCAAAATCGGGCGAACCCAACTCATCGAGCACTCGATTGACGTGGGAACAGCTCGCCCGATAAAGCAGAAGTATTACCCGGTGTCGGAGAAAATCCAGGAGGAGATGCACCGCCAGGTCCGAGAGATGCAAGATTTAGAGATCATAGAGCCCTCGGACAGCGGTTGGTCAAGCCCCGTGGTGATGGTACGCAAGGAGAACGGATCACGTCGGTTTTGCATTGACTTTAGGAAAGTCAATGCGCTAACGAAACCAGACGCTTATCCCCTCCCGTACATGCAGGATATCTTGCGCAAGCTAAAGAGATGTCGGTACATTAGTACTCTGGACATGAACTCAGCGTACCATCAAATACCTCTCCAGAAGGAATCGCGTCCTTATACGGCTTTCGCAGTCCCGGAGATGGGACTGTATCAGTTTAAGCGGATGCCATACGGATTGGGATACGCCGGCGCGACCTTCCAACGCATGATTGACCAAGTTGTTGGTCCTGATCTCGAGCCCAATGCCTTTTCTTACCTCGATGACATTATTATAGTCACCGAGACATTTGAAGGGCACAAGAAGTATCTCGAGATGGTGCTGAAAAGACTGACCGAAGCTAACTTGACAGTAAATAAAGACAAGTGTGTTTTTTGTCAAGATGAGGTGAGATACCTTGGCGTGCTGGTCAACAGGGATGGAATTCGTCCCGACCCAGCCAAGACAGAGCCTATAAGGGTTTATCCGGCTCCCAAGAACCTTAAACAGCTTCGACGATTCCTCGGCATAGCGTCGTGGAATCGGCGTTTTATGCCGGATTACGCCACGATTGCCGAGTCGCTTACCCGTCTCACGAAGAAGAACCAAGGGTACGAGTGGTTAGATGAACAAGAACAAGCCTTTCAGCAGCTGAAGGCCCTGATCATGATTGCTCCAGTTCTTCAACGTCCCAGTGCAGATGGACTGTTTAGCCTGCACACGGACGCGAGCGATACCGGCATAGGAGCCGTGCTCGTCCAAGAGATAGACGGAGAGGAAAGAGTCATTGAGTTTGCCAGTCGCATTCTCACAGAACCCGAGAAGAATTATAGCGTTACGGAGAGGGAATGCTTGGCCGTGGTCTGGGCTATTAATAAGTTCAGACCTTACATCGAAGGGTACCACTTCAAAGTGATAACGGATCACAGTAGTCTTCGCTGGTTGTGTAATATGAGAAATCCAACCAGCCGACTAGCGAGATGGGCTTTAGAGCTTCAAGCTCATGACTTTGTCGTCGAGCACAGAAAAGGAGCTCTGCATCACGTTCCCGATGCCCTATCTCGCATGGATGAAGACGACGAGCCTACAGTAGCAGCAATGTCGTGGGCTCAAACTACTGAAGATCCTTGGTACCTAGACTGGATCAAGAACGTTTCCGACAGACCCCGTGATTTCCCCGACTGGAAAATAGTTGGAGGAAATCTATACATCTATCGCCCCGACAAGGAGTTAGAAGAAGTGATGGATGACGCGCAAGCATGGAAGCTGGTCGTACCCGTAGAGAATCGTCACTCTATTCTGAAAGAGTGTCACGATGACCCTCAGCTGGCCATCTCGGAAGGGAAAAGACATTCGCCCGCGTGGCCCAAAACTATTGTTGGCCACGGTTCTACGCAGAAGTTGCGGATTACGTCAGGCAATGTCAAGTGTGCCAGCAATGTAAGGGTCACCGTCAATCGGACAGACCATGGCAGGTGGTATTAGGAGATATCACTGGCCCGCTTACACGCTCTAGCCGAGGATACGAATACATCCTAGTATTCCAGGATTTATTCACGCGCTGGATTGAAGCCATGCCGATAAGAAAAGCTAACGCAAAGACGATAGTCCGCGAGCTTCACGAACGATTGATCAACCGGTCCGGCACCCCGGAAATATTTCATTCGGACAACGGGACCGAGTTTAAAAATAAACTCGTAGACAAATACCTCGAATCTAAGGGAGTGTATCATTCGACGACACCCCCTTATCACGCACAGGCCAATCCTGTCGAGAGGGCTAATCGGACCCTTAAGACAATGGTGGTGTCGTATATCCAGGATAAGCACAGCGACTGGGACGACAAGCTGCCAGAGTTAGTCTTTGCACTAAACACAGCGGTGCAAAGTTCTACTGGATGGAGCCCGACTATGCTGAACTATGGTCGCCAACCCGAGGCGCCTAGTACGGCTCGTCGAGAGCAAGACCGGCTTGCCCAGCAACAGTTTGAGTTCCGTCGACTGCAGGATTGGAACGACAAAATCAAACAGTTGCCAAGACTGCACGAGAACGCAAATCGTCAGTCGGCTGCCAGTAAGGCCCGGCAAGCCGAAATCTTCAACTCACGACGAAGGCCAGCGGAATTCGAGGTAGGAGATCTGGTGTGGAAACGCAACCGGATCCTCTCGTCCAGCGCACAAGATAAGCTTGCTCCGAAATACACAGGGCCATATCTGATGAGAGAGGTCCAGGAGGATGGTCAGGGCCAGAACACGGCCTACGTAGCGACCCCGGCGAACCGCTTGACACAAGCAAAAGGGACGATACCCCTGCCCTCTCCGCCGAAGACAGCATCCGCGACAGAAGAGCGGATGGAGAAGGAGGGCAATCCGGTATCGGATCACCCGCAGGGGAAGACTGAGCCGGAACCAGCTAACACCAGACCCCAGCTCCGTCGTCCCCACTCCAACGGGTCCCAACCCGCAACCTCTGCGGCGTTAGAGGAGACGCGACCCAGGACGCAAGAAGAGGAGTGGCAGGAGACGGAGGCTGCCCTCAGGCACGTGAAAGCCCTGAGGGTTCAGCAACGGGCAGCCGAGCAAGAGGCCTTGGCAAAGTTCGATGCTTTTGCCGAGGCTCATCCGATGGCTCCCATCACCATGGGTGTCTGGGATGAGCGCGTCCAGGACCTCAAAAAGGAGCGCAAGGTCCTGGCAACGTTCCGTGCCCAGCAGCGTGAGGCCAAGGAAAAGGCGGCGGCAGAAGAGAGGAAGCGCGAGGAGGAGCGCCAGCAGCGGCTGTGAGCTGAGGCAGCCTATAGGCAGGCTGCTGAAGAGCACCGGTGTCTCCAGCAGAAAGCGGATGACGGTAAAGAAGAGCCGCTGATCTGGAGGCGCGACTGCAGTCTCAGCCCTCCACGAGCGGAACAAGCGGTTACAAGGAACCAAAGTGTCCGCTCTGCCGCTGCAAAGGGGTCGTTGACCCGAAGAAATGCCCTCGCTTCAAGGCGCACGCCGAAATCAAGGCGGGGCGCAGGAAGCAGGGCTGAGGGCCATAAGGAGCCAAGGACCCAACTCCTCCAAATGTATATATATGCTCGTGTTTTTTTATTAATGTTTTATAATAAAAATAAGGTATACCTCCTGATAATTTATCCTCTTTCCTGTTCCTCGCGGTACAGAGTCCACATACAGAGTATATGGAATCCGGAAGGGGGGTATAACGGTGAGCGAGTTACCGATCAGGTGAGTAACCGAAAAGAGTACCGAGATTGATGCGCGCGCAGGGAATGCGCGCGAGTATCGTGCGCGGGGGGAGTAAGGAAAGAGAGTTCGCGCGCGATCGGCAACAACATCGTGTCGACAACTGCCGAGAGATTTTTAAACGGGAAATAAGAGATTAAAGACTGGTGCATTTAGTGTGTGGGTGTGAGGTTTTCTCCCCACCAACCTCCACGTCGGCGTGCAGAGCAGCACGTCTCACGGGCAGTGAGAAAAGGAAGCCAAGAGTCGACCGCCTTCTCGACCGTTGGAGTGAGAGAGAGAGATAGAGAGAGAGATACGCACGAGGATAGGCTATTTCTCCTTTGCCCAGTCGTTTCCCGCCGAGGCGCGATATGTAGACAAGCGGTAAGTGGTGCACCACGTTTAGACCCGCGTATTTACATAATATTTTGCGTCCCGATTTACCTGGTACGGTCCAGGTGAGGAAGCGTTCCTCCTTTTCCCCCTCTCGTGACAATAACCGCACGGATAGACAGGTCGGTGGTTCGCGGGAGCTACTTCACGAGAGAAGGCGCGCGTGACGTAGGAAGCTTCTACGTCAAAACTCTCTACGTCAGAGACACATACGTCACACGGTGTGACGTATGCCATCAGGTTAAGCAGCCGATCATTCCCGGATCTTTTGCTCGTAACTCGTCGGTTAATAGGGTTTAACTACTTGTTTTCGCTCTGACCTCGGGGGTAGTCATCGGTACGACTCCCCGTATATTAACGTTAACGTTAATTTATTGTTTATTTATTAATATTTAATTGTTAATTTAATAAATCAACTCGGCGAGACAATCTTTCTCGCCGATTAACGAAAGATGTCAATGTTGATAGTGTTTTACCGGTTACTGTCCTATCCTACGAATACCGCCCTCTCCGGTGTTTATTCTAGTTGGCAATTTTGGGCATAGGGCCCAACACACGGTATCTAAGTCAAACGAGGTGTTTGACGTTGTTAACGGCATTGCACGGGAATCAAAGTGATTCACGGCCGCATCGTGGGACTGCACACTTAAGGTTGGTAAGTTGGGACAAATTGGACCTAAACGTGGGCCTTACATATCCCCAGTACCCACCCCGTTACAGTATAAATATAAGTGTGTATAAGAGCTCACAAGTTGGTTATATAACTGTGTTTTTTTTTTTTGGAAATATGCATTAAAACTTAAAATTTGTAACTACACATATCGGAATTGTATATACATACACTTTGTAAAAAATCACGAAAAGAAATAACCTCAACTCCTTCAGCTGATTTCTGGATGTCATGGCTTGCCTGTATCGTACCATTTGAAGCCCTTACTTATTTTGAAATGAAAATGCAAAATATTTACAGCTCCATCGGTGAATCTCCTCTTAGGTGACATAATAGGTAAAAACGCACAATACTCTCTTCTGCACAAATCTTTTATTTTTAAACACGCACTTAACACTTCTTGTTTAATAGTTCAATGTTCCTCGCCCGGGGCACCAATTGTTTAGGTTATGGTACAATAAATGATTAAATAAATGCTCGTTTTAGATGAAATAAAGGTTGTATTTATTTTAACACTTTTTTTCACACTAAAGAGAGTACATATATATAAATTTTACGTAAATTTGAACTATACAAAAAACGGCCAATAATGATAACCGCCTCCGCGCGGAATATTTACGGTAGAAAATCAAGTTTGTGTATAGGAGTGACGCTTCTAGCACAAGCCTTGAAGGCCGAGTTGCTTACACGGATGTAAAAATGCCGAGTGACGTTCTTATATTTTTCCTTTTTCTTGGTGTCGAGATAACCCCTTCCAAAAGCCTTGATGATTTTTTTTGCTATACGAGTGAGGGGCCTGGAGAGGAAATTAAGGAGGTAGCTTCAAGGCGGTCCCTCTCACGTTTTTCCCACATCTATAGCTAACCCAAGGCTTTGTTACGGACCCGACGTCTCGGACATCCAAAACTGTTACCCCCTCCCCAGAGTACCCGAAATGAGACCTCGGTTCGGCCGGACGGCCTGCCCTAGCCACTGAGTGATCTCAGAACCCGGGAGTCACCTCCCTTTTGAGATCGGAGAACCTGAGGTGGTCGATGACCACCCCTGAACGTGATTGGCTTCTAGGCCCAGGTCGATCTCTATTGGATCGTTCGAGCACAATTGGGGAGGGAGGTCGGTGTTTTGGTTTTTTTTTCGCTCCCGCACAAGTAGTTTATTTATATTAGGCAGATGGCATTTCTCGGCTGTGTAGAATCGTCACGAGCAATTGTTTGGTTTGTAAAGAGCATGCTTTAATCCTTTTAGACATTATAATAGAACTGCGTATAGTTATGTATATTTTTTATAATTTAAATATAGTTTATAATTTAGTTGATAGAGCAATTTTACTGTCTCACACTGACTTCCATAATGATAATATAAATTTAATAAAACGTATTTTAAACCTGAACAACTATTCAAATAAATTTTATGACGAGGCTATTAATGTGAGACTTAGAAAAATTAAAATGTCGGTCAATGTAAAGACAATAAAAAAGCACCTTTTTTAGTTTTATCTATACCCTTTTATTCAAACTTTTTTAAAAAATGCTCATATATGTTAAAAAAATTTAATATATCTACATTACCAATTATAAGCAACAAACTCAGTAACATCATACAATTAGGAAAAGATAAATTTAAAAAAATGGATATATGTGGTGCTGTTTATAAATTTAATTGTAAAAATTGTTCTGTATCATATGTCGGCGAAACAAAGAGAGCACTTAGAGAACGCATTTCTGAACATAATAAGTCACGTAATCCGGAGTCTGTTGTGAGTTTACACAAGAAGAATAAAAATCATGAATTCGATTTTGAAAATGTTAAAGTTTTAGACATTGAAAACTGCTATAAAAAACGTTTGATTTCTGAAATGCTTCATATTAAAAGTACTAAAAATACCATTAATAAGAAAGAAGATACTGTTATGTTGAGTAGAATTTACAACAACATCTTGTAACCGTTGAAAATTATTCTTAGAACTTGTAAAATCGTTAGACCGATCACATCCTTGTACTTCTGCGAATCTTATATACATATGTCAATCTTTTGTACACGTTATATATAACAATAACAATTTTCGAAATTTCACTTGACTCTACTCATCTACGAGTAATGGAAGATCATTGCTATCTGTTTGACATTTATGGTAAAGATTGTTTTGTTATATAGAGTGTTTTTTGTGAATTGTTGTTATTTAAAAAGTTTTTTGTATATTTATTTATAATTTTTTGTGTTCAATAAACTAGTACTTGAAGAGGTCTGCAAAACCTGACAGACGAAACGTCGTACAACTTTTAAAATCAAATTGGTTGTTAATTTTATTACAACCTGGATTTAACCCTTTAAAATCGTTATTGTGGAATTTAAAAAAATATGTATATAACCATTGCATGATATATGCAAAGGCATCTTTATTTCTTGGGCTTATAAAAATTTTAAGATTTGAAGATAATAACTAGGACATATAAATAATTTATAATGTTTCTCATGCAGCTTGTACATCGTTACAGCGGGTAATATTTAAATTTATATTTACAATTACATCAAGTACAAAAACTTGTTAAGTATTTGATGTGATATGAATAGATACAATCAATTCAAAATCGTACATGATTAGTAACTTAGAATGTACTGCCAAAACACATAACCAACGCTAGTGCAAGAATTATTATTTTTAAACCAATAAGAAAGAGAAAATTCTGTTCGAACACACATGAAGAAATTAATTTTATACAAATGAATATTAGTATGAACATTATTGTTTATTTATTACTGTAAGACATAATAGGGCTAAATATTATAAAATAATTTTTAATGTAGTATAAGTTTCTGAAAAAATGCGTTATTTTTCAACTGAAATACTTGCTGATTCGATTTTGATTTCAGTACTTTCTAGTGCCATAACTTTTTGTAAAATAAGATAACAATTGTATAAGCGTGATTGGAATTACATCATACTTGCAAAGTTTTACACCTTCGACGAAGGTGTAAAGTTGGTTGCGGTAACGAAACTGGCGGCCCAATGCTACGGCAGATGTATTTCGCTGTCCGCGTTTGCACTTGCACACTACCCCGTCCTTACACTCACTATTTCTTGCACTCGCGGTACGCTTATATAATCGACACGAGGATAATCCGGTAGATTTATCGGCCTACATCGCCTCACACGTCTACAATTCTGTCCTGATACGAAAAAATTCATCCAGATGGTTCGTCCATCTCGTTCTGCGGATCGGGACAAACAAAGTTAACGATCGCGTAAATCCGCGAAAAAGGATAAGAGAGGGGAAAAACACACATATACATACCCACACGCGCGCGCGCGTTCACGTTCGCATCCCTTTGTACCGCTGCGCGCGTTATTATATACTCGTAATGAAGTAAACAAGTCGATATACTTTATTAAATAATTCTAATAAATTCGATTTTAAATTAGTGTAATTTATTTTGTGTCCGTCAAATTATATCATACATAATCATTATTAAACTTTTGAGTGTTATCTAGTTCAGTTGAGAAGCCTGTCGCACCTTTCTTGCTCAATAGTTTCTTGGAGGATTGTTTTCCGAGTGAGAAGACTCATCCTTACTCTTTTCGGTATCAGTCGCCTCTCTACCCGAAACTCGTGCTCCACCACTCGATTTCGAGAAAACTTCTGGTACGAGCTTTTCTCGCTTAACGTTGGAACTAAACTAAAGAAATTCGTGTTTCATTTTAGGGGCTGCTCGTAATGTGACCATAGCTAGTCAAATCGATAAAATTCTTAATTTGTCATAAAAGCCCTCCTAGTACGTTAGATCGATTCAGCTAGACTAGGGATTCTCTCCCACTCACATTCGCAGGTGCATCGGAGAAAGCCGATGACAGGCGGACTGTCGCGAACTCTTTTACGATATACCGGTATATAGCTCTCCCCGACTAGTCGAGCAAGAGGGGGAATACGCCGGTGTAGTGATGCGTCACACAAGCTCTCTCTCTCTCTCTCTCTGTCTCTCGCATTCTCTCTCTGTTGTTCACGCCAACTCCGATGGTTCTCTCACTTCCACACATTTACGTTTTACTGTGACACCTCTCGCGCTCAAAAGATGGCAAACATTAGTTACGTCCTAGTTGTCACGGGTGCCAGCACCATTTATTTATACGCTGCACTGGTAACGACAGGTATCACCAAAAATACGTTCGGTGAGCCGCACGGTGTTAGTGATTTGGGCAATCCCCCTTGCCTCAAATTTAAAGACTGAAAATCGAAGCGAATTAAAATAATGATATAAATATTTATTTTAAAAGTATGTTATTCTCGATTGGTTGAAAGCTCCGGGAAGTCTGATGGATATAGATCTCGCCTGCGGCAGAACCGCGTGGGTTCCGCTGCTCGGGCCGGTGTATTTGGACTCTCTTCCGAAGTCTCACGCACCCGTAAATTCGGGGGTTGGGAGTCACGGAAATACAAAGCGACTTATTGAGATGCATCCCGTTGATAGCTTAGTCGATCTACGTCCCGTTGACCTTCTGGGCAACGAAGGTGTAAAGTTGGTTGCGGTAGCGTAGCTGGCGGCTCAATGCTGCGGCAGATGTATTTCACTGTCCGCGTTTGCACTTGCACACGATCCCGTCCTTACACTCACTATTTCTTGCACTCGCGGTTCACTTAAATAATCGAGACGAGGATAATGCGGTAGATTTATCGTCCTACATCGCCTCACGCGTCTACAATTCTGTCTTCATACGAAAAAATTCATCAAGATGGTTTGTCCATCTCGTTCGGCGGATCGGGACGAACTAAGTTTACGATCGCCTAAATCCGCAAAAAAAGGATGAGAGAGGGGAAACGCACACATATACACACTAGCGCTCTAATCCCTACGTATCGCTGTGCGCGTAATTGTACACCCGTAACGAAGTAAACAAGTCCTTGCTTGTACTTGGTATACCAAAGGCTTGGACGGCTTACAATTATTTCGAATTTAAGTATTCTATTGTCATCTAATGTGACAGTGTCCGTCACACATATCACACGGAAACTTATGCGAAGATATATAGACCAAATTTATCAGTTCATTATTTCGTAGAAAAAGTAGAATTTATAGTCTTTTACTTGTTGAGCCATATCATGAAGAAGAAATAACTCGGAAAAAAGAAAAGTTTAGAGAATGTCAAACTTTCTTGTTTTTTATGAGTTAAGGTAATTTTATATCTGGTATAAAATTATCATTATATTTGATTAGATGTATATATTTCTTAATGAGTTTGTAACATCCACTCCTACCCCCTTAAAGAAGAAATTAAATTCGAATTTATTATTGCATTGATGTGCATGTTTCAGTGAATTCACAGTCTATTCCATTGCGATTAGTGTTAAAGTAATTTATTGAATCACCAAAAATGTATGAAGAAAATAATAAGTACATTAAACCGTTAAAATTAAATGACAAAATAATTACTAATATACTGCAAGGTAAATATTGGAAAGGAAGGATGTTGACATTTGGGGATAAAATAATATCCACATTACTCATGTTTTTGATGATTATGAGTGAAATGATTATAAGTATACTTGCTTTACCACCAGAATGTCAAGCAAAAATTGAAAATGTATTTTTATTTATACTTTTTAACACACGTGAAAGACAGGTGTTTAAAAATCCAATTATTTCTTCTCGACCTGTAGAAGATATAATTTGAACGAGCATGAAATATAAATTGATTTATGCAACGATTTTAAAAATATATACTTTGGATAGATTCTGTTTCTAAGTGATAGTCTCGGTCTCCATTCAATATTAGGTTTAACTGAAATCTTCAAAGCAAATATTTTTTTCACCACATCCTTACTACTCAGTCTGAGAAAAATACAATTTTTCGAGAAAATGAATACAAGACACGAACTGTATATAATTCACTATTAGAATGTATTGACCCAAAATTAATTGGGATAAAGGAAAAGTGAGTCTTACACGACGTCAACTATTTTCTGATGTCTAAAAGTGTATTTGTTTGTGTTAAATATATGCCATTATAACAATGCTTTCATTTTAAACCATTTTATTCATCAAAAAAACTTGTAATGTTAGAAATTTTAAACATTAGGTTGTCTGGGAATGATTTTGGTTCTGGATATATGCAATGGAAGTAAATCTACATAATTAAATGAAATACCATAAAGAATGTTTACATTATTATGAATACTGGAAACTTTATTTACTTTTAAAGACTTATTAACTATAGCATCTAGTGATGTTTTATATATATATATCGTAACCAGCAATATCCAAAGAATACAAAATATTTAATTAGATAATTACTGTTAGATACATGTGACGCAAATAAGTTTAATTATTTAACTTACAAAAGTTGTAAAAATATATTTTACATACAAATGAAAAATGTCACATGTATTGCAAAACTTAACAGGAATAAATAATCAATACAATACATACAATACATACAATCTCACGGCGAAACCAGCTGAGAAGACTTGTTGCACGCAAAAGGGCTAGATTATCGCGTTTTCTCTTTTCACACATAGAAAAACCCTCTAGCCCTTTGCACTGATTCCCCGCGACTAGGGATTCTCTCTTTTACTCCCATTCGCGAGCGCAATCGGAGAGAGCCGATGGCGGTCGGACTATCGCGAACTCTCTCCCGATATACCGGTGTATACCTTTTCGCGACTACCCCAGCAAGAACGGGAATATGCCGGTGTAGAGATGCATCTCACGCTCTCTCTCTCTCTCTCTCTCACTCTCTCTCTCTCTACTGCGCCGCCGTACTTTCAAAGCTTTGTAGATCTCTTTAATAAGCGTATTGATCGATTGGAATCGGGCATAAATGTTATCAATAATTCTCAAGCGTTGGTCGACACCTGTGAGCTTAAGAAGCGCGTCTGGAACCAAAAAAATACGCACACTGTGGCGTCATCGGAACCAGTAGTAATACAAAATTCGCCGTCCCACAATACGTGGGCACTCGTGGTCCAAATGTCATCACCCACAGTTCGCGATCGTGTTCTCACTAATACCTCAGCGTTAAAAATACATACCGCTCAAACTCTCTTTAAAGTGGGTGGTGACACAAAAGTCTTTGTTTCTCCCATATGGCCGAAGGAAATCTATTTGTTAGAGCGTAAAGCCAGACAGAAGGCGAGTGCGAAACGTTACCTTAGACCTGTTGTACGTAATTTAACTGTTTGTATTCGTGCGAAAGCTTCCTCACCCTATATACCCATTCGCTCTGAGGCTGATTTGGTAGCGTTGCCTTCTCTTTCTGCTAAGAATGCAGAGCCAATGCAGCAGATCTGAGGGTGTACCGGTCGGTCGTGGTCTAAATCGAGTGTTTGTAAAGACTTTATTTCTGTTGCGCATAGTAATATTAATAGATTGAAAACAAATTTCAACCATCTTGAAGCGCGTTGCCAGGTCAAGCACTATGATATTATCGGTATAACAGAAACCTTTCTTACTGAG
>JANSJX010000107.1:0-79329 GCA_026168455.1 Theocolax elegans | reverse complement strand
TTTATAAATAATAGTTTTTATAAATTTACTTTAGTAAATAATAATAATTCAAGAAGTATACAATAAGGTAGTTAATTCGGAGAAAGACGTTTTATTTGGAAGACGATGAGGTATAAATAAAATGATAAATAATTTTCTCTTTGATTAGTGCATAACACTCTGTTTTAGGTATATTGAGTTCGATAAATCTACCGTTTCTATAGTTTTTCTTGTACTTCAGCAACACGGCTTCTCAGAAACAACTACCTTATTGACTATCTTCTTGACGGTATCGCAAAAGGTATTATACCTATAGCTACATCTGTTTCGTTTCTATCTGCTTTAAAATTTCACTTAGCGTATTGTACAAGCTAAATGCGGGCTACTGATTTTTTTCAGTCCAGCGAATTTGAAAATTGGCCGAAATTATCGAAATTTTCCTTTTTTTAGACATTCCTTTTGGTGTATCTCAAAAAGGCCTATTATTCAATGCTTCAAATGGATAAAGTAAGCACTTTATAACTCAAGAAGGGTGTCCGATAATTTTTGTTATACGAAATATTTATTAAGGTTGCTTCCAAGGTTCTAAAAATTGCCGGAAATAACGGGTCTCAAGTTTGAACCGTTGCACCGCAACGAGTTTTTCAACTTCTTCAATAGAAATCAAAAGAAACTTCATTCCGTGATTATACCTGTAAAAATGCATTACAATTCAGTCCACGCGACTATGGAAAGAAATCTAAAAATTTGAAACTTTCGACTTCTTAGCCGGTCTATACGTGTTTATACGTGGAAATATGTATTTTAATTCAAACCCCCAGGAATGGAACGAAATCTAAAAATTTGAAAATTTTGACTTCTAAGCCGGTTCATGCGTGATTATACCTGTAAAATTGTATTTTAATTCAATCCCCCCAGGAATGGCACGAAATCTAAAAATTTAAAAATTTGTACTTCTTAGCCGGTTCATACGTGTTTATACGTGTAAAAATGTATTTGATTCCATCCCCCAGGCTATGGAACGAAATCTAAAGAATTTGAAATTTTGGACTTCTTAGCCGGTTTATACGTGTTTATACGTGGAAATATGTTTTAATTCAAACCACCAGGAATGGAAAGAAATCTAAAATATAAAATTTGTACTTCTCAGCGGTTCATACGTGTTTATACGTAGAAAAATGTATTTTCATTCAATCATCCCCGGCTATGGAAAGAAATCTAAAAATTTGAAAATTTGGACTTCTAGCCGGTTCATACGTGTTTATACCTGTAAAATTGTATTTTAATTCAAACCCCCAGGAATGGAACGAAATCTAAAAATTTGAAAATTTGTACTTCTAAGCCGGTTCATACGTGTTTATACGTGTAAAAATGTATTTGAATTCAATCCCCCAGGCTATAGAACGAAATCTAAAGAATTTGAAAATTTTGGTCTTCTAAGCCGGTTTATACGTGTTTATACGTGTAAAAATGTATTTGAATTCAATCTGCCCGGCTATGGATCGAAATCTAAAAATTTGAAAATTTGGTCTTCTTATCCAGTTTACACGTGTTTATACCTGTAAAAATGCATTATAATTCAATCCACGCGACTATGGAACGAAATCTAAAAATTTGAAAATTTGGTCTTCTAAGCCGGTTTATACGTGTTTATACGTGGAAATATGTATTTTAATTCAAACCCCCAGGAATGGAACAAAATCTAAAAATTTGAAAATTTGGACTTCTAAGCCGGTTCATGTGTGATTATACCTGTAAAATTGTATTTTAATTCAATCCCGCCAGGAATGGCACGAAATCTAAAAATTTAAAAATTTGTACTTCTTAGCCGGTTAATACGTGTTTATACGTGTAAAAATGTATTTGAATTCAATCCCCCAGGCTATGGAACGAAATCTAAAGAATTTGAAAATTTGGATTTCTTAGCCGGTTTATACGTGTTTATACGTGTAAATATGTATTTTAATTCAACCCCCAGGAATGGAAAGAAATCTACAAATTTTAAATTTTGTACTTCTAAGCCGGTTCATACGTTTATACGTAAAAAATGTATTTTCATTCAATCATCCCCGGCTATGGAAAGAAATCTAAAAATTTGAAAATTTGGACTTCTAAGCCGGTTCATACGTGTTTATACCTGTAAAATTGTATTTTAATTCAAACCCCCAGGAATGGAACGACTTCTAAAAATTTGAAAATTTGTACTTCTAAGCCGGTTCATACGTGTTTATACGTGTAAAAATGTATTTGAATTCAATCCCCCAGCCCCCAGGCTATAGAACGAAATCTAAAGAATTTGAAAATTTGGTCTTCTAAGCCGGTTTATACGTGTTTATACGTGTAAAAATGTATTTGAATTCAATCCGCCGGCTATGGAACGAAATCTAAAAATTTGAAAATTTGGTCTTTCCAGTTTACACGTGTTTATACCTGTAAAAATGCATTATAATTCAATCCACGCGACTATGGAACGAAATCTAAAAATTTGAAAATTTGGTCTTCTAAGCCGGTTTATACGTGTTTATACGTGGAAATATGTATTTTAATTCAAACCCCCAGGAATGGAACAAAATCTAAAAATTTGAAAATTTGGACTTCTAAGCCGGTTCATGCGTGATTATACCTGTAAAATTGTATTTTAATTCAATCCCGCCAGGAATGGCACGAAATCTAAAAATTTAAAAATTTGTACTTTTAGCCGGTTATACGAGTTTATACGTGTAAAAATGTATTTGAATTCAATCCCCCAGGCTATGGAACGAAATCTAAAGAATTTGAAAATTTGGATTTCTTAGCCGGTTTATACGTGTTTATACGTGTAAATATGTATTTTAATTCAAACCCCCAGGAATGGAAAGAAATCTAAAAATTTTAAATTTTGTACTTCTAAGCCGGTTCATACGTGTTTATACGTAAAAAAATGTATTTTCATTCAATCATCCCCGGCTATGGAAAGAAATCTAAAAATTTGAAAATTTGGACTTCTAAGCCGGTTCATACGTGTTTATACCTGTAAAATTGTATTTTAATTCAAACCCCCAGGAATGGAACGACTTCTAAAAATTTGAAAATTTGTACTTCTAAGCCGGTTCATACGTGTTTATACGTGTAAAAATGTATTTGAATTCAATCCCCCAGCCCCCAGGCTATAGAACGAAATCTAAAGAATTTGAAAATTTGGTCTTCTAAGCCGGTTTATACGTGTTTATACGTGTAAAAATGTATTTGAATTCAATCCGCCCGGCTATGGAACGAAATCTAAAAATTTGAAAATTTGGTCTTCTTATCCAGTTTACACGTGTTTATACCTGTAAAAATGCATTATAATTCAATCCACGCGACTATGGAACGAAATCTAAAAATTTGAAAATTTGGTCTTCTAAGCCGGTTTATACGTGTTTATACGTGGAAATATGTATTTTAATTCAAACCCCCAGGAATGGAACAAAATCTAAAAATTTGAAAATTTGGACTTCTAAGCCGGTTCATGCGTGATTATACCTGTAAAATTGTATTTTAATTCAATCCCCCCAGGAATGGCACGAAATCTAAAAATTTAAAAATTTGTACTTCTTAGCCGGTTCATACGTGTTTATACGTGTAAAATGTATTTGAATTCCATCCCCCAGGCTATGGAACGAAATCTAAAGAATTGAGAATTTTGGACTTCTTAGCCGGTTTATACGTGTTTATACGTGGAAATATGTATTTTAATTCAAACCCCCAGGAATGGAAAGAAATCTAAAAATTTTAAATTTTGTACTTCTAAGCCGGTTCATACGTGTTTTATACGTAGAAAAATGTATTTTCATTCAATCATCCCCGGCTATGGAAAGAAATCTAAAAATTTGAAAATTTGGACTTCTAAGCCGGTTCATACGTGTTTATACCTGTAAAATTGTATTTTAATTCAAACCCCCAGGAATGGAACGACATCTAAAAAATTTGAAAATTTGTACTTCTAAGCCGGTTCATACGTGTTTATACGTGTAAAAATGTATTTGAATTCAATCCCCCAGCCCCCAGGCTATAGAACGAAATCTAAAGAATTTGAAAATTTGGTCTTCTAAGCCGTTTATGCGTGTTTATACGTGTAAAAATGTATTTGAATTCAATCCGCCCGGCTATGGAACGAAATCTAAAAATTTGAAAATTTGGTCTTCTTATCCAGTTTACACGTGTTTATACCTGTAAAAATGCATTATAATTCAATCCACGCGACTATGGAACGAAATCTAAAAATTTGAAAATTTGGTCTTCTAAGCCGGTTTATACGTGTTTATACGTGGAAATATGTATTTTAATTCAAACCCCCAGGAATGGAACAAAATCTAAAAATTTGAAAATTTGGACTTCTAAGCCGGTTCATGCGTGATTATACCTGTAAAATTGTATTTTAATTCAATCCCGCCAGGAATGGCACGAAATCTAAAAATTAAAATTTGTACTTCTTAGCCGGTTAATACGTGTTTATACGTGTAAAAATGTATTGAATTCAATCCCCCAGGCTATGGAACGAAATCTAAAGTATTTGAAAATTGGACTTCTTAGCCGGTTTATACGTGTTTATACGTGGAAATATGTATTTAATTCAAACCCCCCAGGAATGGAAAGAAATCTAAAAAATTTAAATTTTGTACTTCTAAGCCGGTTCATACGTGTTTATACGTGTAAAAATGTATTTGAATTCAATCCCCCAGGCTATAGAACGAAATCTAAAGAATTTGAAAATTTGGTCTTCTAAGCCGGTTTATACGTGTTTATACGTGTAAAAATGTATTTGAATTCAATCTGCCCGGCTATGGATCGAAATCTAAAAATTTGAAAATTTGGTCTTCTTATCCAGTTTACACTGTGTTTATACCTGTAAAATGCATTATAATTCAATCCACGCGACTATGGAACGAAATCTAAAAATTTGAAAATTTGGTCTTCTAAGCCGGTTTATACGTGTTTATACGTGGAAATATGTATTTTAATTCAAACCCCCAGGAATGGAACAAAATCTAAAAATTTGAAAATTTGGACTTCTAAGCCGGTTCATGTGTGATTATACCTGTAAAATTGTATTTTAATTCAATCCCGCCAGGAATGGCACGAAATCTAAAAATTTAAAAATTTGTACTTCTTAGCCGGTAATACGTGTTTATACGTGTAAAAATGTATTTGAATTCAATCCCCCAGGCTATGGAACGAAATCTAAAGAATTTGAAAATTTGGTCTTCTAAGCCGGTTATACGTGTTTATACGTGTAAAATGTATTTGAATTCAATCTGCCCGGCTATGGATCAAAATCTAAAAATTTGAAAATTTGGTCTTCTTATCCAGTTTACACGTGTTTATACCTGTAAAAATGCATTATAATTCAATCCACGCGACTATGGAACGAAATCTAAAAATTTGAAAATTTGGTCTTCTAAGGCCGGTTTATACGTGTTTATACGTGGAAAATATGTATTTTAATTCAAACCCCCAGGAATGGAACAAAATCTAAAAATTTGAAAATTTGGACTTCTAAGCCGGTTCATGTGTGATTATACCTGTAAAATTGTATTTAAATTCAATCCCGCCAGGAATGGCACGAAATCTAAAAATTTAAAAATTTGTACTTCTTAGCCGGTTAATACGTGTTTATACGTGTAAAAATGTATTTGAATTCAATCCCCCAGGCTATGGAACGAAATCTAAAGAATTTGAAAATTTGGTCTTCTAAGCCGGTTTATACGTGTTTATACGTGGAAATATGTATTTTAATTCAAACCACCAGGAATGGAAAGAAATCTAAAAATTTAAAATTTGTACTTCTAAGCCGGTTCATACGTGTTTATACGTGTAAAAATGTATTTGAATTCAATCCCCCAGGCTATAGAACGAAATCTAAAGAATTTGAAAATTTGGTCTTCTAAGCCGGTTTATACGTGTTTATACGTGTAAAAATGTATTTGAATTCAATCTGCCCGGCTATGGATCGAAATCTAAAAATTTGAAAATTTGGTCTTCTTATCCAGTTTACACGTGTTTATACCTGTAAAAATGCATTATAATTCAATCCACGCGACTATGGAACGAAATCTAAAAATTTGAAAATTTGGTCTTCTAAGCCGGTTTATACGTGTTTATACGTGGAAATATGTATTTTAATTCAAACCCCCAGGAATGGAACAAAATCTAAAAATTTGAAAATTTGGACTTCTAAGCCGGTTCATGTGTGATTATACCTGTAAAATTGTATTTTAATTCAATCCCGCCAGGAATGGCACGAAATCTAAAAATTTAAAAATTTGTACTTCTTAGCCGGTTAATACGTGTTTATACGTGTAAAAATGTATTTGAATTCAATCCCCCAGGCTATGGAACGAAATCTAAAGAATTTGAAAATTTGGATTTTTTAGCCGGTTTATACGTGTTTATACGTGGAAATATGTATTTTAATTCAAACCCCCAGGAATGGAAAGAAATCTAAAAATTTTAAATTTTGTACTTCTAAGCCGGTTCATACGTGTTTTATACGTAGAAAAACGTATTTTCATTCAATCATCCCCGGCTATGGAAAGAAATCTAAAAATTTGAAAATTTGGACTTCTAAGCCGGTTCATACGTGTTTATACCTGTAAAATTGTATTTTAATTCAAACCCCCAGGAATGGAACGACATCTAAAAATTTGAAAATTTGTACTTCTAGCCGGTTCATACGTGTTTATACGTGTAAAAATGTATTTGAATTCAATCCCCCAGCCCCCAGGCTATAGAACGAAATCTAAAGAATTTGAAAATTTGGTCTTCTAAGCCGGTTTATGCGTGTTTATACGTGTAAAAATGTATTTGAATTCAATCCGCCCGGCTATGGAACGAAATCTAAAAATTTGAAAATTTGGTCTTCTTATCCAGTTTACACGTGTTTATACCTGTAAAAATGCATTATAATTCAATCCACGCGACTATGGAACGAAATCTAAAAATTTGAAAATTTGGTCTTCTAAGCCGGTTTAATACGTGTTTATACGTGGAAATATGTATTTTAATTCAAACCCCCAGGAATGGAACAAAATCTAAAAATTTGAAAATTTGGACTTCTAAGCCGGTTCATGCGTGATTATACCTGTAAAATTGTATTTTAATTCAATCCCGCCAGGAATGGCACGAAATCTAAAAATTTAAAAATTTGTACTTCTTAACCGGTTAATACGTGTTTATACGTGTAAAAATGTATTTGAATTCAATCCCCCAGGCTATGGAACGAAATCTAAAGTATTTGAAAATTTGGACTTCTTAGCCGGTTTATACGTGTTTATACGTGGAAATATGTATTTTTATTCAAACCCCCAGGAATGGAAAGAAATCTAAAAATTTTAAATTTTGTACTTCTAAGCCGGTTCATACGTGTTTATACGTGTAAAAATGTATTTGAATTCAATCCCCCAGGCTATAGAACGAAATCTAAAGAATTTGAAAATTTGGTCTTCTAAGCCGGTTTATACGTGTTTATACGTGTAAAAATGTATTTGAATTCAATCTGCCCGGCTATGGATCGAAATCTAAAATTTGAAAATTTGGTCTTCTTATCCAGTTTACACGTGTTTATACCTGTAAAAATGCATTATAATTCAATCCACGCGACTATGGAACGAAATCTAAAAATTTGAAAATTTGGTCTTCTAAGCCGGTTTATACGTGTTTATACGTGGAAATATGTATTTTAATTCAAACCCCCAGGAATGGAACAAAATCTAAAAATTTGAAAATTTGGACTTCTAAGCCGGTTCATGTGTGATTATACCTGTAAAATTGTATTTTAATTCACTCCCGCCAGGAATGGCACGAAATCTAAAAATTTAAAAATTTGTACTTCTTAGCCGGTTAATACGTGTTTATACGTGTAAAAATGTATTTGAATTCAATCCCCCAGGCTATGGAACGAAATCTAAAGAATTTGAAAATTTGGTCTTCTAAGCCGGTTTATACGTGTTTATACGTGTAAAAATGTATTTGAATTCAATCTGCCCGGCTATGGATCAAAATCTAAAAATTTGAAAATTTGGTCTTCTTATCCAGTTTACACGTGTTTATACCTGTAAAAATGCATTATAATTCAATCCACGCGACTATGGAACGAAATCTAAAAATTTGAAAATTTGGTCTTCTAAGCCGGTTTATACGTGTTTATACGTGGAAATATGTATTTTAATTCAAACCCCCAGGAATGGAACAAAATCTAAAAATTTGAAAATTTGGACTTCTAAGCCGGTTCATGTGTGATTATACCTGTAAAATTGTATTTTAATTCAATCCCGCCAGGAATGGCACGAAATCTAAAAATTTAAAAATTTGTACTTCTTAGCCGGTTAATACGTGTTTATACGTGTAAAAATGTATTTGAATTCAATCCCCCAGGCTATGGAACGAAATCTAAAGAATTTGAAAATTTGGTCTTCTAAGCCGGTTTATACGTGTTTATACGTGGAAATATGTATTTTAATTCAAACCACCAGGAATGGAAAGAAATCTAAAAATTTAAAATTTGTACTTCTAAGCCGGTTCATACGTGTTTATACGTGTAAAAATGTATTTGAATTCAATCCCCCAGGCTATAGAACGAAATCTAAAGAATTTGAAAATTTGGTCTTCTAAGCCGGTTTATACGTGTTTATACGTGTAAAAATGTATTTGAATTCAATCTGCCCGGCTATGGATCGAAATCTAAAAATTTGAAAATTTGGTCTTCTTATCCAGTTTACACGTGTTTATACCTGTGAAAATGCATTATAATTCAATCCACGCGACTATGGAACGAAATCTAAAAATTTGAAAATTTGGTCTTCTAAGCCGGTTTATACGTGTTTATACGTGGAAATATGTATTTTAATTCAAACCCCCAGGAATGGAACAAAATCTAAAAATTTGAAAATTTGGACTTCTAAGACGGTTCATGCGTGATTATACCTGTAAAATTGTATTTTAATTCAATCCCCCCAGGAATGGCACGAAATCTAAAAATTTAAAAATGTGTACTTCTTAGCCGGTTAATACGTGTTTATACGTGTAAAAATGTATTTGAATTCAATCCCCCAGGCTATGGAACGAAATCTAAAGAATTTGAAAATTTGGACTTCTTAGCCGGTTTATACGTGTTTATACGTGGAAATATGTATTTTAATTCAAACCCCCAGGAATGGAAAGAAATCTAAAAATTTTAAATTTTGTACTTCTAAGCCGGTTCATACGTGTTTATACGTAGAAAAATGTATTTTCATTCAATCATCCCCGGCTATGGAAAGAAATCTAAAAATTTGAAAATTTGGACTTCTAAGGCGGTTCATACGTGTTTATACCTGTAAAATAGTATTTTAATTCAAACCCCCAGGAATGGAACGACATCTAAAAATTTGAAAATTTGTACTAAGCCGGTTCATACGTGTTTATACGTGTAAAAATGTATTTGAATTCATTCCCCCAGGCTATAGAACGAAATCTAAAGAATTTGAAAATTTGGTCTTCTAAGCCGGTTTATACGTGTTTATACGTGTAAAAATGTATTTGAATTCAATCCGCCTGGCTATGGAACGAAATCTAAAAATTTGAAAATTTGGTCTTCTTATCCAGTTTACACGTGTTTATACCTGTAAAAATGCATTATAATTCAATCCACGCGACTATGGAACGAAATCTAAAAATTTGAAAATTTGGTCTTCTAAGCCGGTTCATGCGTGATTATACCTGTAAAATTGTATTTTAATTCAATCCCCGCAGGAATGGCACTAAATCTAAAAATTTAAAAATTTGTACTTCTTAGCCGGTTAATACGTGTTTATACGTGTAAAAATGTATTTGAATTCAATCCCCCCGGCTATGGAATGAAATCTAAAGAATTTGAAAATTTGGACTTCTTAGCCGGTTTATACGTATTTATACGTGGAAATATGTATTTTAATTCAAACCCCCAGGAATGGAAAGAAATCTAAAAATTTTAAAATTTGTACTTATAAGCCGGTTCATACGTGTTTATACGTAGAAAAATGTATTTCATTCAATCATCCCCGGCTATGGAAATAAATATAAAAATTTGAAAATGGGACTTCTAAGCCGGTTCATACGTGTTTATACCTGTAAAATTGTATTTTAATTCAAACCCCCAGGAATGGAACGAAATTTAAAAATTTAAAAATGTGTACTTCTTAGCCGGTTAATACGTGTTTATACGTGTAAAAATGTATTTGAATTCAATCCCCCAGGCTATGGAACGAAATCTAAAGAATTTGAAAATTTGGACTTCTTAGCCGGTTTATACGTGTTTATACGTGGAAATATGTATTTTATTCAAACCCCCAGGAATGGAAAGAAATCTAAAAAATTTTAAATTTGTACTTCTAAGCCGGTTCATACGTGTTTATACGTAGAAAAATGTATTTTCATTCGATCATCCCCGGCTATGGAAAGAAAATCTAAAAATTTGAAAATTTGGACTTCTAAGGCGGTTCATACGTGTTTATACCTGTAAAATATATTTTAATTCAAACCCCCAGGAATGGAACGACATCTAAAAATTTGAAAATTTTGTACTAAGCCGGTTTCATACGGTGTTATACGTGTAAAAATGTATTTGAATTCATTCCCCCAGGCTATAGAACGAAATCTAAAGAATTTGGAAAATTTGGGTCTTCTAAGCCGGTTATACGTGTTTATACGTGTAAAATGTATTTGAATTCAATCCGCCCGGCTATGGAACGAAATTCTAAAACATTTGAAAATTTGGTCTTCTTATCCAGTTTACACGTGTTTATACCTGTAAAAATGCATTATAATTCAATCCACGCGGACTATGGAACGAAATATAAAAAATTGAAAATTTGGTCTTCTAAGCCGGTTCATGCGTGATATATACCTGTAAAATTGTAGATTTAATTCAATCCCCGCAGGAATGGCACTAAATCTAAAAATTTAAAATTTGTACTTCTTAGCCGGTTAATACGTGTTTATACGTGTAAAAATGTATTTTGAATTCAAATCCCCCAGGCTATGGAATAGAATCTAAAGAATTTGAAAATTTGGACTTCTTAGCCGGTTTATACGTGTTTATACGTGGAAATATGTATTTTAATTCAAACCCCCAGGAATGAAAGAAATCTAAAAATTTTAAATTTGTACTTATAAGCCGGTTCATACGTGTTTATACGTAGAAAAATGTATTTTCATTCAATCATCCCCGGCTATGGAAAGAAATCTAAAAATTTGAAAATTTGGACTTCTAAATCGGTTCATACGTGTTTATACCTGTAAAATTGTATTTTAATTCAAACCCCCAGGAATGGAACGACATCTAAAAATTTGAAAATTTGTACTTCTAAGCCGGTTCATACGTGTTTATACGTGTAAAAATGTATTTGAATTCAATCCCCCAGCCCCCAGGCTATAGAACGAAATCTAAAGAATTTGAAAATTTGGTCTTCTAAGCCGGTTCATACGTGTTTATACGTGTAAAAATGTATTTGAATTCAATCCGCCCGGCTATGGAACGAAATCTAAAAATTTGAAAATTTGGTCTTCTTATCCAGTTTACACGTGTTTATACCTGTAAAAATGCATTATAATTCAATCCACGCGACTATGGAACGAAATCTAAAAATTTGAAAATTTGGTCTTCTAAGCCGGTTTATACGTGTTTATACGTGGAAATATGTAATTTTGATTCAAACCCCCAGGAATGGAACAAAATCTAAAATTTGAAAATTGGACTTCTAAGCCGGTTCATGCGTGATTATACCTGTAAAATTGTATTTTAATTCAATCCCGCCCAGGAATGGCACGAAATCTAAAAATTCAAAAATTTGTACTTCTTAGCCGGTTAATACGTGTTTATACGTGTAAAAATGTATTTGAATTCAATCCCCAGGCTATGGAACGAAATCTAAAGAATTTGAAAATTTGGACTTCTTAGCCGGTTTATACGTGTTTATACGTGGAAATATGTATTTTAATTCAAACCCCCAGGAACTGGAAAGAAATCTAAAAATTTTAAATTTGTACTTCTAAGCCGGTTCATACGTGTTTATACGTAGAAAAATGTATTTTCATTCAATCATCCCCGGCTATGGAAAGAAATCTAAAAATTTGAAAATTTGGACTTCTAAGGCGGTTCATACGTGTTTATACCTGTAAAATAGTATTTTAATTCAAACCCCCAGGAATGGAACGACATCTAAAAATTTGAAAATTTGTACTAAGCCGGTTCATACGTGTTTATACGTGTAAAAATGTATTTGAATTCATTCCCCCAGGCTATAGAACGAAATCTAAAGAATTTGAAAATTTGGTCTTCTAAGCCGGTTTATACGTGTTATACGTGTAAAAATGTATTTGAATTCAATCCGCCCGGCTATGGAACGAAATCTAAAAATTTGAAAATTTGGTCATCTTATCCAGTTTACACGTGTTTATACCTGTAAAAATGCATTATAATTCAATCCACGCGACTATGGAACGAAATCTAAAAATTTGAAAATTTGGACTTCTAAGCCGGTTCATGCGTGATTATACCTGTAAAATTGTATTTTAATTCAATCCCCGCAGGAATGGCACTAAATCTAAAAATTTAAAAATTTGTACTTCTTAGCCGGTTAATACGTGTTTATACGTGGAAAAATGTATTTGAAGTCAATCCCCCCGGCTAAGGAAAGAAATCTAAAAATTTGAAAATTTGGACATCTTAGCCGGTTTATACGTGATTATACCTGTAAAAATGCATTACAATTCAGTCCACGCGACTATGGAACGAAATCTAAAAATTTGAAAATTTGGACATCTTAGCCGGTTTATACGTGTTTATACGTGGAAATATGTATTTTAATTCAAACCCCCAGGAATGGAACGAAATCTAAAAATTTGAAAATTTGGACTTCTAAACCGGTTCATGCGTGATTATACCTGTAAAATTGTATTTTAATTCAATCCCCTCAGGAATGGCACGAAATCTAAAAATTTAAAAATTTGGACTTCTTAGTCGATTTATACGTGTTTATACGTGTAAAAATGTACTTTTGAATTCCATCCCCCCAGGCTATGGAACGAAATTAAAGAATTTGAAATTTTTGGACTCTTAGCGGTTTATACGTGTTTATACGTGGAACTATGTATTTTAATTCAAACCACAGGAATGGAAAGAAATCTAAAAATATTAAAATTGTACTTCTCAGCCGGTTCATACGTGTTTATACGTAGAAAAATGTATTTTCATTCAATCATCCCCGGCTATGGAAAGAAATCTAAAATTTGAAAATTTGGACTTCTAGGCCGGTTCATACGTGTTTATACCTGTAAAATTGTATTTTAATTCAAACCCCCAGGAATGGACGAAATCTAAAATTTGAAAATTTGTACTTCTAAGCCGGTTCATACGTGTTTATACGTGTAAAAATGTATTTGAATTCAATCCCCCCAGGCTATAGAACGAAATCTAAAGAATTTGCAATTTTGGTCTTCTAAGCCGGTTTATACGTGTTTATACGTGTAAAATGTATTGAATTCAATCTGCCCGGCTATGGATCGAAATCTAAAATTTGCAAATTGGTCTTCTTATCCAGTTTACACGTGTTTATACCTGTAAAAATGCATTATAATTCAATCCACGCGACTATGGAACGAAATCTAAAAATTTGAAAATTGGTCTTCTAAGCCGGTTTATCCGTGTTATACGTGGAAATATGTATTTTTAATTCAAACCCCCAGGAAGGAACAAAATCTAAAAATTTGAAATTTGGACTTTAAGCCGGTTCATGTGTGATTATACCCTGTAAAATTGTATTTTAATTCAATCCGCCAGGAATGCACGAAATCTAAAAATTTAAAAATTTGTACTCTTAGCCGGTTAATCGTGTTTATACGTGTAAAATGTATTTGAATTCAATCCCCCAGGCTATGGAACGAAATCTAAAGAATTTGAAAATTGATTTCTTAGCGGTTTATACGTGTTTATACGTGTAACTATGTATTTAATTCAAACCCCCAGGAATGGAAAGAAATCTACACATTTTAAATTTTGCTACTTCTAAGCCGGTTCATACGTGTTTATACGTAAAAAAATGTATTTTCATTCAATCATCCCCGGCTATGGAAAGAAATCTAAAAATTTGAAATTTTGGACTTCTAAGCCGGTTCATACGTGTTTATACCTGTAAAATTGTATTTAATCAAACCCCAGGACTGGACACGACTTCTAAAATTTGAAATTTGTACTTCTAAGCCGGTTCATACGTGTTTATACGTGTAAAATGTATTTTGAATTCAATCCCCCAGCCCCCAGGCTATAGAACGAAATCTAAAGATTTGAAAATTTGGTCTTCTAAGCGGTTTATACGTGTTTATACGTGTAAAATGTATTTGAATTCAATCCGCCCGGCTATGGAACGAAATCTAAAAATTTGAAAATTGGTCTTCTTATCAGTTTACACGTTGTTTATACCTGTAAAAATGCATTATAATTCAATCCACGCGACTATGGAACGAAATCTAAAAATTGAAAATTTTGGTCTTCTAAGCCGGTTATACGTGTTTATACGTGGAAATATGTATTTTAATTCAAAACCCCCAGGGAATGGAACAAAATCTAAAATTTGAAAAATTTGGACTTCTAAGCCGGTTCATGCGTGATTATACCTGGTAAAATTGTATTTTAATTCAATCCCGCCAGGAATGGCACGAAATCTAAAAATTTAAAAATTTGTACTTTTTAGCCGGTTAATACGAGTTTTATACGTGTAAAAATGTATTTGAATTCAATCCCCCAGGCTATGGAACGAAATCTAAAGAATTTGAAAATTTGATTTTCTTAGCCGGTTTATACGTGTTTATACGTGTAAATATGTATTTTAATTCAAACCCCCAGGAATGGAAAGAAATCTAAAAATTTTAAATTTTGTACTTCTAAGCCGGTTCATACGTGTTTATACGTAAACAAATGTATTTTCATTCCAATCATCCCGGCTATGGAAAGAAATCTAAAAATTTGAAAATTTGGACTTCTAAGCCGGTTCATACGTGTTTATACCTGTACAATTGTATTTTAATTCAAACCCCCAGGAATGGAACGACTTCTAAAAATTTGAAAATTTGTACTTCTAAGCCGGTTCATACGTGTTTATACGTGTAAAAATGTATTTGAATTCAATCCCCCAGCCCCAGGCTATAGAACGAAATCTAAGAATTTGAAAATTTGGTCTTCTAAGCCGGTTTATACGTGTTTATACGTGTAAAAATGTATTTGAATTCAATCCGCCCGGCTATGGAACGAAATCTAAAAATTTGAAAATTTGGTCTTCTTATCCAGTTTACACGTGTTTATACCTGTAAAAATGCATTATAATTCAATCCACGCGACTATGGAACGAAATCTAAAATTTGAAAATTTGGTCTTCTAAGCCGGTTTATACGTGTTTATACGTGGAAATATGTATTTTAATTCAAACCCCCAGGAATGGACAAAATCTAAAAATTTGAAATTTGGACTTCTAAGCGGTTCATGCGTGATTATACCTGTAAAATTGTATTTTAATTCAATCCCGCCAGGAATGGCACGAAATCTAAAAATTAAAATTTGTACTTCTTAGCCGGTTAATACGTGTTATACGTGTAAAAATGTATTTGAATTCAATCCCCCAGGCTATGGAACGAAATCTAAAGAATTTGAAAATTTGGACTTCTTAGCCGGTTTATACGTGTTTATACGTGGAAATATGTATTTTAATTCAAACCCCAGGAATGGAAAGAAATCTAAAAATTTTAAATTTTGTACTTCTAAGCCGGTTCATACGTGTTATACGTTGAAAAATGTATTTTCATTCAATCATCCCCGGCTATGGAAGAAATCTAAAAATTTGAAAATTTGTACTTCTAAGCCGGTTCATACGTGTTTATACGTGTAAAATTGTATTTTAATTCAAACCCCCCAGGCTATAGAACGAAATCTAAAGAATTTGAAAATTTGGTCTTCTAAGCCGGTTTATACGTGTTTATACGTGTAAAAATGTATTTGAATTCAATCCGCCCGGCTATGGAACGAAATCTAAAAATTTGAAAATTTGGTCTTCTTATCCAGTTTACACGTGTTTATACCTGTAAAAATGCATTATAATTCAATCCACGCGACTATGGAACGAAATCTAAAATTGAAAATTTGGTCTTCTAAGCCGGTTTATACGTGTTTATACGTGGAAATATGTATTTTAATTCAAACCCCCAGGAATGGAACAAAATCTAAAAATTTGAAAATTTGGACTTCTAAGACGGTTCATGCGTGATTATACCTGTAAAATTGTATTTTAATTCAATCCCCCCAGGAATGGCACGAAATCTAAAAATTTAAAATGTGTACTTCTTAGCCGGTTAATACGTGTTTATACGTGTAAAAATGTATTTGAATTCAATCCCCCAGGCTATGGAACGAAATCTAAAGAATTTGAAAATTTGGACTTCTTAGCCGGTTTATACGTGTTTATACGTGGAAATATGTATTTTAATTCAAACCCCCAGGAATGGAAAGAAATCTAAAAATTTTAAAATTTGTACTTATAAGCCGGTTCATACGTGTTTATACGTAGAAAAATGTATTTTCATTCAATCATCCCCGGCTATGGAAAGAAATATAAAAATTTGAAAATTGGGACTTCTAAGCCGGTTCATACGTGTTTATACCTGTAAAATTGTATTTAATTCAAACTTCCAGGAATGGAACGAAATCTAAAAATTTAAAAATGTGTACTTCTTAGCCGGTTAATACGTGTTTATACGTGTAAAAATGTATTTGAATTCAATCCCCCAGGCTATGGAACGAAATCTAAAGAATTTGAAAATTTGGACTTCTTAGCCGGTTTATACGTGTTTATACGTGGAAATATGTATTTTAATTCAAACCCCCAGGAATGGAAAGAAATCTAAAAATTTTAAATTTTGTACTTCTAAGCCGGTTCATACGTGTTTATACGTAGAAAAATGTATTTTCATTCAATCATCCCCAGCTATGGAAAGAAATCTAAAAATTTGAAAATTGGACTTCTAAGCCGGTTCATACGTGTTTATACCTGTAAAATAGTATTTTAATTCAAACCCCCAGAATGGAACGACATCTAAAAATTTGAAAATTTGTACTTCTAAGCCGCTTCATACGTGTTAATAAGTGTAAAAATGTATTTGAATTCAATCCCCCAGGCTATAGAACGAAATCTAAAGAATTTGAAAATTTCGACTTCTTAGCCGGTTTATGCGTGTATATACGTGTAAAAATGCATTTGAATTCAATACACCCGGCCATGGAACGAAATCTAAAAATTTGAATATTTGGACTTCTTAGCCGGTTTATACGTGTTTATACTTGTAAAAATGCATTACAATTCAATCCACGCGACTATGGAACGAACTCTAAAAATTTGAAAATTAGGACTTCTTAGCCAGTTTAGACGTGTCTATATTTTTACGTGTCTAGATTTTTGTCTATACGTGCAAAAATGCAGTTGAATTCTATCTACCCTGCTATGAAAATAATTCTTCAAATTTGAAAATTTGGCTTCTTAGTCGATTTATACGTGTTTATACGTGGAAAAGTGTATTTGAATTCAATCCCCCGGCTAAGGAAAGAAATCTAAAAATTTGAAAATTTGGACATCTTAGCCGGTTTATACGTGATTATACCTGTAAAAAATGCATTACAATTCAGTCCACGCGACTATGGAACGAAATCTAAAAATTTGAAAATTTGGACTTCTTAGCCGGTTTATACGTGTTTATACGTGGAAATATGTATTTTAATTCAAACCCCCAGGAATGGAACGAATCTAAAAATTTGAAAATTTGGACTTCTAAACCGTTCATGCGTGATTATACCTGTAAAATTGTATTTTAATTCAATCCCCTCAGGAATGGCACGAAATCTAAAAATTTAAAAATTTGGACTTCTTAGTCGATTTATACGTGTTTATACGTGTAAAAATGTATTTGAATTCAATCCCCCAGGCTATGGAACGAAATCTAAAGAATTTGAAAATTTGGACTTCTTAGCCGGTTTATACGTGTTTATACGTGGAAATATGTATTTTAATTCAAACCCCCAGGAATGGAAAGAAATCTAAAAATTTTAAATTTTGTACTTCTAAGCCGGTTCATACGTGTTTATACGTAGAAAAATGTATTTTCATTCAATCATCCCCGACTATGGAAAGAAATCTAAAAATTTGAAAATTTGTACTTCTAAGCCGGTTCATACGTGTTTATACGTGTAAAATTGTATTTTAATTCAAACCCCCAGGCTATAGAACGAAATCTAAAGAATTTGAAAATTTGGTCTTCTAAGCCGGTTTATACGTGTTTATACGTGTAAAAATGTATTTGAATTCAATCCGCCCGGCTATGGAACGAAATCTAAAAATTTGAAAATTTGGTCTTCTTATCCAGTTTACACGTGTTTATACCTGTAAAAATGCATTATAATTCAATCCACGCGACTATGGAACGAAATCTAAAAATTTGAAAATTTGGTCTTCTAAGCCGGTTTATACGTGTTTATACGTGGAAATATGTATTTTAATTCAAACCCCCAGGAATGGAACAAAATCTAAAAATTTGAAAATTTGGACTTCTAAGACGGTTCATGCGTGATTATACCTGTAAAATTGTATTTTAATTCAATCCCCCCAGGAATGGCACGAAATCTAAAAATTTACAAATGTGTACTTCTTAGCCGGTTAATACGTGTTTATACGTGTAAAAATGTATTTGAATTCAATCCCCCAGGCTATGGAACGAAATCTAAAGAATTTGAAAATTTGGACTTCTTAGCCGGTTTATACGTGTTTATACGTGGAAATATGTATATTAATTCAAACCCCCAGGAATGGAAAGAAATCTAAAAATTTTAAATTTTGTACTTCTAAGCCGGTTCATACGTGTTTATACGTAGAAAAATGTATTTTCATTCAATCATCCCCGGCTATGGAAAGAAATCTAAAAATTTGAAAATTTGGACTTCTAAGGCGGTTCATACGTGTTTATACCTGTAAAATAGTATTTTAATTCAAACCCCCAGGAATGGAACGACATCTAAAAATTTGAAAATTTGTACTAAGCCGGTTCATACGTGTTTATACGTGTAAAAATGTATTTGAATTCATTCCCCCAGGCTATAGAACGAAATCTAAAGAATTTGAAAATTTGGTCTTCTTATCCAGTTTACACGTGTTTATACCTGTAAAAATGCATTATAATTCAATCCACGCGACTATGGAACGAAATCTAAAAATTTGAAAATTTGGTCTTCTAAGCCGGTTCATGCGTGATTATACCTGTAAAATTGTATTTTAATTCAATCCCCGCAGGAATGGCACTAAATCTAAAAATTTAAAAATTTGTACTTCTTAGCCGGTTAATACGTGTTTATAAGTGTAAAAATGTATTTGAATTCAATCCCCCAGGCTATGGAATGAAATCTAAAGAATTTGAAAATTTGGACTTCTTAGCCGGTTTATACGTGTTTATACGTGGAAATATGTATTTTAATTCAAACCCCCAGGAATGGAAAGAAATCTAAAAATTTTAAAATTTGTACTTATAAGCCGGTTCATACGTGTTTATACGTAGAAAAATGTATTTTCATTCAATCATCCCCGGCTATGGAAAGAAATATAAAAATTTGAAAATTGGGACTTCTAAGCCGGTTCATACGTGTTTATACCTGTAAAATTGTATTTTAATTCAAACTTCCAGGAATGGAACGAAATCTAAAAATTTAAAAATGTGTACTTCTTAGCCGGTTAATACGTGTTTATACGTGTAAAAATGTATTTGAATTCAATCCCCCAGGCTATGGAACGAAATCTAAAGAATTTGAAAATTTGGACTTCTTAGCCGGTTTATACGTGTTTATACGTGGAAATATGTATTTTAATTCAAACCCCCAGGAATGGAAAGAAATCTAAAAATTTTAAATTTTGTACTTCTAAGCCGGTTCATACGTGTTTATACGTAGAAAAATGTATTTTCATTCAATCATCCCCAGCTATGGAAAGAAATCTAAAAATTTGAAAATTTGGACTTCTAAGCCGGTTCATACGTGTTTATACCTGTAAAATAGTATTTTAATTCAAACCCCCAGGAATGGAACGACATCTAAAAATTTGAAAATTTGTACTTCTAAGCCGCTTCATACGTGTTAATAAGTGTAAAAATGTATTTGAATTCAATCCCCCAGGCTATAGAACGAAATCTAAAGAATTTGAAAATTTCGACTTCTTAGCCGGTTTATGCGTGTATATACGTGTAAAAATGCATTTGAATTCAATACACCCGGCCATGGAACGAAATCTAAAAATTTGAATATTTGGACTTCTTAGCCGGTTTATACGTGTTTATACTTGTAAAAATGCATTACAATTCAATCCACGCGACTATGGAACGAACTCTAAAAATTTGAAAATTAGGACTTCTTAGCCAGTTTAGACGTGTCTATATTTTTACGTGTCTAGATTTTTGTCTATACGTGCAAAAATGCAGTTGAATTCTATCTACCCTGCTATGAAAATAATTCTTCAAATTTGAAAATTGGCTTCTTAGTCGATTTATACGTGTTTATACGTGGAAAAGTGTATTTGAATTCAATCCCCCCGGCTAAGGAAAGAAATCTAAAAATTTGAAAATTTGGACATCTTAGCCGGTTTATACGTGATTATACCTGTAAAAATGCATTACAATTCAGTCCACGCGACTATGGAACGAAATCTAAAAATTTGAAAATTTGGACTTCTTAGCCGGTTTATACGTGTTTATACGTGGAAATATGTATTTTAATTCAAACCCCCAGGAATGGAACGAAATCTAAAAATTTGAAAATTTGGACTTCTAAACCGGTTCATGCGTGATTATACCTGTAAAATTGTATTTTAATTCAATCCCCTCAGGAATGGCACGAAATCTAAAAATTTAAAAATTTGGACTTCTTAGTCGATTTATACGTGTTTATACGTGTAAAAATGTATTTGAATTCAATCCCCCAGGCTATGGAACGAAATCTAAAGAATTTGAAAATTTGGACTTCTTAGCCGGTTTATACGTGTTTATACGTGGAAATATGTATTTTAATTCAAACCCCCAGGAATGGAAAGAAATCTAAAAATTTTAAATTTTGTACTTCTAAGCCGGTTCATACGTGTTTATACGTAGAAAAATGTATTTTCATTCAATCATCCCCGACTATGGAAAGAAATCTAAAAATTTGAAAATTTGTACTTCTAAGCCGGTTCATACGTGTTTATACGTGTAAAATTGTATTTTAATTCAAACCCCCAGGCTATAGAACGAAATCTAAAGAATTTGAAAATTTGGTCTTCTAAGCCGGTTTATACGTGTTTATACGTGTAAAAATGTATTTGAATTCAATCCGCCCGGCTATGGAACGAAATCTAAAAATTTGAAAATTTGGTCTTCTTATCCAGTTTACACGTGTTTATACCTGTAAAAATGCATTATAATTCAATCCACGCGACTATGGAACGAAATCTAAAAATTTGAAAATTTGGTCTTCTAAGCCGGTTTATACGTGTTTATACGTGGAAATATGTATTTTAATTCAAACCCCCAGGAATGGAACAAAATCTAAAAATTTGAAAATTTGGACTTCTAAGACGGTTCATGCGTGATTATACCTGTAAAATTGTATTTTAATTCAATCCCCCCAGGAATGGCACGAAATCTAAAAATTTACAAATGTGTACTTCTTAGCCGGTTAATACGTGTTTATACGTGTAAAAATGTATTTGAATTCAATCCCCCAGGCTATGGAACGAAATCTAAAGAATTTGAAAATTTGGACTTCTTAGCCGGTTTATACGTGTTTATACGTGGAAATATGTATATTAATTCAAACCCCCAGGAATGGAAAGAAATCTAAAAATTTTAAATTTTGTACTTCTAAGCCGGTTCATACGTGTTTATACGTAGAAAAATGTATTTTCATTCAATCATCCCCGGCTATGGAAAGAAATCTAAAAATTTGAAAATTTGGACTTCTAAGGCGGTTCATACGTGTTTATACCTGTAAAATAGTATTTTAATTCAAACCCCCAGGAATGGAACGACATCTAAAAATTTGAAAATTTGTACTAAGCCGGTTCATACGTGTTTATACGTGTAAAAATGTATTTGAATTCATTCCCCCAGGCTATAGAACGAAATCTAAAGAATTTGAAAATTTGGTCTTCTAAGCCGGTTTATACGTGTTTATACGTGTAAAAATGTATTTGAATTCAATCCGCCCGGCTATGGAACGAAATCTAAAAATTTGAAAATTTGGTCTTCTTATCCAGTTTACACGTGTTTATACCTGTAAAAATGCATTATAATTCAATCCACGCGACTATGGAACGAAATCTAAAAATTTGAAAATTTGGTCTTCTAAGCCGGTTCATGCGTGATTATACCTGTAAAATTGTATTTTAATTCAATCCCCGCAGGAATGGCACTAAATCTAAAAATTTAAAAATTTGTACTTCTTGGCCGGTTAATACGTGTTTATACGTGTAAAAATGTATTTGAATTCAATCCCCCAGGCTATGGAATGAAATCTAAAGAATTTGAAAATTTGGACTTCTTAGCCGGTTTATACGTGTTTATTCGTGGAAATATGTATTTTAATTCAAACCCCCAGGAATGGAACGAAATCTAAAAATTTGAAAATTTGGACTTCTAAACCGGTTCATGCGTGATTATACCTGTAAAATTGTATTTTAATTCAATCCCCTCAGGAATGGCACGAAATCTAAAAATTTAAAAATTTGGACTTCTTAGTCGATTTATACGTGTTTATACGTGTAAAAATGTATTTGAATTCAATCCCCCAGGCTATGGAACGAAATCTAAAGAATTTGAAAATTTGGACTTCTTAGCCGGTTTATACGTGTTTATACGTGGAAATATGTATTTTAATTCAAACCCCCAGGAATGGAAAGAAATCTAAAAATTTTAAATTTTGTACTTCTAAGCCGGTTCATACGTGTTTATACGTAGAAAAATGTATTTTCATTCAATCATCCCCGACTATGGAAAGAAATCTAAAAATTTGAAAATTTGGACTTCTAAGCCGGTTCATACGTGTTTATACCTGTAAAATAGTATTTTAATTCCTACCCCCCGGAATGGAACGACATCTAAAAATTTGAAAATTTGTACTTCTAAGCCGGTTCATACGTGTTTATACGTGTAAAAATGTATTTGAATTCAATCCCCCAGGCTATAGAACGAAATCTAAAGAATTTGAAAATTTCGACTTCTTAGCCGGTTTATGCGTGTATATACGTGTAAAAATGCATTTGAATTCAATACACCCGGCAATGGAACGAAATCTAAAAATTTGAATATTTGGACTTCTTAGCCGGTTTATACGTGTTTATACTTGTAAAAATGCATTACAATTCAATCCACGCGACTATGGAACGAACTCTAAAAATTTGAAAATTAGGACTTCTTAGCCAGTTTAGACGTGTCTATATTTTTACGTGTCTAGATTTTTGTCTATACGTGCAAAAATGCAGTTGAATTCTATCTACCCTGCTATGAAAATAATTCTTAAAATTTGAAAATTTGGCTTCTTAGTCGATTTATACGTGTTTATACGTGGAAAAGTGTATTTGAATTCAATCCCCCCGGCTAAGGAAAGAAATCTAAAAATTTGAAAATTTGGACATCTTAGCCGGTTTATACGTGATTATACATGTAAAAATGCATTACAATTCAGTCCACGCGACTATGGAACGAAATCTAAAAATTTGAAAATTTGGACTTCTTAGCCGGTTTATACGTGTTTATACGTGGAAATATGTATTTTAATTCAAACCCCCAGGAATGGAACGAAATCTAAAAATTTGAAAATATGGACTTCTAAGCCGGTTCATGCGTGATTATACCTGTAAAATTGTATTTTAATTCAATCCCCTCAGGAATGGCACGAAATCTAAAAATTTAAAAATTTGGACTTCTTAGTCGATTTATACGTGTTTATACGTGTAAAAATGTATTTGAATTCAATCCCCCAGGCTATGGAACGAAATCTAAAGAATTTGAAAATTTGGACTTCTTAGCCGGTTTATACGTGTTTATACGTGGAAATATGTATTTTAATTCAAACCCCCAGGAATGGAAAGCAATCTAAAAATTTTAAATTTTGTACTTCTAAGCCGGTTCATACGTGTTTATACGTAGAAAAATGTATTTTCATTCAATCATCCCCGACTATGGAAAGAAATCTAAAAATTTGAAAATTTGGACTTCTAAGCCGGTTCATACGTGTTTATACCTGTAAAATAGTATTTTAATTCAAACCCCCAGGAATGGAACGACATCTAAAAATTTGAAAATTTGTACTTCTAAGCCGGTTCATACGTGTTTATACGTGTAAAAATGTATTTGAATTCAATCCCCCAGGCTATAGAACGAAATCTAAAGAATTTGAAAATTTCGACTTCTTAGCCGGTTTATGCGTGTATATACGTGTAAAAATGCATTTGAATTCAATACACCCGGCAATGGAACGAAATCTAAAAATTTGAATATTTGGACTTCTTAGCCGGTTTATACGTGTTTATACTTGTAAAAATGCATTACAATTCAATCCACGCGACTATGGAACGAACTCTAAACATTTGAAAATTTGGTCTTCTAAGCCGGTTTATACGTGTTTATACGTGGAAATATGTATTTTAATTCAAACCCCCAGGAATGGAACAAAATCTAAAAATTTGAAAATTTGGACTTCTAAGCCGGTTCATGCGTGATTATACCTGTAAAATTGTATTTTAATTCAATCCCGCCAGGAATGGCACGAAATCTAAAAATTTAAAAATTTGTACTTCTTAGCCGGTTAATACGTGTTTATACGTGTAAAAATGTATTTGAATTCAATCCCCCAGGCTATGGAACGAAATCTAAAGAATTTGAAAATTTGGACTTCTTAGCCGGTTTATACGTGTTTATACGTGGAAATATGTATTTTAATTCAAACCCCCAGGAATGGAAAGAAATCTAAAAATTTTAAATTTTGTACTTCTAAGCCGGTTCATACGTGTTTATACGTAGAAAAATGTATTTTCATTCAATCATCCCCGGCTATGGAAAGAAATCTAAAAATTTGAAAATTTGTACTTCTAAGCCGGTTCATACGTGTTTATACGTGTAAAATTGTATTTTAATTCAAACCCCCAGGCTATAGAACGAAATCTAAAGAATTTGAAAATTTGGTCTTCTAAGCCGGTTTATACGTGTTTATACGTGTAAAAATGTATTTGAATTCAATCCGCCCGGCTATGGAACGAAATCTAAAAATTTGAAAATTTGGTCTTCTTATCCAGTTTACACGTGTTTATACCTGTAAAAATGCATTATAATTCAATCCACGCGACTATGGAACGAAATCTAAAAATTTGAAAATTTGGTCTTCTAAGCCGGTTTATACGTGTTTATACGTGGAAATATGTATTTTAATTCAAACCCCCAGGAATGGAACGAAATCTAAAAATTTGAAAATTTTGACTTCTAAGCCGGTTCATGCGTGATTATACCTGTAAAATTGTATTTTAGTTCAATCCCCCCAGGAATGGCACGAAATCTAAAAATTTAAAAATTTGTACTTCTTAGCCGGTTCATACGTGTTTATACGTGTAAAAATGTATTTGAATTCCATCCCCCAGGCTATGGAACGAAATCTAAAGAATTTGAAATTTTGGACTTCTTAGCCGGTTTATACGTGTTTATACGTGGAAATATGTATTTTAATTCAAACCACCAGGAATGGAAAGAAATCTAAAAATATTAAAATTTGTACTTCTCAGCCGGTTCATACGTGTTTATACGTAGAAAAATGTATTTTCATTCAATCATCCCCGGCTATGGAAAGAAATCTAAAAATTTGAAAATTTGGACTTCTAGGCCGGTTCATACGTGTTTATACCTGTAAAATTGTATTTTAATTCAAACCCCCAGGAATGGAACGAAATCTAAAAATTTGAAAATTTGTACTTCTAAGCCGGTTCATACGTGTTTATACGTGTAAAAATGTATTTGAATTCAATCCCCCAGGCTATAGAACGAAATCTAAAGAATTTGAAATTTTGGTCTTCTAAGCCGGTTTATACGTGTTTATACGTGTAAAAATGTATTTGAATTCAATCTGCCCGGCTATGGATCGAAATCTAAAAATTTGAAAATTTGGTCTTCTTATCCAGTTTACACGTGTTTATACCTGTAAAAATGCATTATAATTCAATCCACGCGACTATGGAACGAAATCTAAAAATTTGAAAATTTGGTCTTCTAAGCCGGTTTATACGTGTTTATACGTGGAAATATGTATTTTAATTCAAACCCCCAGGAATGGAACAAAATCAAAAAATTTGAAAATTTGGACTTCTAAGCCGGTTCATGCGTGATTATACCTGTAAAATTGTATTTTAATTCAATCCCGCCAGGAATGGCACGAAATCTAAAAATTTAAAAATTTGTACTTCTTAGCCGGTTAATACGTGTTTATACGTGTAAAAATGTATTTGAATTCAATCCCCCAGGCTATGGAACGAAATCTAAAGAATTTGAAAATTTGGACTTCTTAGCCGGTTTATACGTGTTTATACGTGGAAATATGTATTTTAATTCAAACCCCCAGGAATGGAAAGAAATCTAAAAATTTTAAATTTTGTACTTCTAAGCCGGTTCATACGTGTTTATACGTAGAAAAATGTATTTTCATTCAATCATCCCCGGCTATGGAAAGAAATCTAAAAATTTGAAAATTTGTACTTCTAAGCCGGTTCATACGTGTTTATACGTGTAAAATTGTATTTTAATTCAAACCCCCAGGCTATAGAACGAAATCTAAAGAATTTGAAAATTTGGTCTTCTAAGCCGGTTTATACGTGTTTATACGTGTAAAAATGTATTTGAATTCAATCCGCCCGGCTATGGAACGAAATCTAAAAATTTGAAAATTTGGTCTTCTTATCCAGTTTACACGTGTTTATACCTGTAAAAATGCATTATAATTCAATCCACGCGACTATGGAACGAAATCTAAAAATTTGAAAATTTGGTCTTCTAAGCCGGTTTATACGTGTTTATACGTGGAAATATGTATTTTAATTCAAACCCCCAGGAATGGAACAAAATCTAAAAATTTGAAAATTTGGACTTCTAAGACGGTTCATGCGTGATTATACCTGTAAAATTGTATTTTAATTCAATCCCCCCAGGAATGGCACGAAATCTAAAAATTTACAAATGTGTACTTCTTAGCCGGTTAATACGTGTTTATACGTGTAAAAATGTATTTGAATTCAATCCCCCAGGCTATGGAACGAAATCTAAAGAATTTGAAAATTTGGACTTCTTAGCCGGTTTATACGTGTTTATACGTGGAAATATGTATTTTAATTCAAACCCCCAGGAATGGAAAGAAATCTAAAAATTTTAAATTTTGTACTTCTAAGCCGGTTCATACGTGTTTATACGTAGAAAAATGTATTTTCATTCAATCATCCCCGGCTATGGAAAGAAATCTAAAAATTTGAAAATTTGGACTTCTAAGGCGGTTCATACGTGTTTATACCTGTAAAATAGTATTTTAATTCAAACCCCCAGGAATGGAACGACATCTAAAAATTTGAAAATTTGTACTAAGCCGGTTCATACGTGTTTATACGTGTAAAAATGTATTTGAATTCATTCCCCCAGGCTATAGAACGAAATCTAAAGAATTTGAAAATTTGGTCTTCTAAGCCGGTTTATACGTGTTTATACGTGTAAAAATGTATTTGAATTCAATCCGCCCGGCTATGGAACGAAATCTAAAAATTTGAAAATTTGGTCTTCTTATCCAGTTTACACGTGTTTATACCTGTAAAAATGCATTATAATTCAATCCACGCGACTATGGAACGAAATCTAAAAATTTGAAAATTTGGTCTTCTAAGCCGGTTCATGCGTGATTATACCTGTAAAATTGTATTTTAATTCAATCCCCGCAGGAATGGCACTAAATCTAAAAATTTAAAAATTTGTACTTCTTAGCCGGTTAATACGTGTTTATACGTGTAAAAATGTATTTGAATTCAATCCCCCAGGCTATGGAATGAAATCTAAAGAATTTGAAAATTTGGACTTCTTAGCCGGTTTATACGTGTTTATACGTGGAAATATGTATTTTAATTCAAACCCCCAGGAATGGAAAGAAATCTAAAAATTTTAAAATTTGTACTTCTTAGCCGGTTAATACGTGTTTATACGTGTAAAAATGTATTTGAATTCAATCCCCCAGGCTATGGAACGAAATCTAAAGAATTTGAAAATTTGGACTTCTTAGCCGGTTTATACGTGTTTATACGTGGAAATATGTATTTTAATTCAAACCCCCAGGAATGGAAAGAAATCTAAAAATTTTAAATTTTGTACTTCTAAGCCGGTTCATACGTGTTTATACGTAGAAAAATGTATTTTCATTCAATCATCCCCGGCTATGGAAAGAAATCTAAAAATTTGAAAATTTGGACTTCTAAGCCGGTTCATACGTGTTTATACCTGTAAAATAGTATTTTAATTCAAACCCCCAGGAATGGAACGACATCTAAAAATTTGAAAATTTGTACTTCTAAGCCGCTTCATACGTGTTTATACGTGTAAAAATGTATTTGAATTCAATCCCCCAGGCTATAGAACGAAATCTAAAGAATTTGAAAATTTCGACTTCTTAGCCGGTTTATGCGTGTATATACGTGTAAAAATGCATTTGAATTCAATACACCCGGCAATGGAACGAAATCTAAAAATTTGAATATTTGGACTTCTTAGCCGGTTTATACGTGTTTATACTTGTAAAATGCATTACAATTCAATCCACGCGACTATGGAACGAACTCTAAAAATTTGAAAATTAGGACTTCTTAGCCAGTTTAGACGTGTCTATATTTTTACGTGTCTAGATTTTTGTCTATACGTGCAAAAATGCAGTTGAATTCTATCTACCCTGCTATGAAAATAATTCTTCAAATTTGAAAATTTGGCTTCTTAGTCGATTTATACGTGTTTATACGTGGAAAAGTGTATTTGAATTCAATCCCCCCGGCTAAGGAAAGAAATCTAAAAATTTGAAAATTTGGACATCTTAGCCGGTTTATACGTGATTATACCTGTAAAAATGCATTACAATTCAGTCCACGCGACTATGGAACGAAATCTAAAAATTTGAAAATTTGGACTTCTTAGCCGGTTTATACGTGTTTATACGTGGAAATATGTATTTTAATTCAAACCCCCAGGAATGGAACGAAATCTAAAAATTTGAAAATTTGGACTTCTAAGCCGGTTCATGCGTGATTATACCTGTAAAATTGTATTTTAATTCAATCCCCTCAGGAATGGCACGAAATCTAAAAATTTAAAAATTTGGACTTCTTAGTCGATTTATACGTGTTTATACGTGTAAAAATGTATTTGAATTCAATCCCCCAGGCTATGGAACGAAATCTAAAGAATTTGAAAATTTGGACTTCTTAGCCGGTTTATACGTGTTTATACGTGGAAATATGTATTTTAATTCAAACCCCCAGGAATGGAAAGAAATCTAAAAATTTTAAATTTTGTACTTCTAAGCCGGTTCATACGTGTTTATACGTAGAAAAATGTATTTTCATTCAATCATCCCCGACTATGGAAAGAAATCTAAAAATTTGAAAATTTGGACTTCTAAGCCGGTTCATACGTGTTTATACCTGTAAAATAGTATTTTAATTCAAACCCCCAGGAATGGAACGACATCTAAAAATTTGAAAATTTGTACTTCTAAGCCGGTTCATACGTGTTTATACGTGTAAAAATGTATTTGAATTCAATCCCCCAGGCTATAGAACGAAATCTAAAGAATTTGAAAATTTCGACTTCTTAGCCGGTTTATGCGTGTATATACGTGTAAAAATGCATTTGAATTCAATACACCCGGCAATGGAACGAAATCTAAAAATTTGAATATTTGGACTTCTTAGCCGGTTTATACGTGTTTATACTTGTAAAAATGCATTACAATTCAATCCACGCGACTATGGAACGAACTCTAAAAATTTGAAAATTAGGACTTCTTAGCCAGTTTAGACGTGTCTATATTTTTACGTGTCTAGATTTTTGTCTATACGTGCAAAAATGCAGTTGAATTCTATCTACCCTGCTATGAAAATAATTCTTAAAATTTGAAAATTTGGCTTCTTAGTCGATTTATACGTGTTTATACGTGGAAAAGTGTATTTGAATTCAATCCCCCCGGCTAAGGAAAGAAATCTAAAAATTTGAAAATTTGGACATCTTAGCCGGTTTATACGTGATTATACCTGTAAAAATGCATTACAATTCAGTCCACGCGACTATGGAACGAAATCTAAAAATTTGAAAATTTGGACTTCTTAGCCGGTTTATACGTGTTTATACGTGGAAATATGTATTTTAATTCAAACCCCCAGGAATGGAACGAAATCTAAAAATTTGAAAATTTGGACTTCTAAGCCGGTTCATGCGTGATTATACCTGTAAAATTGTATTTTAATTCAATCCCCTCAGGAATGGCACGAAATCTAAAAATTTAAAAATTTGGACTTCTTAGTCGATTTATACGTGTTTATACGTGTAAAAATGTATTTGAATTCAATCCCCCAGGCTATGGAACGAAATCTAAAGAATTTGAAAATTTGGACTTCTTAGCCGGTTTATACGTGTTTATACGTGGAAATATGTATTTTAATTCAAACCCCCAGGAATGGAAAGAAATCTAAAAATTTTAAATTTTGTACTTCTAAGCCGGTTCATACGTGTTTATACGTAGAAAAATGTATTTTCATTCAATCATCCCCGACTATGGAAAGAAATCTAAAAATTTGAAAATTTGGACTTCTAAGCCGGTTCATACGTGTTTATACCTGTAAAATAGTATTTTAATTCAAACCCCCAGGAATGGAACGACATCTAAAAATTTGAAAATTTGTACTTCTAAGCCGGTTCATACGTGTTTATACGTGTAAAAATGTATTTGAATTCAATCCCCCAGGCTATAGAACGAAATCTAAAGAATTTGAAAATTTCGACTTCTTAGCCGGTTTATGCGTGTATATACGTGTAAAAATGCATTTGAATTCAATACACCCGGCAATGGAACGAAATCTAAAAATTTGAATATTTGGACTTCTTAGCCGGTTTATACGTGTTTATACTTGTAAAATGCATTACAATTCAATCCACGCGACTATGGAACGAACTCTAAAAATTTGAAAATTAGGACTTCTTAGCCAGTTTAGACGTGTCTATATTTTTACGTGTCTAGATTTTTGTCTATACGTGCAAAAATGCAGTTGAATTCTATCTACCCTGCTATGAAAATAATTCTTAAAATTTGAAAATTTGGCTTCTTAGTCGATTTATACGTGTTTATACGTGGAAAAGTGTATTTGAGTTCAATCCCCCCGGCTAAGGAAAGAAATCTAAAAATTTGAAAATTTGGACTTCTTAGCCGGTTTATACGTGTTTATACGTGGAAATATGTATTTTAATTCAAACCCCCAGGAATGGAACGAAATCTAAAAATTTGAAAATTTGGACTTCTAAGCCGGTTCATGCGTGATTATACCTGTAAAATTGTATTTTAATTCAATCCCCTCAGGAATGGCACGAAATCTAAAAATTAAAAAATTTGTATTTCTTAGCCGGTTCATACGTGTTTATACGTTTAACAATGTATTTGAATTCAATCCCCCAGGCTATGGAACGAAATCTAAAGAATTTGAAAATTTCGACTTCTTTGCCGGTTTATGCGTGTGTATACGTGTAAAAATGCATTACAATTCAATCCACGCGACTATGGAACGTAATCTAAAAATTTGAAAATTTGGTCTTCTAAGCCGGTTTATACGTGTATATACGTGTAAAAATGCATTTGGATTCGATACACCCGGCAATGGAAAGGAAACCAAAAATTTGTGAATTTGGTTTTCTTAGCCGTTTTTGCGTTTAAGTACGTTTAAAAATGCATTTGAATTCAATACACCCGGCAATGGAACGAAATCTAAAAATTTGAAAATTTGGTCTTCTTAGCCGGATTATACGTGTTTATACGTGTAAAAACGTATTTTAATTCAATCCCCCAGGAATGGAACGAATTCGGAAAAATTTGAAAATTTGTACTTCTAAGCCGGTTCATACGTGTTTATACGTGTAAAAATGTATTTGAATTCAATCCCCCAGGCTATAGAACGAAATCTAAAGAATTTGAAAATTTCGACTTCTTAGCCGGTTTATGCGTGTATATACGTGTAAAAATGCATTTGAATTCAATACACCCGGCAATGGAACGAAATCTAAAAATTTGAAAATTTGGACTTCTTAGCCGGTTTATACGTGTTTATACGTGTAAAAACGTATTTGAATTGAATCCCCCAGGCTTTGGAACGAAATCTAAAAATTTGAATATTTGGACTTCTTAGCCGGTTTATACGTGTTTATACTTGTAAAAATGCATTACAATTCAATCCACGCGACTATGGAACGAACTCTAAAAATTTGAAAATTAGGACTTCTTAGCCAGTTTAGACGTGTCTATATTTTTACGTGTCTAGATTTTTGTCTATACGTGCAAAAATGCAGTTGAATTCTATCTACCCTGCTATGAAAATAATTCTTAAAATTTGAAAATTTGGCTTCTCAGTTGATTTATACGTGTTTATACGAGGAAAAGTGTATTTGAATTCAATCCCCCCGGCTAAGGAAAGAAATCTAAAAATTTGAAAATTTGGACATCTTAGCCGGTTTCTACGTGATTATACCTGTAAAAATGCATTACAATTCAGTCCACGCGACTATGGACGAAATCTAAAAATTTGAAAATTTGGACTTCTTAGCCGGTTTATACGTGTTTATACGTGGAAATATGTATTTTAATTCAAACCCCAGTAATGGAACGAAAATCTAAAAATTTGAAAATTTGGACATCTAAGCGGATTATACGTGATTATACCTGTAAAAATGCATTACAATTCAGTCCACGCGACTATGGAACGAAATCAAAAAATTTGAAACTTTCGACTTCTTAGCCGGTTTATGCGTGTATATACGTGTAAAAATGTATTTGAATTCAATCCGCCCGGCTATGGAACGAAATCTAAAATTTGTAAAATTTGGTCTTCTATCCAGTTTATACGTGTTTATACCTGTAAAAATGCATTATAATTCAATCCACGCAACTATGGAACGAAATCTAAAAATTTGAGAATTCTGGACTTGTTAGCCGGTTAATACGTGTTTCATACGTGCAAAAATGCTATTGATAATTCAATCCCCCGGCTATGAACGAAATCTAAAATTTTGAAATATGGACTTCTTAGCCTAGTTTATACGTGTTTATACGTGCAAAAATGCAGTTGAATTCTATCTACCCTGCTATGAAAATAATTCTTAAAATTTGAAAATTTGGCTTCTTAGCCGGTTTATACATCTATGTACGCGTGAAAATGCATTTTAATACAATCCACCCAGTATGGAACGAAAATTTGAAAATTTGAAAATTTGGACATCTTAGCCGGTTTATACGTGATTATACCTGTAAAAATGCATTACAATTCAGTCCACGCGACTATGAAACGAAATCTAAAAATTTGAAAATTTGGACTTCTTAGCCGGTTAATACGTGTTCATACGTGGAAAAAAGTATTGGAAATTAATCCCCCCGGCTATGAAACGAAATCTAAATTTTTGAAAATATGGACTTCTTAGCCAGTTTATACGTGTTTATACGTGCAAAAATGCAGTTGAATTCTATCCACCCTGCTATGGAAATAATTCTTACAATTTGAAAATTTGGCTTCTTAGCCGGTTTATACGTCCTATATACGCGTAAAAATGCATTTTAATACAATCCACCCAGTATGGAACGAAATTTAAAAATTTGAAAATTTCTACTTCTAAGCCGGTTCATACGTGTTTATACGTGTAAAAAATGTATTGTATTCAATCCCCCAGGCTATAGAACGAAATCTAAAGCATTTCAAATTTGACTTCTTAGCGGTTTATGCGTTATATACGTGGTAAAAATGTCATTTGAATTCCATACACCGGCAATGGAACGAAATCAAAATTTGAAAATTTGGATTCTTAGCGGTTTATAGTGTTATAATGTAAAAAGCATTACAATTCCATCCCGCGACATACGTGTCATAAGTGTAAAAATGCATTTGAATTAATACACCGGCACTTGGACAAAATCTTAACAATTTGAATATTTGGACTTCTTAGCCAGTTTATACGTGTTTATACTTGTAAAATGCATTACATTCAAACACGCGATATGGACGAAATCTAAAAATTTTAAAATTTGGTCTTCTAAGCCCGGTTCATACGTGTAATCGTGGAAAAAAATGATTTTAATTCAATCATCCCGGCTATGAGAAAGATATCTAAAAATGTGAAAATTTGGACTTCTAAGCCGGTTCATACGTGTTTATACCTGTAAAATTGTATTTTAATTCAAACCCCCAGGAATAAAACGAAATCTAAAAATTTGAAAATTTGTACTTCTAAGCCGGTTCATACATGTTTATACGTGTAAAAATGTATTTGAATTCAATCCCCCAGGCTATAGAACGAAGTCTAAAGAATTTGAAAATTTCGACTTCTTAGCCGGTTTATGCGTGTATATACGTGTAAAAATGCATTTGAATTAAATACACCCGGAAATGGAACGAAATCTAAAAATTTGAATATTTGGACTTCTTAGCCGGTTTATACGTGTTTATACTTGTAAAAATGCATTACAATTCAATCCACGCGACTATGGAACGAAATCTAAAAATTTGAAAATTTGGTCTTCTAAGCCGGTTTATACGTGTTTATACGTGTAAAAATGTATTTGAATTCAGTCCGCCCGGCTATGGAACAAAATCTAAAAATTTGAAAATTTGGTCTTCTTATCCAGTTTACACGTGTTTATACCTGTAAAAATGCATTATAATTCAATCCACGCAACTATGGAACGAAATCTAAAAATTTGAAAATTTCGACTTCTAAGCCGGTTCATACGTGTTTATACGTGGAAAAATGCAGTTGAATTCAATCCATCCGGCAATGGAACGAAATCGAAAAAATTTGAAAATTTGGATTTCTAAGCCGGTTTATACGTGTTTATACCTGTAAAAATGCATTAGAATTCAATCCACGCAACTATGGAACGAAATCAAAAATTTGAAAATTAGGACTTCTTAGCCAGTTTAGACGTGTTAAACGTGCAAAAATGCAGTTGAATTCTATCCACCCTGCTATGGAAATAATTCGTAAAATTTGAAAAATTTGGCTTCTTAGCCGGTTTATACGTCTATGTACGCGTAAAATGCATTTTAATACAACCCACCCAGTATGGAACGAAAATTTAAAATTTGGACTTCTGAGTCGATTTATACGTATTTATACGTGGAAAAGTGTATTTGAATTCAATCCCCCCGGCAATGGAACGAAATCTAAAAATTTGAATATTTGGACTTCTTAGCCGGTTTATACGTGTTTATACTTGTAAAAATGCATTACAATTCAATCCACGCGACTATGGAACGAAATCTAAAAATTTGAAAATTTGGTCTTCTAAGCCGGTTTATACGTGTTTATACGTGTAAAAATGTATTTGAATTCAGTCCGCCCGGCTATGGAACAAAATCTAAAAATTTGAAAATTTGGTCTTCTTATCCAGTTTACACGTGTTTATACCTGTAAAAATGCATTATAATTCAAATCCACGCAACTATGGAACGAAATCTAAAAATTGAAAATTAGGACTTCTTAGCCGGTTATACATCTATGTACGCGTAAAAATGCATTTTAATACAATCCACCCAGTATGGAACGAAAATTTAAAAATTTGAAAATTTGGACTTCTTAGTCGATTTATACGTGTTTATACGTGGAAAAGTGTATTTGAATTCAATCCCCCCCGCTAAGGAAAGAAATCTAAAAATTTGAAATTTTGGACATCTTAGCCGGTTTATACGTGATTATACCTGTAAAAATGCATTACAATTCAGTCCACGCGATTATGGAACGAATCTAAAAATTTGAAAATTTCGACTTCTAAGCCGTTTCATACGTGTTTATACGTGGAAAAATGCAGTTGAATTCAATCCATCCGGCAATGGAACGAAATCGAAAAAATTTGAAAATTTGGATTTCTAAGCCGGTTTATACGTGTTTATACCTGTAAAAATGCATTAGAATTCAATCCACGCAACTATGGAACGAAATCAAAAATTTGAAAATTAGGACTTCTTAGCCAGTTTAGACGTGTTTAAACGTGCAAAAATGCAGTTGAATTCTATCCACCCTGCTATGGAAATAATTCTTAAAATTTGAAATTTGGCTTCTTAGCCGGTTTATACGTCTATGTACGCGTAAAATGCATTTTAATACAACCCACCCAGTATGGAACGAAAATTTAAAAATTTGGACTTCTGAGTCGATTTATACGTATTTATACGTGGAAAAGTGTATTTGAATTCAATCCCCCCGGCTAAGGAAAGAAATCTAAAAATTGAAAATTTGGACATCTAAGCCGGTTTATACGTGATTATACCTGTAAAAATGCATTACAATTCAGTCCACGCGATTATGGAACGAAATCTAAAAATTTGAAACTTTCGACTTCTTAGCCGGTTTATGCGTGTATATACGTGTAAAAATGCATTTGAATTCAATACACCCGGCAATGGAACGAAATCTAAAAATTTGTGAATTTGGTTTTCTTAGCCGTTTTTGCGTGTAAGTACGTTTAAAAATGCATTAGAATTCAATACACCCGGCAATGGAACAAAGTCTAAAAATTTGAAAAATTGGACTTATTAGCCGGTTTATACGTGTTTATACCTGTTAAAATGCATTAGAATTCAATCCACGCGACTATGGAACGAAATCTAAAAATTTGAAAATTTGGACATCTTAGCCGGTTTCAAGTGTTTATACCTGTAAAAAATGCATTAGAATTCAATCCACGCGACTATGGAACGAAATCTAAAAATTTGAAAATTTGGACATCTTAGCCGGTTTATCCGTGATTATACCTGTAAAAATGCATTACAATTCAGTCCACGCGATTATGGAACGAAATCTAAAAATTTGAAACTTTCGACTTCTTAGCCGGTTTATGCGTGTATATACGTGTAAAAATGCATTTGAATTCAATACACCCGGCAATGGAACGAAATCTAAAAATTTGTGAATTTGGTTTCTTAGCCGTTTTTGCGTGTAAGTACGTTTAAAAATGCATTTGAATTCAATACACCCGGCAATGGAACGAAATCTAAAAATTTGAAAATTTGGACTTCTTAGCCGGTTTACACTTGTTTATACGTGTAAAAACGTATTTGAATTCAATCCCCCAGGCTTTGGAACGAAATAGAAAAAATTTGAAAATTTGGACTTCTAAGCCGGTTCATACGTGTTTATACCTGTAAAAATGCATTAGAATTCTATCCACGCAACTATGGAACGAAATCTAAAAATTTGAAAAATTGGACAGTTTAGACGGTTTATGCGTGTTTGTACGTGTAAAGATGTGTTTGAATTCAATCCCCCCGTTTATGGAACGAAATCTAAAGAATTTGAATATTTCGACTTCTAAGCCGGTTCATACGTGTTTATACGTGGAAAAATGCAGTTGAATTCAATCCATCCGGCAATGGACGAAATCGAAAAAATTTGAAAATTTGGACTTCTAAGCCGTTCATACGTGTTTATACCTGTAAAAATGCAGTTGAATTCTATCCACCCTGCTATGGAAATAATTCTAAATTTGAAAATTTGCTTCTTAGCCGGTTTATACGTCTATGTACGCGTAAAAAATGCATTTTAATACAATCCACCCAGTATGGAAACGAAAATTTAAAAAATTTGGACTTCTTAGTCGATTTATACTTGTTTATACGTGGAAAAATGCAGTTGAATTCAATCCATCCGGCAATGGAACGAAATCGAAAAAATTTGAAAATTTGGACTTCTAAGCCGGTTCATACGTGCTTATACCTGTAAAAATTCATTTGAATTCAATACTCCCGGCAATGGAACGAAATCTAAAAATTTGTGAATTTGGTTTTCTTAGCCGTTTTTGCGTGTAAGTACGTATAAAAATGCATTTAAATTCAATACATCCGGCAATGGAACGAAATCTAAAAATTTGAAAATTTGGACTTCTTAGCCGGTTTATACGTGTTTATACGTGTAAAAACGTATTTGAATTCAATCCCGCAGGCTTTGGAACGAAATAGAAACAATTAGAAAATTTGGACTTCTAAGCCGGTTTATACGTGTTTATACCTGTAGAAATGCATTAGAATTCCATCAACGCGACTATGGAACGAAATCTACAAATTTGAAAATTTAGACATCTTAGCCGGTTAATACGTGTTTATACGTGGAAATAAGTATTGGAGATCAATCCCCCCGGCTATGAAACGAAAACTAAAAATTTGAAAATATGGACTTCTTAGCCAGTTTATACGTGTTTATACGTGTAAAAACGTATTTGAATACAATCCCCCAGGCTTTGGAACGAAATCGAAAAAATTTGAAAATTTGGACTTCTCAGCCGGTTTATACTTTTATACTTGTTAACATGCATTACAATTCAATCTACGCGACTATGGAACGAAATCTAAAAATTTGAAAATTAGGACTTCTTAGCCAGTTTAGACGTGTTTATACGTGCAAAAATGCAGTTGAATTCTATCTACCCTGCTATGAAAATAATTCTTAAAATTTGAAAATTTGGCTTCTTAGCCGGTTCATACGTGATTATACGTGTAAAAATGTATTTGAATTCAATCCCCCAGGCTATAGAACGAAATCTAAAGAATTTGAATATTTCGACTTCTTAGCGGTTTATACGTGTTTATACGTGGAAATATGTATTTTAATTCAAACCCCCAGTAATGGAACGAAATCTAAAAATTTGAAAATTTGGACATCTTAGTCGGATTCTACGTGATTATACCTGTAAAAATGCATTACAATTCAGTCCACGCGACTATGGAACGAAATCTAAAAATTTGAAAATTTGGACTTCTTAACCGGTTAATACGTGTTTATACGTGGAAAAATGTATTTAAATTCAATCTCCCCGGCTAAGGAAAGAAATCTAAAAATTTGAAAATTTGGACATCTTAGCCGGTTTATACGTGATAATCCTGTAAAAATGCATTACAATTCAGTCCACGCGACTATGGAACGAAATCTAAAACTTTGAAAATTTGGACTTGTTAACAGGGTAATACGTGTATATACGTGGAAAAATGTATTGGAATTCAATCCCCCCGGCTATGGAACGTAATCTAAAAATTTGAAATTTGTACATATAAGCCGGTTCATACGTGTTTATACGTGGAAAAATTCAGTTGAATACAATCCATCCGGCAATGGTACGAAATCGAAAAAATTTGAAAATTTGGACTTCTAAGCCGGTTTATACGTGTTTATACCTGTAAAAATGCATTTGAATTCAATACACCAGGCAATGGAACGAATTCTAAAAATTTGAAAATTTGGACTTCTTAGCCGGTTTATACGTGTTTATACGTGTAAAAACGTATTTGAATTCAATCCCCCAGGCTTTGGAACGAAATCGAAAAATTAGAAAATTTAGAGTTCTAAGACGGTGTATACGTGTTTATACCTGTAAAAATGCATTAGAATTCAATCCACGCGACTATGGAACGAAATCTAAAAATTTGAAAATTACGATTTCTTAGCCAGTTTATACGTGTATATACGTGCAAAAATGCAGTTGAAGTTAATCCCCCCGGCTATGTATCGAAATCAGAAAATTTGTAAATTTGGACTCCGTAGCCGGTTTATACGTGTTTATACCTGTGAAATTGCATTAGTATTCAAAACACGCGTATATGGAACAAAGTCTGAAAGATTTGAAATTTGTACTTCTAAGCCGGTTAATACGTGTTTATACTTGGAAAAATGCAGTTAAATTCTATCCCCCCGACAATGGACCGAAATCTAAAAATTTGATAATTAGGACTTGTTAGCCAGTTTAGACGTGTTTATGCGTGCAAAAATGCAGATGAATTCAATACACCCGGCAATGGAACGAAATCTAAAGTGAGTTTGGTTTTCTTAGCCGTTTTTGCGTGTAAGTACATTTACAAATGCATATGAATTCAATACACCCGGCAATGGAACGAAATCTAAAAATTTGAAAATTTGGACTTCTTAGCCGGTTTATACGTGTTTATACGTGTAAAAACGTATTTGAATTGAATCCCCCAGGCTTTGGAACGAAATCGAAAAAATTTGAAAATTTGGACTTCTAAGCCGGTTTATACGTGTTTATACCTGTAAAAATGCATTTGAATTCAATACACCCGGCAATGGAACGAAATCTAAAGTGAGTTTGGTTTTTTTTAGCGTGTTTGCGTGTAAGTACGTATAAATATGCATTTGAATTCAATACAGCCGGCAATGGAACGAAATCTAAAAATTTGAAAATTAGGACTTCTTAGCCAGTTTAGACGTGTTTATACGTGCAAAAATGCAGATGAATTCTATCCACCCTGCTATGGAAATAATTCTTAAAATTTGAAAATTTGGTTTCTTAACCGGTTTATACGTCTATATACGCGTAAAAATGCATTTTAATACAATCCACCCAGTATGGAACGAAATTTAAAAATTTAAAAATTTGGACTTCTTAGCCGGTTTATACGTGTTTATACGTGTAAAAATGTATTTGAATTCAATCCCCCAGGCTATGGAACGAAATCTAAAGTATTTGAAAATTTGGACTTCTTAGCCGGTTTATACGTGTTTATACGTGGAAATATGTATTTTTATTCAAACCCCCAGGAATGGAAAGAAATCTAAAAATTTTAAATTTTGTACTTCTAAGCCGGTTCATACGTGTTTATACGTGTAAAAATGTATTTGAATTCAATCCCCCAGGCTATAGAACGAAATCTAAAGAATTTGAAAATTTGGTCTTCTAAGCCGGTTTATACGTGTTTATACGTGTAAAAATGTATTTGAATTCAATCTGCCCGGCTATGGATCGAAATCTAAAAATTTGAAAATTTGGTCTTCTTATCCAGTTTACACGTGTTTATACCTGTAAAAATGCATTATAATTCAATCCACGCGACTATGGAACGAAATCTAAAAATTTGAAAATTTGGTCTTCTAAGCCGGTTTATACGTGTTTATACGTGGAAATATGTATTTTAATTCAAACCCCCAGGAATGGAACAAAATCTAAAAATTTGAAAATTTGGACTTCTAAGCCGGTTCATGTGTGATTATACCTGTAAAATTGTATTTTAATTCACTCCCGCCAGGAATGGCACGAAATCTAAAAATTTAAAAATTTGTACTTCTTAGCCGGTTAATACGTGTTTATACGTGTAAAAATGTATTTGAATTCAATACCCCAGGCTATGGAACGAAATCTAAAGAATTTGAAAATTTGGTCTTCTAAGCCGGTTTATACGTGTTTATACGTGTAAAAATGTATTTGAATTCAATCTGCCCGGCTATGGATCAAAATCTAAAAATTTGAAAATTTGGTCTTCTTATCCAGTTTACACGTGTTTATACCTGTAAAAATGCATTATAATTCAATCCACGCGACTATGGAACGAAATCTAAAAATTTGAAAATTTGGTCTTCTAAGCCGGTTTATACGTGTTTATACGTGGAAATATGTATTTAATTCAAACCCCCAGGAATGGAACAAAATCTAAAAATTTGAAAATTTGGACTTCTAAGCCGGTTCATGTGTGATTATACCTGTAAAATTGTATTTTAATTCAATCCCGCCAGGAATGGCACGAAATCTAAAAATTTAAAAATTTGTACTTCTTAGCCGGTTAATACGTGTTTATACGTGTAAAAATGTATTTGAATTCAATCCCCCAGGCTATGGAACGAAATCTAAAGAATTTGAAAATTTGGTCTTCTAAGCCGGTTTATACGTGTTTATACGTGGAAATATGTATTTTAATTCAAACCACCAGGAATGGAAAGAAATCTAAAAATTTAAAATTTGTACTTCTAAGCCGGTTCATACGTGTTTATACGTGTAAAAATGTATTTGAATTCAATCCCCCAGGCTATAGAACGAAATCTAAAGAATTTGAAAATTTGGTCTTCTAAGCCGGTTTATACGTGTTTATACGTGTAAAAATGTATTTGAATTCAATCTGCCCGGCTATGGATCGAAAATCTAAAAATTTGAAAATTTGGTCTTCTTATCCAGTTTACACGTGTTTATACCTGTAAAAATGCATTATAATTCAATCCACGCGACTATGGAACGAAATCTAAAAATTTGAAAATTTGGTCTTCTAAGCCGGTTTATACGTGTTTATACGTGGAAATATGTATTTTAATTCAAACCCCCAGGAATGGAACAAAATCTAAAAATTTGAAAATTTGGACTTCTAAGACGGTTCATGCGTGATTATACCTGTAAAATTGTATTTTAATTCAATCCCCCCAGGAATGGCACGAAATCTAAAAATTTAAAATGTGTACTTCTTAGCCGGTTAATACGTGTTTATACGTGTAAAAATGTATTGAATTCAATCCCCCAGGCTATGGAACGAAATCTAAAGAATTTGAAAATTTGGACTTCTTAGCCGGTTTATACGTGTTTATACGTGGAAATATGTATTTTAATTCAAACCCCCAGGAATGGAAAGAAATCTAAAAATTTTAAATTTTGTACTTCTAAGCCGGTTCATACGTGTTTATACGTAGAAAAATGTATTTTCATTCAATCATCCCCGGCTATGGAAAGAAATCTAAAAATTTGAAAATTTGGACTTCTAAGGCGGTTCATACGTGTTTATACCTGTAAAATAGTATTTTAATTCAAACCCCCAGGAATGGAACGACATCTAAAAATTTGAAAATTTGTACTAAGCCGGTTCATACGTGTTTATACGTGTAAAAATGTATTTGAATTCATTCCCCCAGGCTATAGAACGAAATCTAAAGAATTTGAAAATTTGGTCTTCTAAGCCGGTTTATACGTGTTTATACGTGTAAAAATGTATTTGAATTCAATCCGCCTGGCTATGGAACGAAATCTAAAAATTTGAAAATTTGGTCTTCTTATCCAGTTTACACGTGTTTATACCTGTAAAAATGCATTATAATTCAATCCACGCGACTATGGAACGAAATCTAAAAATTTGAAAATTTGGTCTTCTAAGCCGGTTCATGCGTGATTATACCTGTAAAATTGTATTTTAATTCAATCCCCGCAGGAATGGCACTAAATCTAAAAATTTAAAAATTTGTACTTCTTAGCCGGTTAATACGTGTTTATACGTGTAAAAATGTATTTGAATTCAATCCCCCCGGTTATGGAATGAAATCTAAAGAATTTGAAAATTTGGACTTCTTAGCCGGTTTATACGTGTTTATACGTGGAAATATGTATTTTAATTCAAACCCCCAGGAATGGAAAGAAATCTAAAAATTTTAAAATTTGTACTTATAAGCCGGTTCATACGTGTTTATACGTAGAAAAATGTATTTTCATTCAATCATCCCCGGCTATGGAAATAAATATAAAAATTTGAAAATTGGGACTTCTAAGCCGGTTCATACGTGTTTATACCTGTAAAATTGTATTTTAATTCAAACCCCCAGGAATGGAACGAAATTTAAAAATTTAAAAATGTGTACTTCTTAGCCGGTTAATACGTGTTTATACGTGTAAAAATGTATTTGAATTCAATCCCCCAGGCTATGGAACGAAATCTAAAGAATTTGAAAATTTGGACTTCTTAGCCGGTTTATACGTGTTTATACGTGGAAATATGTATTTTAATTCAAACCCCCAGGAATGGAAAGAAATCTAAAAATTTTAAATTTTGTACTTCTAAGCCGGTTCATACGTGTTTATACGTAGAAAAATGTATTTTCATTCGATCATCCCCGGCTATGGAAAGAAATCTAAAAATTTGAAAATTTGGACTTCTAAGGCGGTTCATACGTGTTTATACCTGTAAAATAGTATTTTAATTCAAACCCCCAGGAATGGAACGACATCTAAAAATTTGAAAATTTGTACTAAGCCGGTTCATACGTGTTTATACGTGTAAAAATGTATTTGAATTCATTCCCCCAGGCTATAGAACGAAATCTAAAGAATTTGAAAATTTGGTCTTCTAAGCCGGTTTATACGTGTTTATACGTGTAAAAATGTATTTGAATTCAATCCGCCCGGCTATGGAACGAAATCTAAAAATTTGAAAATTTGGTCTTCTTATCCAGTTTACACGTGTTTATACCTGTAAAAATGCATTATAATTCAATCCACGCGACTATGGAACGAAATATAAAAATTTGAAAATTTGGTCTTCTAAGCCGGTTCATGCGTGATTATACCTGTAAAATTGTATTTTAATTCAATCCCCGCAGGAATGGCACTAAATCTAAAAATTTAAAAATTTGTACTTCTTAGCCGGTTAATACGTGTTTATACGTGTAAAAATGTATTTGAATTCAATCCCCCAGGCTATGGAATGAAATCTAAAGAATTTGAAAATTTGGACTTCTTAGCCGGTTTATACGTGTTTATACGTGGAAATATGTATTTTAATTCAAACCCCCAGGAATGGAAAGAAATCTAAAAATTTTAAAATTTGTACTTATAAGCCGGTTCATACGTGTTTATACGTAGAAAAATGTATTTTCATTCAATCATCCCCGGCTATGGAAAGAAATCTAAAAATTTGAAAATTTGGACTTCTAAATCGGTTCATACGTGTTTATACCTGTAAAATTGTATTTTAATTCAAACCCCCAGGAATGGAACGACATCTAAAAATTTGAAAATTTGTACTTCTAAGCCGGTTCATACGTGTTTATACGTGTAAAAATGTATTTGAATTCAATCCCCCAGCCCCCAGGCTATAGAACGAAATCTAAAGAATTTGAAAATTTGGTCTTCTAAGCCGGTTTATGCGTGTTTATACGTGTAAAAATGTATTTGAATTCAATCCGCCCGGCTATGGATCGAAATCTAAAAATTTGAAAATTTGGTCTTCTTATCCAGTTTACACGTGTTTATACCTGTAAAAATGCATTATAATTCAATCCACGCGACTATGGAACGAAATCTAAAAATTTGAAAATTTGGTCTTCTAAGCCGGTTTATACGTGTTTATACGTGGAAATATGTATTTTAATTCAAACCCCCAGGAATGGAACAAAATCTAAAAATTTGAAAATTTGGACTTCTAAGCCGGTTCATGCGTGATTATACCTGTAAAATTGTATTTTAATTCAATCCCGCCAGGAATGGCACGAAATCTAAAAATTCAAAAATTTGTACTTCTTAGCCGGTTAATACGTGTTTATACGTGTAAAAATGTATTTGAATTCAATCCCCCAGGCTATGGAACGAAATCTAAAGAATTTGAAAATTTGGACTTCTTAGCCGGTTTATACGTGTTTATACGTGGAAATATGTATTTTAATTCAAACCCCCAGGAATGGAAAGAAATCTAAAAATTCTAAATTTTGTACTTCTAAGCCGGTTCATACGTGTTTATACGTAGAAAAATGTATTTTCATTCAATCATCCCCGGCTATGGAAAGAAATCTAAAAATTTGAAAATTTGTACTTCTAAGCCGGTTCATACGTGTTTATACGTGTAAAATTGTATTTTAATTCAAACCCCCAGGCTATAGAACGAAATCTAAACAATTTGAAAATTTGGTCTTCTAAGCCGGTTTATACGTGTTTATACGTGTAAAAATGTATTTGAATTCAATCCGCCCGGCTATGGAACGAAATCTAAAAATTTGAAAATTTGGTCATTTTATCCAGTTTACACGTGTTTATACCTGTAAAAATGCATTATAATTCAATCCACGCGACTATGGAACGAAATCTAAAAATTTGAAAATTTGGTCTTCTAAGCCGGTTTATACGTGTTTATACGTGGAAATATGTATTTTAATTCAAACCCCCAGGAATGGAACAAAATCTAAAAATTTGAAAATTTGGACTTCTAAGACGGTTCATGCGTGATTATACCTGTAAAATTGTATTTTAATTCAATCCCCCCAGGAATGGCACGAAATCTAAAAATTTAAAAATGTGTACTTCTTAGCCGGTTAATACGTGTTTATACGTGTAAAAATGTATTTGAATTCAATCCCCCAGGCTATGGAACGAAATCTAAAGAATTTGAAAATTTGGACTTCTTAGCCGGTTTATACGTGTTTATACGTGGAAATATGTATTTTAATTCAAACCCCCAGGAATGGAAAGAAATCTAAAAATTTTAAATTTTGTACTTCTAAGCCGGTTCATACGTGTTTATACGTAGAAAAATGTATTTTCATTCAATCATCCCCGGCTATGGAAAGAAATCTAAAAATTTGAAAATTTGGACTTCTAAGGTGGTTCATACGTGTTTATACCTGTAAAATAGTATTTTAATTCAAACCCCCAGGAATGGAACGACATCTAAAAATTTGAAAATTTGTACTAAGCCGGTTTATACGTGTTTATACGTGTAAAAATGTATTTGAATTCAATCCGCCCGGCTATGGAACGAAATCTAAAAATTTGAAAATTTGGTCTTCTTATCCAGTTTACACGTGTTTATACCTGTAAAAATGCATTATAATTCAATCCACGCGACTATGGAACGAAATCTAAAAATTTGAAAATTTGGTCTTCTAAGCCGGTTCATGCGTGATTATACCTGTAAAATTGTATTTTAATTCAATCCCCGCAGGAATGGCACTAAATCTAAAAATTTAAAAATTTGTACTTCTTAGCCGGTTAATACGTGTTTATACGTGTAAAAATGTATTTGAATTCAATCCCCCAGGCTATGGAATGAAATCTAAAGAATTTGAAAATTTGGACTTCTTAGCCGGTTTATACGTGTTTATACGTGGAAATATGTATTTTAATTCAAACCCCCAGAAATGGAAAGAAATCTAAAAATTTTAAAATTTGTACTTATAAGCCGGTTAATACGTGTTTATACGTGTAAAAATGTATTTGAATTCAATCATCCCCGGCTATGGAAAGAAATCTAAAAATTTGAAAATTTGGACTTCTAAGGCGGTTCATACGTGTTTATACCTGTAAAATAGTATTTTAATTCAAACCCCCAGGAATGGAACGACATCTAAAAATTTGAAAATTTGTACTAAGCCGGTTCATACGTGTTTATACGTGTAAAAATGTATTTGAATTCATTCCCCCAGGCTATAGAACGAAATCTAAAGAATTTGAAAATTTGGTCTTCTAAGCCGGTTTATACGTGTTTATACGTGTAAAAATGTATTTGAATTCAATCCGCCCGGCTATGGAACGAAATCTAAAAATTTGAAAATTTGGTCTTCTTATCCAGTTTACACGTGTTTATACCTGTAAAAATGCATTATAATTCAATCCACGCGACTATGGAACGAAATATAAAAATTTGAAAATTTGGTCTTCTAAGCCGGTTCATGCGTAATTATACCTGTAAAATTGTATTTTAATTCAATCCCCGCAGGAATGGCACTAAATCTAAAAATTTAAAAATTTGTACTTCTTAGCCGGTTAATACGTGTTTATACGTGTAAAAATGTATTTGAATTCAATCCCCCAGGCTATGGAACGAAATCTAAAGAATTTGAAAATTTGGACTTCTTAGCCGGTTTATACGTGTTTATACGTGGAAATATGTATTTTAATTCAACCCCCAGGAATGGAAAGAAATCTAAAAATTTTAAATTTTGTACTTCTAAGCCGGTTCATACGTGTTTATACGTAGAAAAATGTATTTTCATTCGATCATCCCCGGCTATGGAAAGAAATCTAAAATTTGAAAATTTGGACTTCTAAGCCGGTTCATACGTGTTTATACCTGTAAAATAGTATTTTAATTCAAACCCCCAGGAATGGAACGACATCTAAAAATTTGAAAATTTGTACTTCTAAGCCGGTTCATACGTGTTTATACGTGTAAAAATGTATTTGAATTCAATCCCCCAGGCTATAGAACGAAATCTAAAGAATTTGAAAATTTCGACTTCTTAGCCGGTTTATGCGTGTATATACGTGTAAAAATGCATTTGAATTCAATACACCCGGCAATGGAACGAAATCTAAAAATTTGAATATTTGGACTTCTTAGCCGGTTTATACGTGTTTATACTTGTAAAAATGCATTACAATTCAATCCACGCGACTATGAACGAACTCTAAAAATTTGAAAATTAGGACTTCTTAGCCAGTTTAGACGTGTCTATATTTTTACGTGTTTAAATTTTTGTCTATACGTGCAAAAATGCAGTTGAATTCTATCTACCCTGCTATGAAAATAATTCTTCAAATTTGAAAATTTGGCTTCTTAGTCGATTTATACGTGTTTATACGTGGAAAAGTGTATTTGAATTCAATCCCCCCGGCTAAGGAAAGAAATCTAAAAATTTGAAAATTTGGACATCTTAGCCGGTTTATACGTGATTATACCTGTAAAAATGCATTACAATTCAGTCCACGCGACTATGGAACGAAATCTAAAAATTTGAAAATTTGGACTTCTTAGCCGGTTTATACGTGTTTATACGTGGAAATATGTATTTTAATTCAAACCCCCAGGAATGGAACGAAATCTAAAAATTTGAAAATTTGGACTTCTAAGCCGGTTCATGCGTGATTATACCTGTAAAATTGTATTTTAATTCAATCCCCTCAGGAATGGCACGAAATCTAAAAATTAAAAAATTTGTATTTCTTAGCCGGTTCATACGTGTTTATACGTTTAACAATGTATTTGAATTCAATCCCCCAGGCTATGGAACGAAATCTAAAGAATTTGAAAATTTCGACTTCTTTGCCGGTTTATGCGTGTGTATACGTGTAAAAATGCATTACAATTCAATCCACGCGACTATGGAACGAAATCTAAAAATTTGAAAATTTGGTCTTCTAAGCCGGTTTATACGTGTATATACGTGTAAAAATGCATTTGGATTCGATACACCCGGCAATGGAACGAAAACTAAAAATTTGTGAATTTGGTTTTCTTAGCCGTTTTTGCGTTTAAGTACGTTTAAAAATGCATTTGAATTCAATACACCCGGCAATGGAACGAAATCTAAAAATTTGAAAATTTGGTCTTCTTAGCCGGATTATACGTGATTATACGTGTAAAAACGTATTTTAATTCAATCCCCCAGGAATGGAACGAATTCGAAAAAATTTGAAAATTTGTACTTCTAAGCCGGTTCATACGTGTTTATACGTGTAAAAATGTATTTGAATTCAATCCCCCAGGCTATAGAACGAAATCTAAAGAATTTGAAAATTTCGACTTCTTAGCCGGTTTATGCGTGTATATACGTGTAAAAATGCATTACAATTCAATCCACGCGACTATGGAACGAACTCTAAAAATTTGAAAATTAGGACTTCTTAGCCAGTTTAGACGTGTCTATATTTTTACGTGTCTAGATTTTTGTCTATACGTGCAAAAATGCAGTTGAATTCTATCTACCCTGCTATGAAAATAATTCTTAAAATTTGAAAATTTGGCTTCTTAGTCGATTTATACGTGTTTATACGAGGAAAAGTGTATTTGAATTCAATCCCCCCGGCTAAGGAAAGAAATCTAAAAATTTGAAAATTTGGACATCTTAGCCGGTTTCTACGTGATTATACCTGTAAAAATGCATTACAATTCAGTCCACGCGACTATGGAACGAAATCTAAAAATTTGAAAATTTGGACTTCTTAGCCGGTTTATACGTGTTTATACGTGGAAATATGTATTTTAATTCAAACCCCCAGTAATGGAACGAAATCTAAAAATTTGAAAATTTGGACTTCTAAGCCGGTTTATACGTGTTTATACCTGTAAAAATGCATTACAATTCAGTCCACGCGACTATGGAACGAAATCAAAAAATTTGAAACTTTCGACTTCTTAGCCGGTTTATGCGTGTATATACGTGTAAAAATGTATTTGAATTCAATCCGCCCGGCTATGGAACGAAATCTAAAAATTTGAAAATTTGGTCTTCTTATCCAGTTTATACGTGTTTATACCTGTAAAAATGCATTATAATTCAATCCACGCAACTATGGAACGAAATCTAAAAATTTGAGAATCAGGACTTGTTAGCCAGTTTAGACGTGTTTATACGTGCAAAAATGCAGTTGAATTCTATCTACCCTGCTATGAAAATAATTCTTAAAATTTGAAAATTTGGCTTCTTAGCCGGTTTATACATCTATGTACGCGTGAAAATGCATTTTAATACAATCCACCCAGTATGGAACGAAAATTTAAAAATTTGAAAATTTGGACATCTTAGCCGGTTTATACGTGATTATACCTGTAAAAATGCATTACAATTCAGTCCACGCGACTATGAAACGAAATCTAAAAATTTGAAAATTTGGACTTCTTAGCCGGTTAATACGTGTTCATACGTGGAAAAAAGTATTGGAAATTAATCCCCCCGGCTATGAAACGAAATCTAAATTTTTGAAAATATGGACTTCTTAGCCAGTTTATACGTGTTTATACGTGCAAAAATGCAGTTGAATTCTATCCACCCTGCTATGGAAATAATTCTTAAAATTTGAAAATTTGGCTTCTTAGCCGGTTTATACGTCTATATACGCGTAAAAATGCATTTTAATACAATCCACCCAGTATGGAACGAAATTTAAAAATTTGAAAATTTCTACTTCTAAGCCGGTTCATACGTGTTTATACGTGTAAAAATGTATTTGTATTCAATCCCCCAGGCTATAGAACGAAATCTAAAGAATTTGAAAATTTGACTTCTTAGCCGGTTTATGCGTGTATATACGTGTAAAAATGCATTTGAATTCCATACACCCGGCAATGGAACGAAATCAAAATTTGAAAATTTGGACTTCTTAGCCGGTTTATACGTGTTTATACATGTAAAAATGCATTACAATTCAATCCACGCGACATACGTGTTCATACGTGTAAAAATGCATTTGAATTCAATACACCCGGCAATGGAACAAAATCTAAAAATTTGAATATTTGGACTTCTTAGCCAGTTTATACGTGTTTATACTTGTAAAAATGCATTACAATTCAAACCACGCGACTATGGAACGAAATCTAAAAATTTTAAAATTTGGTCTTCTAAGCCGGTTCATACGTGTTTATACGTGGAAAAATGTATTTTAATTCAATCATCCCCGGCTATGGAAAGATATCTAAAAATTTGAAAATTTGGACTTCTAAGCCGGTTCATACGTGTTTATACCTGTAAAATTGTATTTTAATTCAAACCCCCAGGAATAAAACGAAATCTAAAAATTTGCAAATTTGTACTTCTATGCCGGTTCATACATGTTTATACGTGTAAAAATCTATTTGAATTCAATCCCCCAGGCTATAGAACGAAGTCTAAAGAATTTGAAAATTTCGACTTCTTAGCCGGTTTATGCGTGTATATACGTGTAAAAATGCATTTGAATTAAATACACCCGGCAATGGAACGAAATCTAAAAATTTGAATATTTGGACTTCTTAGCCGGTTTATACGTGTTTATACTTGTAAAAATGCATTACAATTCAATCCACGCGACTATGGAACGAAATCTAAAAATTTGAAAATTTGGTCTTCTAAGCCGGTTTATACGTGTTTATACGTGTAAAAATGTATTTGAATTAAGTCCGCCCGGCTATGGAACAAAATCTAAAAATTTGAAAATTTGGTCTTCTTATCCAGTTTACACGTGTTTATACCTGTAAAAATGCATTATAATTCAATCCACGCAACTATGGAACGAAATCTAAAAATTTGAAAATTAGGACTTCTAAGCCGGTTCATACGTGTTTATACGTGGAAAAATGCAGTTGAATTCAATCCATCCGGCAATGGAACGAAATCGAAAAAATTTGAAAATTTGGATTTCTAAGCCGGTTTATACGTGTTTATACCTGTAAAAATGCATTAGAATTCAATCCACGCAACTATGGAACGAAATCAAAAATTTGAAAATTAGGACTTCTTAGCCAGTTTAGACGTGTTTAAACGTGCAAAAATGCAGTTGAATTCTATCCACCCTGCTATGGAAATAATTCTTAAAATTTGAAAATTTGGCTTCTTAGCCGGTTTATACGTCTATGTACGCGTAAAAATGCATTTTAATACAACCCACCCAGTATGGAACGAAAATTTAAAAATTTGGACTTCTGAGTCGATTTATACGTATTTATACGTGGAAAAGTGTATTTGAATTCAATCCCCCCGGCAATGGAACGAAATCTAAAAATTTGAATATTTGGACTTCTTAGCCGGTTTATACGTGTTTATACTTGTAAAAATGCATTACAATTCAATCCACGCGACTATGGAACGAAATCTAAAAATTTGAAAATTTGGTCTTCTAAGCCGGTTTATACGTGTTTATACGTGTAAAAATGTATTTGAATTCAGTCCGCCCGGCTATGGAACAAAATCTAAAAATTTGAAAATTTGGTCTTCTTATCCAGTTTACACGTGTTTATACCTGTAAAAATGCATTATAATTCAATCCACGCAACTATGGAACGAAATCTAAAAATTTGAAAATTAGGACTTCTTAGCCGGTTATACATCTATGTACGCGTAAAAATGCATTTTAATACAATCCACCCAGTATGGAACGAAAATTTAAAAATTTGAAAATTTGGACTTCTTAGTCGATTTATACGTGTTTATACGTGGAAAAGTGTATTTGAATTCAATCCCCCCCGCTAAGGAAAGAAATCTAAAAATTTGAAATTTTGGACATCTTAGCCGGTTTATACGTGATTATACCTGTAAAAATGCATTACAATTCAGTCCACGCGATTATGGAACGAAATCTAAAAATTTGAAAATTTCGACTTCTAAGCCGTTTCATACGTGTTTATACGTGGAAAAATGCAGTTGAATTCAATCCATCCGGCAATGGAACGAAATCGAAAAAATTTGAAAATTTGGATTTCTAAGCCGGTTTATACGTGTTTATACCTGTAAAAATGCATTAGAATTCAATCCACGCAACTATGGAACGAAATCAAAAATTTGAAAATTAGGACTTCTTAGCCAGTTTAGACGTGTTTAAACGTGCAAAAATGCAGTTGAATTCTATCCACCCTGCTATGGAAATAATTCTTAAAATTTGAAAATTTGGCTTCTTAGCCGGTTTATACGTCTATGTACGCGTAAAAATGCATTTTAATACAACCCACCCAGTATGGAACGAAAATTTAAAAATTTGGACTTCTGAGTCGATTTATACGTATTTATACGTGGAAAAGTGTATTTGAATTCAATCCCCCCGGCTAAGGAAAGAAATCTAAAAATTTGAAAATTTGGACATCTAAGCCGGTTTATACGTGATTATACCTGTAAAAATGCATTACAATTCAGTCCACGCGATTATGGAACGAAATCTAAAAATTTGAAACTTTCGACTTCTTAGCCGGTTTATGCGTGTATATACGTGTAAAAATGCATTTGAATTCAATACACCCGGCAATGGAACGAAATCTAAAAATTTGTGAATTTGGTTTTCTTAGCCGTTTTTGCGTGTAAGTACGTTTAAAAATGCATTAGAATTCAATACACCCGGCAATGGAACAAAGTCTAAAAATTTGAAAAATTGGACTTATTAGCCGGTTTATACGTGTTTATACCTGTTAAAATGCATTAGAATTCAATCCACGCGACTATGGAACGAAATCTAAAAATTTGAAAATTTGGACATCTTAGCCGGTTTCAAGTGTTTATACCTGTAAAAATGCATTAGAATTCAATCCACGCGACTATGGAACGAAATCTAAAAATTTGAAAATTTGGACATCTTAGCCGGTTTATCCGTGATTATACCTGTAAAAATGCATTACAATTCAGTCCACGCGATTATGGAACGAAATCTAAAAATTTGAAACTTTCGACTTCTTAGCCGGTTTATGCGTGTATATACGTGTAAAAATGCATTTGAATTCAATACACCCGGCAATGGAACGAAATCTAAAAATTTGTGAATTTGGTTTTCTTAGCCGTTTTTGCGTGTAAGTACGTTTAAAAATGCATTTGAATTCAATACACCCGGCAATGGAACGAAATCTAAAAATTTGAAAATTTGGACTTCTTAGCCGGTTTACACTTGTTTATACGTGTAAAAACGTATTTGAATTCAATCCCCCAGGCTTTGGAACGAAATAGAAAAAATTTGAAAATTTGGACTTCTAAGCCGGTTCATACGTGTTTATACCTGTAAAAATGCATTAGAATTCTATCCACGCAACTATGGAACGAAATCTAAAAATTTGAAAAATTGGACATTTTAGCCGGTTTATGCGTGTTTGTACGTGTAAAGATGTGTTTGAATTCAATCCCCCCGTTTATGGAACGAAATCTAAAGAATTTGAATATTTCGACTTCTAAGCCGGTTCATACGTGTTTATACGTGGAAAAATGCAGTTGAATTCAATCCATCCGGCAATGGAACGAAATCGAAAAAATTTGAAAATTTGGACTTCTAAGCCGGTTCATACGTGTTTATACCTGTAAAAATGCAGTTGAATTCTATCCACCCTGCTATGGAAATAATTCTAAAATTTGAAAATTTGGCTTCTTAGCCGGTTTATACGTCTATGTACGCGTAAAAATGCATTTTAATACAATCCACCCAGTATGGAACGAAAATTTAAAAATTTGAAAATTTGGACTTCTTAGTCGATTTATACTTGTTTATACGTGGAAAAATGCAGTTGAATTCAATCCATCCGGCAATGGAACGAAATCGAAAAAATTTGAAAATTTGGACTTCTAAGCCGGTTCATACGTGCTTATACCTGTAAAAATTCATTTGAATTCAATACTCCCGGCAATGGAACGAAATCTAAAAATTTGTGAATTTGGTTTTCTTAGCCGTTTTTGCGTGTAAGTACGTATAAAAATGCATTTAAATTCAATACATCCGGCAATGGAACGAAATCTAAAAATTTGAAAATTTGGACTTCTTATCCGGTTTATACGTGTTTATACGTGTAAAAACGTATTTGAATTCAATCCCGCAGGCTTTGGAACGAAATAGAAACAATTAGAAAATTTGGACTTCTAAGCCGGTTATACGTGTTTATACCTGTAGAAATGCATTAGAATTCCATCAACGCGACTATGGAACGAAATCTACAAATTTGAAAATTTAGACATCTTAGCCGGTTAATACGTGTTTATACGTGGAAATAAGTATTGGAGATCAATCCCCCCGGCTATGAAACGAAAACTAAAAATTTGAAAATATGGACTTCTTAGCCAGTTTATACGTGTTTATACGTGTAAAAACGTATTTGAATACAATCCCCCAGGCTTTGGAACGAAATCGAAAAAATTTGAAAATTTGGACTTCTCAGCCGGTTTATACGTTTTTATACCTGTTAACATGCATTACAATTCAATCCACGCGACTATGGAACGAAATCTAAAAATTTGAAAATTTGGACATCTTAGCCGGTTTATACGTGTTTATACCTGTAAAAATGCATTTGAATTCAATACAGCCGGCAATGGAACGAAATCTAAAAATTTGAAAATTACGATTTCTTAGCTAGTTTATACGTGTATATACGTGCAAAAATGCAGTTGAAGTCAATCCCCCCGGCTATGTATCGAAATCACAAAATTTGTAAATTTGGACTCCGTAGCCAGTTTAGACGTGTTTAGCGTGCAAAAATGCAGATGAATTCTATCCACCCTGCTATGGAAATAATTCATAAAATTTGAAATTTGGCTTCTTAACCGGTTTATACGTCTATATACGCGTAAAAATGCATTTTAATACAATCCACCCAGTATGGAACGAAATTTAAAAATTTAAAAATTTGGACTTCTTAGCCGGTTTATACGTGTTTATACGTGTAAAAATGTATTTGAATACAATCCCCCCGGCTATGGAACATAATCTAAAAATTTGAAAATTTGGACTACTTAGCCAGTTAATACGTATTTATTCGTGGAAAAAAGTATTGGAAATCAATCCCCCCGGCTATCGAACGAAATCTAAAAAATTTGAAATTCTGGACTTTTAAGCCGGTTAATACGTGTTTATACGTGTAAAATTGTATTTTAATTCCCCCCAGAAATGGAACGAAATCTAAAAATTTGAATATTTGTACTTCTAAGCCGGTTCATACGTGTTTATACGTGGAAAAATTCAGTTGAATACAATCCATCCGGCAATGGTACGAAATCGAAAAAATTTGAAAATTTGGACTTCTAAGCCGGTTTATACGTGTTTATACCTGTAAAAATGCATTTGAATTCAATACACCAGGCAATGGAACGAATTCTAAAAATTTGAAAATTTGGACTTCTTAGCCGGTTTATACGTGTTTATACGTGTAAAAACGTATTTGAATTGAATCCCCCAGGCTTTGGAACGAAATCGAAAAAATTTGAAAATTTGGACTTCTAAGACGGTTCATACGTGTTTATACCTGTAAAATTGTATTTTAATTCAATCCCCCCAGGCTATGGAACGAAATCTAAAGAATTTGAAAATTTGGACTTCTTAGCCAGTTTATACGTGTTTACACGTGCAAAAATGCAGATGAATTCTATCCACCCTGCTATGGAAATAATTCTTAAAATTTGAAAATTTGGCTTCTTAACCGGTTTATACGTCTATATACGCGTAAAAATGCATTTTAATACAATCCACCCAGTATGGAACGAAATTTAAAAATTTAAAAATTTGGACTTCTTATCCGGTTTATACGTGTTTTTACGTGTAAAAATGTATTTGAATTCAATCCCCCCGGCTATGGCACATAATCTAAAAATTTGAAAATTTGGACTACTTAGTCAGTTAATACGTATTTATTCGTGGAAAAAAGTATTGGAAATCAATCCCCCCGGCTATCGAACGAAATCTAAAAAATTTGAAATTCTGGACTTCTAAGCCGGTTAATACGTGTTTATACGTGTAAAATTGTAATTTAATTCATTCCCCCCAGAAATGGAACGAAATCTAAAAATTTGAATATTTGTACTTCTAAGCCGGTTCATACGTGTTTATACGTGGAAAAATTCAGTTGAATACAATCCATCCGGCAATGGTACGAAATCGAAAAAATTTGAAAATTTGGACTTCTAAGCCGGTTTATACGTGTTTATACCTGTAAAAATGCATTTGAATTCAATACACCAGGCAATGGAACGAATTCTAAAAATTTGAAAATTTGGACTTCTTAGCCGGTTTATACGTGTTTATACGTGTAAAAACGTATTTGAATTCAATCCCCCAGGCTTTGGAACGAAATCGAAAAAATTAGAAAATTTAGAGTTCTAAGACGGTGTATACGTGTTTATACCTGTAAAAATGCATTAGAATTCAATCCACGCGACTATGGAACGAAATCTAAAAATTTGAAAATTACGATTTCTTAGCCAGTTTATACGTGTATATACGTGCAAAAATGCAGTTGAAGTTAATCCCCCGGCTATGTATCGAAATCAGAAAATTTGTAAATTTGGACTCCGTAGCCGGTTTATACGTGTTTATACCTGTGAAATTGCATTAGTATTCAAAACACGCGTATATGGAACAAAGTCTGAAAGATTTGAAATTTGTACTTCTAAGCCGGTTAATACGTGTTTATACTTGGAAAAATGCAGTTAAATTCTATCCCCCCGACAATGGACCGAAATCTAAAAATTTGATAATTAGGACTTCTTAGCCAGTTTAGACGTGTTTATGCGTGCAAAAATGCAGATGAATTCAATACACCCGGCAATGGAACGAAATCTAAAGTGAGTTTGGTTTTCTTAGCCGTTTTTGCGTGTAAGTACGTTTACAAATGCATATGAATTCAATACACCCGGCAATGGAACGAAATCTAAAAATTTGAAAATTTGGACTTCTTAGCCGGTTTATACGTGTTTATACGTGTAAAAACGTATTTGAATTGAATCCCCCAGGCTTTGGAACGAAATCGGAAAAATTTGAAAATTTGGACTTCTAAGCCGGTTTATACGTGTTTATACCTGTAAAAATGCATTTGAATTCAATACACCCGGCAATGGAACGAAATCTAAAGTGAGTTTGGTTTTTTTTAGCCGTGTTTGCGTGTAAGTACGTATAAATATGCATTTGAATTCAATACAGCCGGCAATGGAACGAAATCTAAAAATTTGAAAATTAGGACTTCTTAGCCAGTTTAGACGTGTTTATACGTGCAAAAATGCAGATGAATTCTATCCACCCTGCTATGGAAATAATTCTTAAAATTTGAAAATTTGGTTTCTTAACCGGTTTATACGTCTATATACGCGTAAAAATGCATTTTAATACAATCCACCCAGTATGGAACGAAATTTAAAAATTTAAAAATTTGGACTTCTTAGCCGGTTTATACGTGTTTATACGTGTAAAAATGTATTTGAATTCAATCCCCCCGGCTATGGAACATAATCTAAAAATTTGAAAATATGGACTACTTAGCCAGTTTATACGTGTTTATACGTGGAAAAAAGTATTGGAAATCAATCCCCCCGGCTATCGAAAGAAATCTAAAAAATTTAAAATTCTGGACTTCTAAGCCGGTTAATACGTGTTTATACGTGTAAAATTGTATTTTAATTCAATCCCCCCAGAAATGGAACGAAATCTAAAAATTTGAAAATTAGGACTTCTTAGCCAGTTTAGACGTGTTTATGCGTGCAAAAATGCAGATGAATTCAATACGCCCGGCAATGGAACGAAATCTAAAGTGAGTTTGGTTTTCTTAGCCGTTTTTGCGTGTAAGTACGTTTACAAATGCATATGAATTCAATACACCCGGCAATGGAACGAAATCTAAAAATTTGAAAATTTGGACTTCTTAGCCGGTTTATACGTGTTTATACGTGTAAAAACGTATTTGAATTGAATCCCCCAGGCTTTGGAACGAAATCGAAAAAATTTGTAAATTTGGACTTCTAAGCCGGTTTATACGTGTTTATACCTGTAAAAATGCATTTGAATTCAATACACCCGGCAATGGAACGAGATCTAAAGTGAGTTTGGTTTTTTTTAGCCGTGTTTGCGTGTAAGTACGTATAAATATGCATTTGAATTCAATACAGCCGGCAATGGAACGAAATCTAAAAATTTGAAAATTAGGACTTCTTAGCCAGTTTAGACGTGTTTATACGTGCAAAAATGCAGATGAATTCTATCCACCCTGCTATGGAAATAATTCTTAAAATTTGAAAATTTGGTTTCTTAACCGGTTTATACGTCTATATACGCGTAAAAAATGCATTTTAATACAATCCATCCAGTATGGAACGAAATTTAAAAATTTAAAAATTTGGACTTCTTAGCCGGTTTATACGTGTTTATACGTGTAAAAATGTATTTGAATTCAATCCCCCCGGCTATGGAACATAATCTAAAAATTTGAAAATTTGGACTACTTAGCCAGTTTATACGTGTTTATACGTGGAAAAAAGTATTGGAAATCAATCCCCCCGGCTATCGAAAGAAATCTAAAAAATTTGAAATTCTGGACTTCTAAGCCGGTTAATACGTGTTTATACGTGTAAAATTGTATTTTAATTCAATCCCCCCAGAAATGGAACGAAATCTAAAAATTTGAATATTTGTACTTCTAAGCCGGTTCATACGTGTTTATACGTGGAAAAATTCAGTTGAATACAATCCATCCGGCAATGGTACGAAATCGAAAAAATTTGAAAATTTGGACTTCTAAGCCGGTTTATACGTGTTTATACCTGTAAAAATGCATTAGAATTCAATCCACGCGACTATGGAACGAAATCTAAAGAATTTGAAAATTTGGACATCTTAGCCGGTTTATGCGTGTTTGTACGTGTAAAGATGTATTTGAATTCAATCCCCCCGATTATGGAACGAAATCTAAAGAATTTGAAAATTTCGACTTCTTAGCCGGTTTATGCGTGTATATACGTATAAAAATGCATTTGAATTCAATACACCCGGCAATGGAACGAAATCTAAAAATTTGAAAATTTGGACTTCTTAGCCGGTTAATACGTGTTTATACGTGGAAAAATCCATTTGAATTCAATCCCCCCGGCTATAGAACGTAATCTAAAAATTTGAAAATTTGGACATCTTAGCCAGTTAATACGTGTTTATACGTGGAAAAAAGTATTGGAAATCAATCCCCCCGGCTATCGAACGAAATCTAAAAAATTTGAAATTCTGGACTTCTTTAGCCGTGTTTGCGTGTAAGTACGTATAAATATGCATTTGAATTCAATACAGCCGGCAATGGAACGAAATCTAAAAATTTGAAAATTAGGACTTCTTAGCCAGTTTAGACGTGTTTATACGTGCAAAAATGCAGATGAATTCTATCCACCCTGCTATGGAAATAATTCTTAAAATTTGAAAATTTGGTTTCTTAACCGGTTTATACGTCTATATACGCGTAAAAATGCATTTTAATACAATCCACCCAGTATGGAACGAAATTTAAAAATTTAAAAATTTGGACTTCTTAGCCGGTTTATACGTGTTTATACGTGTAAAAATGTATTTGAATTCAATCCCCCAGGCTATGGAACGAAATCTAAAGTATTTGAAAATTTGGACTTCTTAGCCGGTTTATACGTGTTATACGTGGAAATATGTATTTTTATTCAAACCCCCAGGAATGAAAGAAATCTAAAAATTTTAAATTTTGTACTTCTAAGCCGGTTCATACGTGTTTATACGTGAAAAATGTATTTGAATTCAATCCCCCAGGCTATAGAACGAAATCTAAAGAATTTGAAAAATTTGGTCTTCTAAGCCGGTTATTACGTGTTTATACGGTAAAAATGTATTTGAATTCAATCTGCCGGTATGGATCGAAATCTAAAAATTTGAAAATTTGGTCTTCTTATCCAGTTTACACGTGTTTATACCTGTAAAAATGCATTATATTCAATCCACGCGACTATGGAACGAAATCTAAAATTTGAAAATTTGGTCTTCTAAGCCGGTTTATACGTGTTTATACGTGGCAATATGTATTTTAATTCAAACCCCAGGAATGGAACAAAATCTAAAAATTTGAAAATTTGGACTTCTAAGCCGGTTCATGTGTGATTATACCTGTAAAATTGTATTTTTAATTCACTCCGCCAGGAATGGCACGAAATCTAAAAATTTAAAAATTTGTACTTCTTAGCGCGGTTAATACGTGTTTATACGTGTAAAACTGTTATTTGAATTCAATACCCCAGGCTATGGAACGAAATCTAAAGAATTTGAAATTTGGTCTTCTAAGCCGGTTTATACGTGTTTATACGTGTAAAAATGTATTTGAATTCAATCTGCCCGGCTATGGATCAAATCTAAAAATTTGAAAATTTGGTCTTCTTATCCAGTTTACACGTGTTTATACCTGTAAAAATGCATTATAATTCAATCCACGCGACTATGGAACGAAATCTAAAAATTTGAAAATTTGGTCTTCTAAGCCGGTTTATACGTGTTTATACGTGGAAATATGTATTTTAATTCAAACCCCCAGGAATGGAACAAAATCTAAAATTTGAAAATTTGGACTTCTAAGCCGGTTCATGTGTGATTATACCTGTAAAATTGTATTTTAATTCAATCCCGCCAGGAATGGCACGAAATCTAAAATTTAAAAATTTGTACTTCTTAGCCGGTTAATACGTGTTTATACGTGTAAAAATGTATTTGAATTCAATCCCCCAGGCTATGGAACGAAATCTAAAGAATTTGAAAATTTGGTCTTCTAAGCCGGTTTATACGTGTTTATACGTGGAAATTATGTATTTTAATTCAAACCACCAGGAATGGAAAGAAATCTAAAATTTAAAATTTGTACTTCTAAGCCGGTTCATACGTGTTTATACGTGTAAAAATGTATTTGAATTCAATCCCCCAGGCTATAGAACGAAATCTAAAGAATTGAAAATTTGGTCTTCTAAGCCGGTTTATACGTGTTTATACGTGTAAAAATGTAATTTGAATTCAATCTGCCCGGCTATGGATCGAAATCTAAAAATTTGAAAATTTGGTCTTCTTATCCAGTTTACACGTGTTTATACCTGTAAAAATGCATTATAATTCAATCCACGCGACTATGGAACGAAATCTAAAAATTTGAAAATTTGGTCTTCTAAGCCGGTTTATACGTGTTTATACGTGGAAATATGTATTTTAATTCAAACCCCCAGGAATGGAACAAAATCTAAAAATTTGAAAATTTGGACTTCTAAGCCGGTTCATGCGTGATTATACCTGTAAAATTGTATTTTAATTCAATCCCGCCAGGAATGGCACGAAATCTAAAAATTTAAAAATTTGTACTTCTTAGCCGGTTAATACGTGTTTATACGTGTAAAAATGTATTTGAATTCAATCCCCCAGGCTATGGAACGAAATCTAAAGAATTTGAAAATTTGGACTTCTTAGCCGGTTTATACGTGTTTATACGTGGAAATATGTATTTTAATTCAAACCCCCAGGAATGGAAAGAAATCTAAAAATTTTAAATTTTGTACTTCTAAGCCGGTTCATACGTGTTTATACGTAGAAAAATGTATTTTCATTCAATCATCCCCGGCTATGGAAAGAAATCTAAAAATTTGAAAATTTGGACTTCTAAGCCGGTTCATACGTGTTTATACCTGTAAAATTAGTATTTTAATTCAAACCCCCAGGAATGGAACGACATTCTAAAAATTTGAAAATTTGTACTAAGCCGGTTCATACGTGTTTATACGTGTAAAAATGTATTTGAATTCATTCCCCAGGCTATAGAACGAAATCTAAAGAATTTGAAATTTGGTCTTCTAAGCCGGTTATACGTGTTTATACGTGTAAAATGTATTTGAATTCAATCCGCCTGGCTATGGAACGAAATCTAAAAATTTGAAAATTTGGTCTTCTTATCCAGTTTACACGTGTTTATACCTGTAAAATGCATTATAATTCAATCCACGCGACTATGGAACGAAATCTAAAAATTTGAAAATTTGGTCTTCTAAGCCGGTTCATGCGTGATTATACCTGTAAAATTGTATTTTAATTCAATCCCCGCAGGAATGGCACTAAATCTAAAAATTTAAAAATTTGTACTTCTAGCCGGTTAATACGTGTTTATACGTGTAAAAATGTATTTGAATTCAATCCCCCCGGTTATGGAATGAAATCTAAAGAATTTGAAATTTGGACTTCTTAGCCGGTTTATACGTGTTTATACGTGGAAATATGTATTTTAATTCAAACCCCCAGGAATGGAAAGAAATCTAAAATTTTAAAATTTGTACTTATAAGCCGGTTCATACGTGTTTATACGTAGAAAAATGTATTTTCATTCAATCATCCCCGGCTATGGAAATAAATATAAAAATTTGAAAATTGGGACTTCTAAGCCGGTTCATACGTGTTTATACCTGTAAAATTGTATTTTAATTCAAACCCCCAGGAATGGAACGAAATTTAAAAATTTAAAAATGTGTACTTCTTAGCGGTTAATACGTGTTTATACGTGTAAAAATGTATTTGAATTCAATCCCCCAGGCTATGGAACGAAATCTAAAGAATTTGAAAATTTGGACTTCTTAGCCGGTTTATACGTGTTTATACGTGGAAATATGTATTTTAATTCAAACCCCCAGGAATGGAAAGAAATCTAAAAATTTTAAATTTTGTACTTCTAAGCCGGTTCATACGTGTTTATACGTAGAAAATGTATTTTCATTCGATCATCCCCGGCTATGGAAAGAAATCTAAAAATTTGAAAATTTGGACTTCTAAGGCGGTTCATACGTGTTTATACCTGTAAAATAGTATTTTAATTCAAACCCCCAGGAATGGAACGACATCTAAAAATTTGAAAATTTGTACTAAGCCGGTTCATACGTGTTTATACGTGTAAAAATGTATTTGAATTCATTCCCCCAGGCTATAGAACGAAATCTAAAGAATTTGAAATTTGGTCTTCTAAGCCGGTTTATACGTGTTTATACGTGTAAAAATGTATTTGAATTCAATCCGCCCGGCTATGGAACGAAATCTAAAAATTTGAAAATTTGGTCTTCTTATCCAGTTTACACGTGTTTATACCTGTAAAAATGCATTATAATTCAATCCACGCGACTATGGAACGAAATATAAAATTTGAAAATTTGGTCTTCTAAGCCGGTTCATGCGTGATTATACCTGTAAAATTGTATTTTAATTCAATCCCCGCAGGAATGGCACTAAATCTAAAATTTAAAAATTTGTACTTCTTAGCCGGTTAATACGTGTTTATACGTGTAAAAATGTATTTGAATTCAATCCCCCAGGCTATGGAATGAAATCTAAAGAATTTGAAAATTTGGACTTCTTAGCCGGTTTATACGTGTTTATACGTGGAAATATGTATTTTAATTCAAACCCCCAGGAATGGAAAGAAATCTAAAAATTTTAAAATTTGTACTTATAAGCCGGTTCATACGTGTTTATACGTAGAAAAATGTATTTTCATTCAATCATCCCCGGCTATGGAAAGAAATCTAAAAATTTGAAAATTTGGACTTCTAAATCGGTTCATACGTGTTTATACCTGTAAAATTGTATTTTAATTCAAACCCCCAGGAATGGAACGACATCTAAAAATTTGAAAATTTGTACTTCTAAGCCGGTTCATACGTGTTTATACGTGTAAAAATGTATTTGAATTCAATCCCCCAGCCCCCAGGCTATAGAACGAAATCTAAAGAATTTGAAAATTTGGTCTTCTAAGCCGGTTTATGCGTGTTTATACGTGTAAAAATGTATTTGAATTCAATCCGCCCGGCTATGGATCGAAATCTAAAAATTTGAAAATTTGGTCTTCTTATCCAGTTTACACGTGTTTATACCTGTAAAAATGCATTATAATTCAATCCACGCGACTATGGAACGAAATCTAAAAATTTGAAAATTTGGTCTTCTAAGCCGGTTTATACGTGTTTATACGTGGAAATATGTATTTTAATTCAACCCCCAGGAATGGAACAAAATCTAAAAATTTGAAAATTTGGACTTCTAAGCCGGTTCATGCGTGATTATACCTGTAAAATTGTATTTTAATTCAATCCCGCCAGGAATGGCACGAAATCTAAAAATTCAAAAATTTGTACTTCTTAGCCGGTTAATACGTGTTTATACGTGTAAAAATGTATTTGAATTCAATCCCCCAGGCTATGGAACGAAATCTAAAGAATTTGAAAATTTGGACTTCTTAGCCGGTTTATACGTGTTTATACGTGGAAATATGTATTTTAATTCAAACCCCCAGGAATGGAAAGAAATCTAAAAATTCTAAATTTTGTACTTCTAAGCCGGTTCATACGTGTTTATACGTAGAAAAATGTATTTTCATTCAATCATCCCCGGCTATGGAAAGAAATCTAAAAATTTGAAAATTTGTACTTCTAAGCCGGTTCATACGTGTTTATACGTGTAAAATTGTATTTTAATTCAAACCCCCAGGCTATAGAACGAAATCTAAACAATTTGAAAATTTGGTCTTCTAAGCCGGTTTATACGTGTTTATACGTGTAAAAATGTATTTGAATTCAATCCGCCCGGCTATGGAACGAAATCTAAAAATTTGAAAATTTGGTCATTTTATCCAGTTTACACGTGTTTATACCTGTAAAAATGCATTATAATTCAATCCACGCGACTATGGAACGAAATCTAAAAATTTGAAAATTTGGTCTTCTAAGCCGGTTTATACGTGTTTATACGTGGAAATATGTATTTTAATTCAAACCCCCAGGAATGGAACAAAATCTAAAAATTTGAAAATTTGGACTTCTAAGACGGTTCATGCGTGATTATACCTGTAAAATTGTATTTTAATTCAATCCCCCCAGGAATGGCACGAAATCTAAAAATTTAAAAATGTGTACTTCTTAGCCGGTTAATACGTGTTTATACGTGTAAAAATGTATTTGAATTCAATCCCCCAGGCTATGGAACGAAATCTAAAGAATTTGAAAATTTGGACTTCTTAGCCGGTTTATACGTGTTTATACGTGGAAATATGTATTTTAATTCAAACCCCCAGGAATGGAAAGAAATCTAAAAATTTTAAATTTTGTACTTCTAAGCCGGTTCATACGTGTTTATACGTAGAAAAATGTATTTTCATTCAATCATCCCCGGCTATGGAAAGAAATCTAAAAATTTGAAAATTTGGACTTCTAAGGTGGTTCATACGTGTTTATACCTGTAAAATAGTATTTTAATTCAAACCCCAGGAATGGAACGACATCTAAAAATTTGAAAATTTGTACTAAGCCGGTTTATACGTGTTTATACGTGTAAAAATGTATTTGAATTCAATCCGCCCGGCTATGGAACGAAATCTAAAAATTTGAAAATTTGGTCTTCTTATCCAGTTTACACGTGTTTATACCTGTAAAAATGCATTATAATTCAATCCACGCGACTATGGAACGAAATCTAAAAATTTGAAAATTTGGTCTTCTAAGCCGGTTCATGCGTGATTATACCTGTAAAATTGTATTTTAATTCAATCCCCGCAGGAATGGCACTAAATCTAAAAATTTAAAAATTTGTACTTCTTAGCCGGTTAATACGTGTTTATACGTGTAAAAATGTATTTGAATTCAATCCCCCAGGCTATGGAATGAAATCTAAAGAATTTGAAAATTTGGACTTCTTAGCCGGTTTATACGTGTTTATACGTGGAAATATGTATTTTAATTCAAACCCCCAGAAATGGAAAGAAATCTAAAAATTTTAAAATTTGTACTTATAAGCCGGTTAATACGTGTTTATACGTGTAAAAATGTATTTGAATTCAATCATCCCCGGCTATGGAAAGAAATCTAAAAATTTGAAAATTTGGACTTCTAAGGCGGTTCATACGTGTTTATACCTGTAAAATAGTATTTTAATTCAAACCCCCAGGAATGGAACGACATCTAAAAATTTGAAAATTTGTACTAAGCCGGTTCATACGTGTTTATACGTGTAAAAATGTATTTGAATTCATTCCCCCAGGCTATAGAACGAAATCTAAAGAATTTGAAAATTTGGTCTTCTAAGCCGGTTTATACGTGTTTATACGTGTAAAAATGTATTTGAATTCAATCCGCCCGGCTATGGAACGAAATCTAAAAATTTGAAAATTTGGTCTTCTTATCCAGTTTACACGTGTTTATACCTGTAAAAATGCATTATAATTCAATCCACGCGACTATGGAACGAAATATAAAAATTTGAAAATTTGGTCTTCTAAGCCGGTTCATGCGTAATTATACCTGTAAAATTGTATTTTAATTCAATCCCCGCAGGAATGGCACTAAATCTAAAAATTTAAAAATTTGTACTTCTTAGCCGGTTAATACGTGTTTATACGTGTAAAAATGTATTTGAATTCAATCCCCCAGGCTATGGAACGAAATCTAAAGAATTTGAAAATTTGGACTTCTTAGCCGGTTTATACGTGTTTATACGTGGAAATATGTATTTTAATTCAACCCCCAGGAATGGAAAGAAATCTAAAAATTTTAAATTTGTACTTCTAAGCCGGTTCATACGTGTTTATACGTAGAAAAATGTATTTTCATTCGATCATCCCCGGCTATGGAAAGAAATCTAAAAATTTGAAAATTTGGACTTCTAAGCCGGTTCATACGTGTTTATACCTGTAAAATAGTATTTTAATTCAAACCCCCAGGAATGGAACGACATCTAAAAATTTGAAAATTTGTACTTCTAAGCCGGTTCATACGTGTTTATACGTGTAAAAATGTATTTGAATTCAATCCCCCAGGCTATAGAACGAAATCTAAAGAATTTGAAAATTTCGACTTCTTAGCCGGTTTATGCGTGTATATACGTGTAAAAATGCATTTGAATTCAATACACCCGGCAATGGAACGAAATCTAAAAATTTGAATATTTGGACTTCTTAGCCGGTTTATACGTGTTTATACTTGTAAAAATGCATTACAATTCAATCCACGCGACTATGAACGAACTCTAAAAATTTGAAAATTAGGACTTCTTAGCCAGTTTAGACGTGTCTATATTTTTACGTGTTTAAATTTTTGTCTATACGTGCAAAAATGCAGTTGAATTCTATCTACCCTGCTATGAAAATAATTCTTCAAATTTGAAAATTTGGCTTCTTAGTCGATTTATACGTGTTTATACGTGGAAAAGTGTATTTGAATTCAATCCCCCCGGCTAAGGAAAGAAATCTAAAAATTTGAAAATTTGGACATCTTAGCCGGTTTATACGTGATTATACCTGTAAAAATGCATTACAATTCAGTCCACGCGACTATGGAACGAAATCTAAAAATTTGAAAATTTGGACTTCTTAGCCGGTTTATACGTGTTTATACGTGGAAATATGTATTTTAATTCAAACCCCCAGGAATGGAACGAAATCTAAAAATTTGAAAATTTGGACTTCTAAGCCGGTTCATGCGTGATTATACCTGTAAAATTGTATTTTAATTCAATCCCCTCAGGAATGGCACGAAATCTAAAAATTAAAAAATTTGTATTTCTTAGCCGGTTCATACGTGTTTATACGTTTAACAATGTATTTGAATTCAATCCCCCAGGCTATGGAACGAAATCTAAAGAATTTGAAAATTTCGACTTCTTTGCCGGTTTATGCGTGTGTATACGTGTAAAAATGCATTACAATTCAATCCACGCGACTATGGAACGAAATCTAAAAATTTGAAAATTTGGTCTTCTAAGCCGGTTTATACGTGTATATACGTGTAAAAATGCATTTGGATTCGATACACCCGGCAATGGAACGAAAACTAAAAATTTGTGAATTTGGTTTTCTTAGCCGTTTTTGCGTTTAAGTACGTTTAAAAATGCATTTGAATTCAATACACCCGGCAATGGAACGAAATCTAAAAATTTGAAAATTTGGTCTTCTTAGCCGGATTATACGTGATTATACGTGTAAAAACGTATTTTAATTCAATCCCCCAGGAATGGAACGAATTCGAAAAAATTTGAAAATTTGTACTTCTAAGCCGGTTCATACGTGTTTATACGTGTAAAAATGTATTTGAATTCAATCCCCCAGGCTATAGAACGAAATCTAAAGAATTTGAAAATTTCGACTTCTTAGCCGGTTTATGCGTGTATATACGTGTAAAAATGCATTACAATTCAATCCACGCGACTATGGAACGAACTCTAAAAATTTGAAAATTAGGACTTCTTAGCCAGTTTAGACGTGTCTATATTTTTACGTGTCTAGATTTTTGTCTATACGTGCAAAAATGCAGTTGAATTCTATCTACCCTGCTATGAAAATAATTCTTAAAATTTGAAAATTTGGCTTCTTAGTCGATTTATACGTGTTTATACGAGGAAAAGTGTATTTGAATTCAATCCCCCCGGCTAAGGAAAGAAATCTAAAATTTGAAAATTTGGACATCTTAGCCGGTTTCTACGTGATTATACCTGTAAAAATGCATTACAATTCAGTCCACGCGACTATGGAACGAAATCTAAAAATTTGAAAATTTGGACTTCTTAGCCGGTTTATACGTGTTTATACGTGGAAATATGTATTTTAATTCAAACCCCCAGTAATGGAACGAAATCTAAAAATTTGAAAATTTGGACTTCTAAGCCGGTTTATACGTGTTTATACCTGTAAAAATGCATTACAATTCAGTCCACGCGACTATGGAACGAAATCAAAAATTTGAAACTTTCGACTTCTTAGCCGGTTTATGCGTGTATATACGTGTAAAATGTATTTGAATTCAATCCGCCCGGCTATGGAACGAAATCTAAAAATTTGAAATTTGGTCTTCTTATCCAGTTTATACGTGTTATACCTGTAAAAATGCATTATAATTCAATCCACGCAACTATGGAACGAAATCTAAAAATTTGAGAATCAGGACTTGTAGCCAGTTTAGACGTGTTTATACGTGCAAAATGCAGTTGAATTCTATCTACCCTGCTATGAAAATAATTCTTAAAATTTGAAAATTTGGCTTCTTAGCCGGTTTATACATCTATGTACGCGTGAAAATGCATTTTAATACAATCCACCCAGTATGGAACGAAAATTTAAAAATTTGAAAATTTGGACATCTTAGCCGGTTTATACGTGATTATACCTGTAAAAATGCATTACAATTCAGTCCACGCGACTATGAAACGAAATCTAAAAATTTGAAAATTTGGACTTCTTAGCCGGTTAATACGTGTTCATACGTGGAAAAAAGTATTGGAAATTAATCCCCCCGGCTATGAAACGAAATCTAAATTTTTGAAAATATGGACTTCTTAGCCAGTTTATACGTGTTTATACGTGCAAAAATGCAGTTGAATTCTATCCACCCTGCTATGGAAATAATTCTTAAAATTTGAAAATTTGGCTTCTTAGCCGGTTTATACGTCTATATACGCGTAAAAATGCATTTTAATACAATCCACCCAGTATGGAACGAAATTTAAAAATTTGAAAATTTCTACTTCTAAGCCGGTTCATACGTGTTTATACGTGTAAAAATGTATTTGTATTCAATCCCCCAGGCTATAGAACGAAATCTAAAGAATTTGAAAATTTGACTTCTTAGCCGGTTTATGCGTGTATATACGTGTAAAAATGCATTTGAATTCCATACACCCGGCAATGGAACGAAATCAAAATTTGAAAATTTGGACTTCTTAGCCGGTTTATACGTGTTTATACATGTAAAAATGCATTACAATTCAATCCACGCGACATACGTGTTCATACGTGTAAAAATGCATTTGAATTCAATACACCCGGCAATGGAACAAAATCTAAAAATTTGAATATTTGGACTTCTTAGCCAGTTTATACGTGTTTATACTTGTAAAAATGCATTACAATTCAAACCACGCGACTATGGAACGAAATCTAAAAATTTTAAAATTTGGTCTTCTAAGCCGGTTCATACGTGTTTATACGTGGAAAAATGTATTTTAATTCAATCATCCCCGGCTATGGAAAGATATCTAAAAATTTGAAAATTTGGACTTCTAAGCCGGTTCATACGTGTTTATACCTGTAAAATTGTATTTTAATTCAAACCCCCAGGAATAAAACGAAATCTAAAAATTTGCAAATTTGTACTTCTATGCCGGTTCATACATGTTTATACGTGTAAAAATCTATTTGAATTCAATCCCCCAGGCTATAGAACGAAGTCTAAAGAATTTGAAAATTTCGACTTCTTAGCCGGTTTATGCGTGTATATACGTGTAAAAATGCATTTGAATTAAATACACCCGGCAATGGAACGAAATCTAAAAATTTGAATATTTGGACTTCTTAGCCGGTTTATACGTGTTTATACTTGTAAAAATGCATTACAATTCAATCCACGCGACTATGGAACGAAATCTAAAAATTTGAAAATTTGGTCTTCTAAGCCGGTTTATACGTGTTTATACGTGTAAAAATGTATTTGAATTAAGTCCGCCCGGCTATGGAACAAAATCTAAAAATTTGAAAATTTGGTCTTCTTATCCAGTTTACACGTGTTTATACCTGTAAAAATGCATTATAATTCAATCCACGCAACTATGGAACGAAATCTAAAAATTTGAAAATTAGGACTTCTAAGCCGGTTCATACGTGTTTATACGTGGAAAAATGCAGTTGAATTCAATCCATCCGGCAATGGAACGAAATCGAAAAAATTTGAAAATTTGGATTTCTAAGCCGGTTTATACGTGTTTATACCTGTAAAAATGCATTAGAATTCAATCCACGCAACTATGGAACGAAATCAAAAATTTGAAAATTAGGACTTCTTAGCCAGTTTAGACGTGTTTAAACGTGCAAAAATGCAGTTGAATTCTATCCACCCTGCTATGGAAATAATTCTTAAAATTTGAAAATTTGGCTTCTTAGCCGGTTTATACGTCTATGTACGCGTAAAAATGCATTTTAATACAACCCACCCAGTATGGAACGAAAATTTAAAAATTTGGACTTCTGAGTCGATTTATACGTATTTATACGTGGAAAAGTGTATTTGAATTCAATCCCCCCGGCAATGGAACGAAATCTAAAATTTGAATATTTGGACTTCTTAGCCGGTTTATACGTGTTTATACTTGTAAAAATGCATTACAATTCAATCCACGCGACTATGGAACGAAATCTAAAAATTTGAAAATTTGGTCTTCTAAGCCGGTTTATACGTGTTTATACGTGTAAAAATGTATTTGAATTCAGTCCGCCCGGCTATGGAACAAAATCTAAAAATTTGAAAATTTGGTCTTCTTATCCAGTTTACACGTGTTTATACCTGTAAAAATGCATTATAATTCAATCCACGCAACTATGGAACGAAATCTAAAAATTTGAAAATTAGGACTTCTTAGCCGGTTATACATCTATGTACGCGTAAAAATGCATTTTAATACAATCCACCCAGTATGGAACGAAAATTTAAAAATTTGAAAATTTGGACTTCTTAGTCGATTTATACGTGTTTATACGTGGAAAAGTGTATTTGAATTCAATCCCCCCCGCTAAGGAAAGAAATCTAAAAATTTGAAATTTTGGACATCTTAGCCGGTTTATACGTGATTATACCTGTAAAAATGCATTACAATTCAGTCCACGCGATTATGGAACGAAATCTAAAAATTTGAAAATTTCGACTTCTAAGCCGGTTCATACGTGTTTATACGTGGAAAAATGCAGTTGAATTCAATCCATCCGGCAATGGAACGAAATCGAAAAAATTTGAAAATTTGGATTTCTAAGCCGGTTTATACGTGTTTATACCTGTAAAAATGCATTAGAATTCAATCCACGCAACTATGGAACGAAATCAAAAATTTGAAAATTAGGACTTCTTAGCCAGTTTAGACGTGTTTAAACGTGCAAAAATGCAGTTGAATTCTATCCACCCTGCTATGGAAATAATTCTTAAAATTTGAAAATTTGGCTTCTTAGCCGGTTTATACGTCTATGTACGCGTAAAAATGCATTTTAATACAACCCACCCAGTATGGAACGAAAATTTAAAAATTTGGACTTCTGAGTCGATTTATACGTATTTATACGTGGAAAAGTGTATTTGAATTCAATCCCCCCGGCTAAGGAAAGAAATCTAAAAATTTGAAAATTTGGACATCTAAGCCGGTTTATACGTGATTATACCTGTAAAAATGCATTACAATTCAGTCCACGCGATTATGGAACGAAATCTAAAAATTTGAAACTTTCGACTTCTTAGCCGGTTTATGCGTGTATATACGTGTAAAAATGCATTTGAATTCAATACACCCGGCAATGGAACGAAATCTAAAAATTTGTGAATTTGGTTTTCTTAGCCGTTTTTGCGTGTAAGTACGTTTAAAAATGCATTAGAATTCAATACACCCGGCAATGGAACAAAGTCTAAAAATTTGAAAAATTGGACTTATTAGCCGGTTTATACGTGTTTATACCTGTTAAAATGCATTAGAATTCAATCCACGCGACTATGGAACGAAATCTAAAAATTTGAAAATTTGGACATCTTAGCCGGTTTCAAGTGTTTATACCTGTAAAAATGCATTAGAATTCAATCCACGCGACTATGGAACGAAATCTAAAAATTTGAAAATTTGGACATCTTAGCCGGTTTATCCGTGATTATACCTGTAAAAATGCATTACAATTCAGTCCACGCGATTATGGAACGAAATCTAAAAATTTGAAACTTTCGACTTCTTAGCCGGTTTATGCGTGTATATACGTGTAAAATGCATTTGAATTCAATACACCCGGCAATGGAACGAAATCTAAAAATTTGTGAATTTGGTTTTCTTAGCCGTTTTTGCGTGTAAGTACGTTTAAAAATGCATTTGAATTCAATACACCCGGCAATGGAACGAAATCTAAAAATTTGAAAATTTGGACTTCTTAGCCGGTTTACACTTGTTTATACGTGTAAAAACGTATTTGAATTCAATCCCCAGGCTTTGGAACGAAATAGAAAAAATTTGAAAATTTGGACTTCTAAGCCGGTTCATACGTGTTTATACCTGTAAAAATGCATTAGAATTCTATCCACGCAACTATGGAACGAAATCTAAAAATTTGAAAAATTGGACATTTTAGACGGTTTATGCGTGTTTGTACGTGTAAAGATGTGTTTGAATTCAATCCCCCCGTTTATGGAACGAAATCTAAAGAATTTGAATATTTCGACTTCTAAGCCGGTTCATACGTGTTTATACGTGGAAAATGCAGTTGAATTCAATCCATCCGGCAATGGAACGAAATCGAAAAAATTTGAAAATTTGGACTTCTAAGCCGGTTCATACGTGTTTATACCTGTAAAAATGCAGTTGAATTCTATCCACCCTGCTATGGAAATAATTCTAAAATTTGAAAATTTGGCTTCTTAGCCGGTTTATACGTCTATGTACGCGTAAAAATGCATTTTAATACAATCCACCCAGTATGGAACGAAAATTTAAAAATTTGAAAATTTGGACTTCTTAGTCGATTTATACTTGTTTATACGTGGAAAAATGCAGTTGAATTCAATCCATCCGGCAATGGAACGAAATCGAAAAAATTTGAAAATTTGGACTTCTAAGCCGGTTCATACGTGCTTATACCTGTAAAAATTCATTTGAATTCAATACTCCCGGCAATGGAACGAAATCTAAAAATTTGTGAATTTGGTTTTCTTAGCCGTTTTTGCGTGTAAGTACGTATAAAAATGCATTTAAATTCAATACATCCGGCAATGGAACGAAATCTAAAAATTTGAAAATTTGGACTTCTTATCCGGTTTATACGTGTTTATACGTGTAAAAACGTATTTGAATTCAATCCCGCAGGCTTTGGAACGAAATAGAAACAATTAGAAAATTTGGACTTCTAAGCCGGTTTATACGTGTTTATACCTGTAGAAATGCATTAGAATTCCATCAACGCGACTATGGAACGAAATCTACAAATTTGAAAATTTAGACATCTTAGCCGGTTAATACGTGTTTATACGTGGAAATAAGTATTGGAGATCAATCCCCCCGGCTATGAAACGAAAACTAAAATTTGAAAATATGGACTTCTTAGCCAGTTTATACGTGTTTATACGTGTAAAAACGTATTTGAATACAATCCCCCAGGCTTTGGAACGAAATCGAAAAAATTTGAAAATTTGGACTTCTCAGCCGGTTTATACGTTTTTATACTTGTTAACATGCATTACAATTCAATCCACGCGACTATGGAACGAAATCTAAAAATTTGAAAATTTGGACATCTTAGCCGGTTTATACGTGTTTATACCTGTAAAAATGCATTTGAATTCAATACAGCCGGCAATGGAACGAAATCTAAAAATTTGAAAATTACGATTTCTTAGCTAGTTTATACGTGTATATACGTGCAAAAATGCAGTTGAAGTCAATCCCCCCGGCTATGTATCGAAATCACAAAATTTGTAAATTTGGACTCCGTAGCCAGTTTAGACGTGTTTAGCGTGCAAAAATGCAGATGAATTCTATCCACCCTGCTATGGAAATAATTCATAAAATTTGAAATTTGGCTTCTTAACCGGTTTATACGTCTATATACGCGTAAAAATGCATTTTAATACAATCCACCCAGTATGGAACGAAATTTAAAAATTTAAAAATTTGGACTTCTTAGCCGGTTTATACGTGTTTATACGTGTAAAAATGTATTTGAATACAATCCCCCGGCTATGGAACATAATCTAAAAATTGAAAAATTTGGACTACTTAGCCAGTTAATACGTATTTATTCGTGGAAAAAAGTATTGGAAATCAATCCCCCCGGCTATCGAACGAAATCTAAAAAATTTGAAATTCTGGACTTTTAAGCCGGTTAATACGTGTTTATACGTGTAAAATTGTATTTTAATTCCCCCCAGAAATGGAACGAAATCTAAAAATTTGAATATTTGTACTTCTAAGCCGGTTCATACGTGTTTATACGTGGAAAAATTCAGTTGAATACAATCCATCCGGCAATGGTACGAAATCGAAAAAATTGAAAATTTGGACTTCTAAGCCGGTTTATACGTGTTATACCTGTAAAAATGCATTTGAATTCAATACACCAGGCAATGGAACGAATTCTAAAAATTTGAAAATTTGGACTTCTTAGCCGGTTTATACGTGTTTATACGTGTAAAAACGTATTTGAATTCAATCCCCCAGGCTTTGGAACGAAATCGAAAAAATTTGAAAATTTAGAGTTCTAAGACGGTGTATACGTGTTTATACCTGTAAAAATGCATTAGAATTCAATCCACGCGACTATGGAACGAAATCTAAAAATTTGAAAATTACGATTTCTTAGCCAGTTTATACGTGTATATACGTGCAAAAATGCAGTTGAAGTTAATCCCCCCGGCTATGTATCGAAATCAGAAAATTTGTAAATTTGGACTCCGTAGCCGGTTTATACGTGTTTATACCTGTGAAATTGCATTAGTATTCAAAACACGCGTATATGGAACAAAGTCTGAAAGATTTGAAATTTGTACTTCTAAGCCGGTTAATACGTGTTTATACTTGGAAAAATGCAGTTAAATTCTATCCCCCCGACAATGGACCGAAATCTAAAAATTTGAAAATTAGGACTTCTTAGCCAGTTTAGACGTGTTTATGCGTGCAAAAATGCAGATGAATTCAATACGCCCGGCAATGGAACGAAATCTAAAGTGAGTTTGGTTTTCTTAGCCGTTTTTGCGTGTAAGTACGTTTACAAATGCATATGAATTCAATACACCCGGCAATGGAACGAAATCTAAAATTTGAAAATTTGGACTTCTTAGCCGGTTTATACGTGTTTATACGTGTAAAAACGTATTTGAATTGAATCCCCCAGGCTTTGGAACGAAATCGGAAAAATTTGAAAATTTGGACTTCTAAGCCGGTTTATACGTGTTTATACCTGTAAAAATGCATTTGAATTCAATACACCCGGCAATGGAACGAAATCTAAAGTGAGTTTGGTTTTTTTTAGCCGTGTTTGCGTGTAAGTACGTATAAATATGCATTTGAATTCAATACAGCCGGCAATGGAACGAAATCTAAAAATTTGAAAATTAGGACTTCTTAGCCAGTTTAGACGTGTTTATACGTGCAAAAATGCAGATGAATTCTATCCACCCTGCTATGGAAATAATTCTTAAAATTTGAAAATTTGGTTTCTTAACCGGTTTATACGTCTATATACGCGTAAAAATGCATTTTAATACAATCCACCCAGTATGGAACGAAATTTAAAAATTTAAAAATTTGGACTTCTTAGCCGGTTTATACGTGTTTATACGTGTAAAAATGTATTTGAATTCAATCCCCCCGGCTATGGAACATAATCTAAAAATTTGAAAATTTGGACTACTTAGCCAGTTAATACGTGTTTATACGTGGAAAAAAGTATTGGAAATCAATCCCCCCGGCTATCGAAAGAAATCTAAAAAATTTAAAATTCTGGACTTCTAAGCCGGTTAATACGTGTTATACGTGTAAAATTGTATTTTAATTCAATCCCCCCAGAAATGGAACGAAATCTAAAAATTTGAAAATTAGGACTTCTTAGCCAGTTTAGACGTGTTTATGCGTGCAAAAATGCAGATGAATTCAATACGCCCGGCAATGGAACGAAATCTAAAGTGAGTTTGGTTTTCTTAGCCGTTTTTGCGTGTAAGTACGTTACAAATGCATATGAATTCAATACACCCGGCAATGGAACGAAATCTAAAAATTTGAAAATTTGGACTTCTTAGCCGGTTTATACGTGTTTATACGTGTAAAAACGTATTTGAATTGAATCCCCCAGGCTTTGGAACGAAATCGAAAAAATTTGTAAATTTGGACTTCTAAGCCGGTTTATACGTGTTTATACCTGTAAAAATGCATTTGAATTCAATACACCCGGCAATGGAACGAGATCTAAAGTGAGTTTGGTTTTTTTTAGCCGTGTTTGCGTGTAAGTACGTATAAATATGCATTTGAATTCAATACAGCCGGCAATGGAACGAAATCTAAAAATTTGAAAATTAGGACTTCTTAGCCAGTTTAGACGTGTTTATACGTGCAAAAATGCAGATGAATTCTATCCACCCTGCTATGGAAATAATTCTTAAAATTTGAAAATTTGGTTTCTTAACCGGTTTATACGTCTATATACGCGTAAAAATGCATTTTAATACAATCCATCCAGTATGGAACGAAATTTAAAAATTTAAAAATTTGGACTTCTTAGCCGGTTTATACGTGTTTATACGTGTAAAAATGTATTTGAATTCAATCCCCCGGCTATGGAACATAATCTAAAAATTTGAAAATATGGACTACTTAGCCAGTTTATACGTGTTTATACGTGGAAAAAAGTATTGGAAATCAATCCCCCCGGCTATCGAAAGAAATCTAAAAAATTTGAAATTCTGGACTTCTAAGCCGGTTAATACGTGTTTATACGTGTAAAATTGTATTTTAATTCAATCCCCCCAGAAATGGAACGAAATCTAAAAATTTGAATATTTGTACTTCTAAGCCGGTTCATACGTGTTTATACGTGGAAAAATTCAGTTGAATACAATCCATCCGGCAATGGTACGAAATCGAAAAAATTTGAAAATTTGGACTTCTAAGCCGGTTTATACGTGTTTATACCTGTAAAAATGCATTAGAATTCAATCCACGCGACTATGGAACGAAATCTAAAGAATTTGAAAATTTGGACATCTTAGCCGGTTTATGCGTGTTTGTACGTGTAAAGATGTATTTGAATTCAATCCCCCCGATTATGGAACGAAATCTAAAGAATTTGAAAATTTCGACGTCTTAGCCGGTTTATGCGTGTATATACGTATAAAAATGCATTTGAATTCAATACACCCGGCAATGGAACGAAATCTAAAAATTTGAAAATTTGGACTTCTTAGCCGGTTAATACGTGTTTATACGTGGAAAAATCCATTTGAATTCAATCCCCCCGGCTATAGAACGTAATCTAAAAATTTGAAAATTTGGACATCTTAGCCAGTTAATACGTGTTTATACGTGGAAAAAAGTATTGGAAATCAATCCCCCCGGCTATCGAACGAAATCTAAAAAATTTGAAATTCTGGACTTCTAAGCCGGTTAGTACGTGTATATACGTGTAAAATTGTATTTGAATTCAATCTAAAAATTTGAAAATTAGGACTTCTTAGCCAGTTTAGACGTGTTTATACGTGCAAATTATG